>OZ025297.1:182089714-182689714 GCA_964019185.1 Maratus speculifer
AAAATAGCATCTTTTTCTTTATACTTGTGAGAAATTATTACTATAAATACAGCTATGATCTGACTCAGATGCGGACTTTTGAGTCAAGGCCTCAACCAACATTACTTTGGGCTTCACTACTGGCCAGTGGCATGATCGGTAACAACAGCTATCACCACGCTTAGGACTCGAATCCTGTGTAAGATATGTATGTTACTGTGAATGTATCTTTTAGTTATAAACTTATGTAATGGATACAATTCTGATGGTTCTGATTGGTAAAATTATATAATATGATAGTATATAATGCATAAATATTCTAATTGGTCAAATTGTATGATCTTGTGCTGTTATTGCAACACTGTAATTGGATACGACTGTAGTGCGCATTTCAATAAATATTACTGCTTCAATCTAACAGCACCTTAAGAATAACTTTTTTATTCAAACATATTTTAAATAATCTATAAAAACCAATTTACACTTTATTCTTTCATAACGAAAGAGAAAATTTTACACTTTTAAAAGAAATGAAAGAGTAAATAATGTAATGCTAGATGATGGATTGCATAATATTTTCTTACGCCTTTTAAACTTAAAGCCAAAATTCCATTACATACTTTTCCTGTCTTTTGTCATCGAAAGATGATTACACTTTTTTATATTTATAGCCATTATATGAGAAAATACAGCCTTGTAAAAGCAAAAATAAAAAGTCAGTAAATATTTTAAAATTTCTTGTAAGCTACAAAATTAGTAGAAATTGTTTTAGCTTAGCTTATATATTTTAAATGAAATGAAACAGATATGGGATTTTCAGTGACGCGTTTAAATATGAATTTGTCGACATGGCATTTAAGAAAAAGAGAAAATATCAATTTCAGTTACATGGGAAATAAATAATTTAAAAGCAATATTACACTAAAGTTCTATATTTTAATAGTGCATTTTAAAAAAATGAATAGGAAAGTGTTAGTTTTCAAAATATTATTCTAAACATCGACATTTTAATAAAATCTTTTATTTTGAAAGTGCTGTTATAGTACCTTATTTGTTTTTGTCATGAAAGCTTTAATGTACTGAAAAAAATATCAGTATTGTATTGCTTTATACTACTTAAGGTATCTGCCTACGTTCGGAGCTCTTTAAAAAGAAAGACTATATTGAATAAATACACACATATCATTGAAAGTACTTTTTATTTTCGTTCGATGTCAAAAAAAAAAAAAAAAAAAAAAAAAAAAATGAATGTACGATATTTAGAGATTAAACAAATTGCAGTAAAATCAAAATTTATGGATGAAGTCATTGCCATCATAAATACAATGCCAGCGTTTTTCATGGAGATGTCTTTTAACAGATGTAAATTTTCCATGTGTGTGAAACAAGTCCGGGCCAGGATTCCAACAAGGGATGTTTTGGCTGAAGCCGCCAATGCTCTTCCGAATGAGCCAGTCCAGCTTCAGCCAAAACATCCCTCGTTCAAATCCTGGCCCGGACGTATTTCACCCACTTGGAAAATTTACATCTGCTATAATTCATTTATCGATACAATGCTATAAATTAATCTAATATAATTTCGTATTCAGTGTTCTCTGCAGTTCCATATATTAACCTTCGATTTATTTTGTTGAGCTGGCCTAAAATATCAGAACAAATTTTGTGATCCTTAAGGTTGTTTCAGTGAATTAATCCTCCAGTATTCGTCCGGAATGGCTTAGTTATAAGAGGATTATCGGCTTCAGCCAATACATTCCTGGTTCGAATCCTGGCTCAGATTTTTTATCACCCACTTGGAAAATTTGTATCTTGTGAAATTCATTTACCGATTGAATAATTGCGTTATAAATTAAGCTAAGACATAACTTTTCCTTATAATACTATGTTAAATGCAAAAAGGTCTATCTATTGTAATTCGGTTGCACACAAATTTTAATCTAACCATGCCTGAAAAATATCTTAAAATCCAATAAAAATTCCAAGATGAGATTACAATTTACAAACAAATTTCATTTGAAAGTACTTTTTTCTATTCGACAAAGTAAAAAATGAAATAGTTCAAATTCTAGAAATTAAAAAAAAGGTTCAATGAAAGCGCAATTTATGGCTTAGGCTGTTGTTATCATTAATATAATTTCAACATTATTAACTTACATGTATTTGCATAATAAATTAGATAGATGGCATGCTAACAACAATTTCATTAAATTGTAATTAAAACTGATACACTGTTTGGTTATCTATTTATTAATTTTTAGGGTTTCGTACTTACAAAGGGAAAACGGAACCTTTATAAGATCACTCCCGTGTCTGCCTGACCGTCTGTCACAGCCAATTTACTCACAAACTATGAAACGTGGAAAGAGCACATTGGAAGAAGTAATAGAGAATATTGACCCAAATATTTACAGATTAGTAAACATTTACAAATATATTGTTACGAATTTTGTAAATAGTTAGTGTTTGTACTGTAAAATAATGTAAATAATCTTATTAAGCTCCATTTCTTTACTAATATTAGTTTTTGTCACATTGTCTCTGTTATCAAGCAAACTTGTCTATTATTTTCAGTGAATGTCTATGGCAGCTTTGCGAAATATTAGAGATATCGCCAAGTTGGCGTCACTTTTGGCGATATATCGCCAAGTTGGCGACAAACTTGGCGATTGTTGGCGATGGTAACCCTTCCCTCTCTATATTAACCCCCCCCCCCCCATTAGGTCTACTGATACATTGAATGTTTTTCCTTGGTTTCTGGATTTTTCTAGAAGGTTGTAGAAATTTCCGGCGCATGCTACGAGCCTATATAAGGAGAGCAATGCGAGCTGTTGTGGTTATTATTTATCAGTCAGTCATTGAGTGAGCTACGATTAAGCAAGTTTGCTTGAGTTTTATTTACGTTGTTTTGAATGTGATTTAGTGTTGAGACATTGTATAAAAAGTCTCTGGAACCTATATCTGCACTTGTACGATAGATTTGAACAATTATTTTTGAAGATCTAGTAATATTTGTGAGTTTCGAAGACTCTGTTGTTCTGAAGATCTGCAAATAAATTATTTTCTACTTTTCTAAAATACAAGAGTTTGAAGTTGTTTAACCATAAGATCAAAAGAACCCTATATACGCAACAATATTTAAGAGGGGGTAGGGGGCTAATTAAATTACTTGAAGAAAAAAATCTTATTTTTGTATATCATTTTGGATATCTTGTGAAGCTTTTGTTACTCTGAAATGAAAAATATATTTCTTATCATTTTCGGTGTTATATTTTCATAGATATCATCCAAAATATAATGCAAAAATATGTCCTCCCCATCTAATTCTGAGTCTACTGAAACTAAAATTATGAAAAAATTAGAGCTTATAGATGTTACTTTAAACCCTGCAGGAAAACTGTAGTGATTGCTGTAGGTCACATGGTTTTTGAGAAAAGCACATTTTTCTGTTACGCACAAACTTCTATTTCTGTGCATTGATCAAAGGTTTTGAGAAACGTTGGAAGTACCTATCGTAACAGAAGTATAAAAGCACTGTTGATAATGATTCTTGACCGAATTCGTTGGTAATAAGCCGATATATTAACCCTTAAAGATACTGACGGTTTGGGTATACAAAATAATAGGGCAGGCGTGTTCTATGTACCATCGGCTTTTAAAGCCTAGATGAAAACTTTTAATGGTATATTTTTGTAATGCAATACCCAAAAGTAGTATACAAGCAATAAGCTTCTTACTGTTGTAAACTTACTAATTTAATTAAAATTAATGACATAAATCAGAGTTCGTACGCATAAGAAATTAAAAATAAATATATCTATTTTAGTGCCAGGATTTTTTTAAAGTATACTTTGCCTTGCAAAACGCGCCCTATTTCGGATATAGCGGCCACTACTTTACGAAATTTTTGGTATTAAAAAGTATATATACTTTTAATTCCTTGTGTATATGATACTATGGATACTTATGGATACTATGGGGTTTGCGACTAGTTTGCATTAAATTGGTCTCTCATTACGACACTTGTGTGTGTTTAAACGTTAATAAAAAACCTATGTAGAAAAACGCTTCACGGAGCAAAATGGCTTTGCAAATTTGCGAGTTCCTTTCGACTCAAGCTTCTTTAGAACAATATTAAGTTTAAACATTGAATAAGGATTTTGTGTTAGCTACACTGGAAAGAAATGATTATTACTATGCTGAATTTAGTTTTCTGAAATGCCAAATGAAGTTTAAATATATGCTACTTTTTTTTCTTAGTAACGAGTTAAGTTCCTTATAAGTAAATAAGGATAAGATAAAAATAGGAGTTATACAGGATACCAATATTTTATACTATTTAGGCTTCATATCTCGTTTAACATTTATGATATACTCATCTATACTTTTCTTGTAAATTCAGCTGAAACCATGCCTACTTTGTATAGTTTTTTACGAAGTCTTTTAATTCTTTCAGCAACGATTTTCTTTTAATAATACAGTTAATTCCTTCACGATGCGCACTTTACTTAAATTCTTTAAGCACCGGTTTTTCAAAACAGAAATTTTTTCTGTACTTGAATCGCATAAATGCTCCAATTAAATAAGATAAACTTTTCAATAAAAAATAACTGGTGGGAATAATGAAAAATTCTGAGAATTTGAAGTGGCACGTGTTCTAGTCACTCGTCGCCAAAAGCTTAATAATACATATTGTTATTATATGAAACCTTCTGAGCGCGAGTAATACTCGCACTTGACCGTTTCTTTCATATTGCCTTTTAAATAATATGCGTCAAAGACAGCGCGCATTCTGATGCTTAAAGTTGAGATATTTTACTATGGTTGCGACATACTAACGTGATATTTTCTTATTATAATTTTAATCTTTTATTGTCGAGAATGCATTAAGCTCCACAATTGAGATAGCCATATTATCTAGACACACGGCAGTGTGTCAGCCAAGCCAAGTTCACAAAGTAAAAAGGCGACACAATGGCCATGGGTTATATTACACAAACCATTTCGAACCACTTTTGACCGCCCAATATCTTAAATTCTATTTGATCTACACACTTGCAATTTTTCATGTCATTTAAGACCCTTTTCTAATTACTAAATCCTATAAATTTTTAAAAAAAATCTCTTACCGTTGACGAGAATTTGACGCCCGAAAATTACTATTTTTATCACTGACTCACTGATTGACTGACTCACTCATCAAAATGTTTGACTACTTCCGTTTGACTATTTCTCTATTTAGTTTATCAGAACTTAAGTTAATCACTTCCTTAACTTATCAGTACCTTAACTTCGATATACTTATTCGAATATTTCATTGACTAGATCTTTGCCAATGACATACTAGACTAAACTATACTCAAAAATTAAAATTGGTGGCTGAAAGCTTACCAAGTAGCTCTATTGAATAGCAAATAGCAAATCATTTTAAGCAATTGAAGAACGTTATGCATGACAGAAGCTATGATTTAAGGAGTTTCGAAAGAACTTGGTTTGCAATTAGATCTTACTTCTTTTATTTAGCGGAACCGTTAACGAACTTGGCATTCTTTCACGTATATGTTTTTGATGGGATCTCATTTTACTTTATTTTACCTGGAAAGCCCCCATGTTTAACCTTTACGCAGGAGTTTGCTCAGTGTCTACCTGAGAATACATGTAAGCCCGGACAGACATAGTCCCTCCGTAAAGGTTAATACGGGCAAAGCTGGTCAATTCTGTTAGTATGAGATAACGAGTGTTTGTAAATTTTGAATGACAGGAAAAAAAGTCATATATTCTTTCATTGTATAAGATCTTGTTAGAATAAAACATTAAAAAATAAATTTTTTATCAAAAAATTGGAGTTAAATTGTTTTACATTAAATATAATAATTAAATTTTCGATCTTTTGTCACGCTTTTTTATAATTCTTCTTTTTATCTTTCTCACTAAAGTAAAAAGAAAATCTGTATTTAATAAGCAGCAAAAAATGAATATTTTTTTAAAGGTCTTCCCTTGGGATCTCTAATCTTCTGGAAAATAAATGTTCTTTAGATAAATGTTTTTTAGCCATCCTGGTTTTCTTTTTTTCCTTTCGTGTTTCAAGTTTACTAATAAAAAATTTGTTTTACGTCGTAGCGACTGTCTCTTCCAAGTTACAAAAGAAACATTCTTTATTGATGTAGTTAAACATGTCTTAAGAGCAATCTTTCGGATATAAACGTACAGTCTTTTATATCTAAAAGAAAAAAAATAACATTTTTTTCTTTTTATTGGACCAAGAATAATTCTGTTGAATTGTCAGATGCACTTTAAAAATATGAAGTGATATATTAATGTTATTTATCAAAAATGAAAGGGAAGTATAACAGATGTAAATTCATCTGTTATAATTTACATCTGTTATAATTAATTTAGTGACTGTATAATCGTGTTTAAAAAATTAATCTAATATGATTTCGTATGCAGCGTTTTCTGTATTTCCATATATTGACTTTCGATTTATTCTCTTGAGCTGGTCCATAGGCGAAATTTTAAAATGGAGGGCCAAAATCACAGACCGGTGAAATCTAAACACCTCATTGGTCATTTGAGTCGCGTCCTTTTCAGAGAACAATCTCTTAACGGTACGCGAAATGTCGCCTTACTCCTTTTTTCGAAAAATAAAATCGTAGAGTCAATTTTGATGTAAATCTTGTCTGTTTTCATTTATAATCTATTTTTCACCCTTATTTTATATAATGTCATCAAAATATCTTAAATGAGTTAATTTCCATGGTTTATCGTAAATAAGAACAGACGGTAACAATTGCTTCAAAATTACTTTACCCCTCACTCTTTTTCAAATGGAGAAACATGTTTGTGATTTTCACCTATACCACACGACCAATGAGGTCGCTGGATCACACCTGACTTGAATTTGGCCCTCCATTTTAAAATTTCGCGGTCCATAGTATCAGACTAGATTCTGTGATCATTGAGGTCATTTGAGTGAAAAGTTCTCCAATGTTCTTCTGGGATGGCTCAGTTGGTAGAGCATTGGCGACTTCAGCCAATACATCTCTAGTTCGAATCCTGCCCCGGACTTTTTTCACCCACTTGGATAATTTACATCTGTTATAATTAATTTACCGATTGAATAATCGTGTTTAAAAAATTAATCTAATATGAAAGGGAAGTATACTTCGCTAAAATTCTGATGCGATATATTATTTCTGATTGCTAAAAAGGTATAAAATTATAATTATAATTTTAAAAACAATAAAATAGTTTTATTTGATTGTTGACATGTTTCAACTCTTTCAAGATCATTTTCAAAACAAATAAATGATGATTTCTGAATAATATTCTAATTTTCGTGAACGGAAAAGCCATCATTCAGTTTTTCATGTAACGCACTTTATTTTCTTGTTCAACTACAGCGACCATATTGGCAAAATTCAAGGTATACAATGAGAATTAAAGTGTTTTAGGTATATGCCAGATGTGGCACACGGTGCAGTGAAGAGTTAAAACTAACATTTAAATTTATAAAATGCTCGCACATTTCTTTAAAATTAATTTCATAAAAAGTATTATTAATATTATTTTATGATTTTCTCTTCAAACTATCAATATATCTATCTACATTATAAAAGCCAAACGTATCTGTGCATAACGTACGTTATTTTGCGAATGGCAACACTTTCAAATTTTTAATGAAATTTCAGTTCTCAAATTTTTGCTGCTGCAAATTTTTAAACTTCTGAATATCGCATATTTTCAATTTTTACACCGTCGTACGGGGTAAAAAATTTACTTACTAATGCAATTTATTTAAAAACTGTACCGTAAATTATTTTTGAGGTATTAATTTTTTTATGGTTTTTAATACCATTTTTGTAATTGTGGCAACAGAAGTTCTCCATTTCTATTAAAAGTAAAGGAAAAAAACAGATTGCTGCGTCTTTTTGTTGCCATTTCCTCATAAAAGTGAAAAACCTTGATACCTGCTGTGTGAAAAATGTCGTCTGATATAAAATCCGGAGAATTTTGGTTTTATTTTGTTTTTATTTGTCAATTAAATGGGGGGGGGGATTTGTAGTTTATTATAAACTTATTTTACACACGATATAACACACTAACTTTACAAACATATATTTTAAAGAATATTTGTATGATTTATTTTTTCCTTTATAATTCTAAAATGTTCAAATTAAAATACCAGTTTTTTAAAAACGTGAATGCGGATATGAGAGGTGTATATGTAAATTTTGAGGTGGTGAAAATGATGTTGAATTAGATTTCACGGGTAAAAAATTCTATGACTAAGTCAAAGTGGATAAATTTTGCTCTTTTTCATTTTGAAATACTGAACATAAAACCTTTAATTGATAAATGTATAATAATAACACAAGCCTGCAAATTGAGAGTCATAACTTCCTCTCTAGAATTTGAGAGCTGATCCAGGGGTATTTTGGTGCGCTGATTACGAATATGTACTTAGTTTTTTTCCATCACCTTCAGATTTTTCAAAAAAGATACAGTTAGAAAATAGAAAAAAAAAACACAAGTTTTCACATAAAAAATATATATTTAAAAAAGTACATTACTTTTAACATAAAAAACAACTAAAATATAATAATAACTTATTACTGATCTAAATTACATGTAAATTTTATTTGTGGAACCTGATCCTTTTTTCCTGGAAGCTTCGGTTATACGATTTTCGCTTAATTTCGCTCTGGTTTGGATCGTCGCGCTTCAACAACCAGCAGTAGTCCGCCATCATGCGGATCATCCTTGATACCGGACTTCTAGATCTTTCAAATCTTGGTGAAATCTTTCGCCTTATTCTTCGCTAACGGCTCCTAGATTTTCTGGGAAGTAACAATCTCTACTCATTAGGATTGTATTCAATGTCGTACATTTTCGTCAAGCCTGGAATATCTTTACAGTACACTAAATCTTGATCTTCAGCGAAGAATGGAAGAAAATCTTTTTCTCTGTGACGGTACCATGAAAGTGAAGTTCCAGGTGCAAGCATATTTCTTTCTTTTAATCGGGATCCGAGAAATACCGCTGCATCTTTGGGGAGATTCAAATCTCTTGTCAAGTCGTTTAAATGTGAGTGGGAAAAGAGCTGACACTCGTACTCGTTAGAATCTACTTGAAATTCAGGATCAGATTGGTATACATCCTGTTCATCTGTATCACAGTCAGAATCTTCAATTTGTATAGTCGAAAACGGGGGCTTCACCATTTTTGAATCGCCGAAAATTGCAGGCATAACTGATGAGATGTTTGGATAGTTTATGTCCCTTTTATTTTTAGAATTGTATCCAGTTATGTCACAACAACAAAAGTAGCAATCTTTAACATGGTCTTTAGGCTCTCTCCATAGCATAGGCGAAACGATTATGAAGCTATTTTTCTGTTCTTTTGACCACTTGCGAAGTTCTAATAAACAAGTCGTACACATTTTATGAGGTGTCCAAGTTTTGTCTTGGTTACTTAAAACGCATCCAAAATAACTTTTGTAAATATTTTTTACAAAGTCTGTAATGCTGTTTCGTTGTTTTTTCACCATAAATTTCCCGCAAATATTACAAAAACAATTCGGAGAATTTAAACAACTTCGCGATGACATTTCAAAGGTTATGGTACAAGATGCGCACTTCAACTGTTAATTTTCTAAATCAGTGCGGGTACTTATACAAAAACCCTTTGGTTTATCTTTATTACACCCTTTTTGACTAATATTTATAACAATTAGGTTATATTACCTAATCATTATGTATTAATGAGCTCATTACTGAATTAAGCCAAAATGACCCGTTTTCAACATGGTTAATGTGAATTACTTATACTTATTATGTAGTAATTAACAAATTACTGTTTTGAAGTAATTTCTATGTCACCTTACACTAATTAAATGCAATAAAAATTAAGCTGAAGTAATTTAATGACGTTTTATAAATTTTAAAATGTAGACGCTCAGACATTTTTCAGCAAAATCTTAAGTATTCAATATCAAAAAATCCTGACGTGATAGAATTTTTTTATCATTTTTCTCGTATTCAGCACATCAGAAACTATAGAAAACGTTACTCATATTTCAAAGAGGAAAACCATTGCAGACCTGTGTAATTGATCTTCATTATATTTTACTGCCTACATATACGATTAAAGTTTAATTTAAAATATTTCTAAACTAAGTTTTATAAAAATAGTATTTTGTTGATTTTAGGTTAAATATCATTTTTTAAGAGTTAAACTTACGAATATAAGGTGCATTTTTTTATTGTAACTAATTTTGCAGGTTTGTTTAAACTGAATGAAAGAACTCCTTAAATATTTTCTTTCGTCGAAATTCAACGAGTTCTATTTTTTTTATAATGGCCATCACCGATCAGTATATTATTTAACAATATGCATCTGTTATAAATTTCTTGAAATGACACTAAAAGATTCCTTTTATTTAAAGTAAAAAAAAAAATCAATCTGTTTATGTGAAAGAAACACGTGAAAGACTCATTAAGAATCATTCACTTTGCCTTTTTCGAAAGTTATCAAGCATCATAAGTATCAAGTATGAAATCCTAATCCCGATGCATGTTAAAATATCTCGTATGAAATTAGCATATTTTCAATGACTTGATTTGTTAAAACTGTTCACATTTCAAGGATCTGGCTTTTGATTTCAAATTTTCGAATTAGTTTAACTTTTATGACAACAATTTAAAGGTCTTAATCACCACCTCATGAATACTAGATCTGGACGCTGACATAAAAATTGCGGCTACCGAAGGCGGATTCTTTTTAACTCGTGTATAGTCTCTTGACTTTTAGCATCAATATTTATTTTTTAACTATTTTTCTAAAATTAAAGAAGTCTAAAAAACCTTTTATAAAGTACTTGTTTCAAAATTTCAGGGCTAATGCATTAAAAAAAATCCATCTTTGGTTTGTGCCATTGTGTCAGCACTCTTACATAGCATTTATGGTGGGATGACTTAATCAAAAACAACGTTATCTTGGCCCAAAAAAAAAAGTAATTGAAAAGCTATTTGCTATTTTTAACTTCTGAAGCGGTTGCAGAGGCCATCACCTCATCGAATCGACGGCTGAAATTTCAAGATTGGATAAAATTCTATTAGTATATTGAAATGCAACTGGTCTGCCAAGTCATATTTTGGTGGAAACTACCAGCATACCCTATTATATTTATTGATCAGCAATTTTACGCCTGTGTTTTTCTGCACCCAAAGGTGTGAAAATACAGAGAACTTGGAGCAGGGAAACACATAGCGGTAAACCCACCAGACTACCAATAAAATCAGGTTTGCAGGTGTTTTCAGCAAGATACGACTTGATAGACCAGTTGCATTTTAATATGCGATTGGAATTTCATCTAATCCTGTAATTTTAGCCGTCAACTTCATGAGCTGATGGCTCATGCAGCCTCTTTGCGGTCTATTCCAAAAAATAGCAATAACTAACCAGTCAAACGTAAGGAGCTTACGTTTTTAGCTCACAGGCTACCAAAGATTGAGAGATAGTTTGCCCGCAGGCTCTGTATGTACGTATGTATGTAATGCGATAACTCTTGGTAGCAATGTCCAATTTGCTTCAAATTTTGGATATAGGTTTATTATGAGGAGCTTCCTTGATTAGTTTCAGTAGTTCATTGGATAAGAATAAGGGGGAAAACATGAGATTAATCTCCTCCCATTTATTTAGATAAAAGGATTTTTCATGCAGAGTTATCAGATTTCATTCAAAGTTTGGATATAGGATCATTCTGAAGTGGTGTTTCTATGATTAGTTGTAAGTGTTCATTGGCTAAGTATAAAAGAGGAAAAAAGGGGGTAATGCTCTTAATTTAACCAAGCGGGGTTTTTTTTTTGGGGGGGGGGGGGGGTCACGCAGAATTAACTGATAAGGTTCAAATTCTGGATATAGGTTCATTTCCGGATTAATTTTGGAGGTTCATTGGTTAAGTATAAAGGAAGGAACGGGGAGTTATACGCCATAAATTAGGAAAATAGGTTTTTCTTGAAGAATTAACTGATTTTATTCAAATTTTCGAAATAGGTTTATTCTGATAAGGCGCGTCCCTGATTAATTTTGGGAGTTTTTTTGGTAAGGTATAAAGCAGAACGGCCGATTTATCCTCCTTGCTTAACCTCTTCATTTCCGAAGCAAAAATAACAATACAAATATTTATTCATTCTGTGTTTTTTTTTTTTTTTTTTTTTTTTTTTTTTTTTTTTTTTTTTTTTTTTTTTTTTAAACTAGTCGTTGGGGGCCACCGTAATACTTACCCATCATGAATATGTATATGAAAATAAAACATGTGAAACTATTTATACAATGCATTGCAATTCATAAACAAAATTTAAATATTGTTAATATACATAGTAATGCTATATTGAAGAACTGCTGATGTACCAATTTCGACAAATTATATAAAACGCCAAACTACTCAAATAGTACCGAACTGCGTAAAAGAAACATCCTTATAACTCCAAAAGTAATAATTCTATTAACTAACAATTAACTGCGTCGGATTAAGCGTCTCATTTCCAATTAAAATATACTTCTGAATTGAAATTTGAATGAAATACAGGGTCATGAAAAATCGAAGAATGTGGAAAACAAGATTACAAATATCTCGGCAACTAATAATCCGATCGACTTCGTTCTATATGCAAAATGTGTGTTATTTTATTGCCTTTTATGTCCATTCCTTAGAACAAAAAAATTCGAAAATTTTTATGTACCTTTCATCAGAACGAATTATTCAAGAGTCCGAAAAAAATAGTTCCGGATAATCGAGGTTGCTGATATTAAATAGGGTTCGTCCCATTCTTACATACTAACTACATACAAAACTTCAAGTCTCTATCTCAATTTGTTCAGGAGATAGAGCGTTTACAGACAGACAGACAGACGGACGCAATTTTTTTTTTCTAAAAATATGTTTTTTCGAATCTCCACTATCTAAAACGTGTAAATCCGTCAAAAAAATTTTCGATTTTCAAAACGATTGCAAGACTTACCCTATATACTACGTATGATGGGTAAGTAACAAAATGACATTGTAAATGACAAAAAAAAATATCTTTTCTGAAATTGATCCTTTATCCATTTAGTAATTTAAGTTAAAAAAAATATGAATCTAAAACTACAAACCCCCTTAAAATATCAATTTAATAGCCATTAACCTAAATTTACGCAATCACAAATTTAAAGGCTTTAAACAAGTTAATAATCTACAAATCTCCAAAAAATATATATAGAAAAAGGTTTAAGTTAAATACTTAAGAAAATTTATCATTTCCTTGGTCACACTGTTTTTTGCCCATTTTTAGGCATTTTTAAAACTTAGATGAAAAAAATATTTATTTTATGAAAGATTCAGCTTTTATACACACATTTATTCGTTTGCTTTCAAAGTAAAAAAAAAATAAAAAAAAATAAAATAAAAAAATTCAACTGTTAAGAGTGATGTTAAAAAAAATCCGATACTAGAAGTTAAATGATTTTTTTTTCAATTTATTTAATTTGCTTCGGATTTTGGACAGAAGTTTTTTCTGATAAGACAGATCCCTGAATATTTTAAGGTGTTTAATATATCCTCATCTTAAATGAGATAAATGGATTTTATGCAGAGTTATCCGATTTGATTCGAATTTTGGATATAACATTATTGATAAGGCGTATCTCTGATTAGTTTTTGGTGTTCAATGGTTAAATATAAAGGGGCAATTGGAAAATTAATCCCCCTTATTTTGTTTTTCGAGGGGCATCATTCTTTCAAAAAATAAGCTGTAACATACAATTAGTATTAATAGCCTGCGAGCTTAATGTCATCAGTTTAACTGGCCAATGTTATTTTTATTTAACACACAGGTTATCAAAGCCTAAGAAATCTCTAGCCTAAAGAAAAATTTTATGAAAATAGTCTTGGAGCCATGAGTAAGGAAATAAAATTAGGTGGCCCTGACTTGGGATCACTTTGCTGAAAAGGGTTAAAGAAGGTGTTTTACAAAATACGTTTTAGTGTAAAAAATAGCGTAAATAGAATAAACGTCATTTATGTTCATTACCACAAGCTCTCTCTAAATACTCAATAAATTGCTTTCAGGGATTAAGGTAATCGGTATAGTAAATCTCGCAAATGGTAATTCATATATATTTACGGGTCTGTAACAGAATTGCTTCAATGTAACTAAGATGCTACTATAAAAACTGTTTTTTTTTTTTTTTTTTTTTTTTTTTTTTTACGTTATGCTAAAATAAAAAAATTAATAAGATTGTAAAAATTTTCACCTTCTTTTTTCCCCTTTTTTATAGATTTACACATTTTAAGATATCATAACTATTTTATACATTACATTTTATTACATATTTGACTGTTTTTGGAAAATGTCTATAAGTTATGAGGTTCGAAAATTTTGTTGTTTATAGGAAGTTTCACAGCAGCTCCAAAAGGTAAAGCTAGTGTACACAACTACATACAGAACGCCTTGGCATGATTCAGTAGATTGTTGAAATGGGACGGGTGTTTTATTGTTTTTGTAGGTCAAAAGTAAATTTGAGTTGTACAATTGACATGGTATTATACAACTATTCCAGCATTTTCAACCGAAAATATTACTCTCCCTGTCAAGTAAAGCAACTCTTTATCAGTTCCTGATTCTTTATTGTTAAGTAAATTATGAAGTGTTGGATTTGAGACTCATTTTATTCAAAATGGCTGCATGGGGCACATTGATACAACATAAATCCTTTTCTAGTTCATTTTTTCATTACCTTTTATCATTTTTTTACCATACACTCCTTAATCCAACCATTTTTCGTCCAAAATTTCTAATTATAGTTTTTATTGAAGTGAAATAGATCTAAATTTTTATATTAGAACATTTTATAATAGTATTTTTGCAAACAGAAGGCGTACGAATTTATCCAACATCTAGTGCTAGTCGAATTAACAAAAGAAAAAGACGGCAGCCTGGCAAATCTCGAATTTATATCGATTTCCCAGATAAAAAAGTATTTTCGAGATGAGAAATACTACAGAACAGCAAATTATAATTATATTATAAACAGAATTTTTAATATAATTATACTTTATTTTCTGCTTATAAACCGATTTATAAACAAAAAACCTGTTAATTTTTTCATCTTTCCTAAGAAAGAAAATAATGCAGGGGTTAAAGTCCCAAATGTGACAAAGTTACCACAGCCAACAATCAGACAAGGAACAGGCAGAATATCAAGTCATTATTCATTTAATTTTTATTACTTTAATATTACTTACAAATAAATTGTGGGTGGTTTGAATTTCTATAAATATATATAAAATGGTTTGCTAACTAATTTTCTATGAGAAATATGCATTGGTGTTATTTTGTCTCCATTTTTCCCAAACGTATCAAAGTGCCCCATGAGGTGTAACAATCTGCCCATAAGATGGGGCACATTGATACAAATGACTTTTTTTGATTTTTTTTTATTACAGTAGCAATCTATATAAAACAACGATTGTACATGTTTATAACACACTACACAAGTTTTGCTGACACCACATGGAAACATTACTTGAAATTTCTACTTTCTGGACACCAAAATATATTTTAGAAAAAAAATTGCATCAATGTGCCCCAGTTCCCCCTACATACAGAAGAAATCTGTTATAGTACTGTCTTTGCGTAATAATTGCTGGAGAATGTGTTTTAAAAATCGGATGCACTTATAAATTTAAATAGTTTTTGCATATTATTTTTTATATATAAATTCTATACCTCATATACAGGGATCCACAAAAGTACTAACATAACATTCTCCTTATTATAGGAAATTAATGAAAGGGAATTTTCAACACAGGTATATGTATATTTTAACTGAACTAAATTTTGGCATGCATGCAGTTATTAGATACAAAGTTATGTATCACATAAATGGATTCTTCAAAATTTAGAATCATTTTCTGATTGTAGACGAGCACAACTGAAATTGTATTTTCAAATGTATTATGTGTTTCCATATGATTGAATTATTCAGAATATTTTAAGTTTTTAACATTTTTGTTACATTATTCTGAAAGTGTTGGAAAGCGTTCCATAATCATTTCTTGATACGTGATTTTCCTTTTTTCTTGTTTATTTTAAGTGGGGCTCACCGAATAAAATTTGTTCAACAGCTCCGAAGGAGTTAAATTAAGACTGGTTAGACTTAAGTGCTTATCTTCCATAAGCTTATGCCGCTTTTTTGTGATTTCTCTGACAACTTTATCTCAAGATATAATGCACAAAATGTGATCAAACTTTACATTCCGCTAGAGCTTTATATGCATACATGTATGTTTAATATATTTAGGCTTAACAGATGATATTCATGTGTTTTGTTTTTTACGAATTTTGCGATGATTATCTCAAGAGCTAATGCACCAAATTCCATCAAATTTCATATTCAATTAGAAAAATGTAGTCCAGCGTCAGCCTGTATAGGACCACAAGTTTCTGTAAGGAAATTGAATTTCTACGCGAGCCTGAGTTGAACAGCACTGTCCTTGAATTACATCTTGACAAAATTACCAGAGATTACATTCAGGTATATACTAAGGAACAGATGGCACGATTATGCTGTAATTTTCAAAATTTCTATGAGACATATATTCTTCTATGGCTTCGATTCAATGGAATTGCACGAAATTATGCATGTAACATACTTTTTCTAAAACTGATGTTGATTCAGCTTTGCTTTGATCACTTATATAAGAAAGATGCCATCATATGCTCGAGAAAGGAGTCGTAACGAGGCTCAGAAAAAAATCATGCAATTGAGTAAGCGCGGTTTGTTAACCTGGTGTTTAGTTCTTGTAACTCTCATACTCTTTACAGCCATGTTGATGTCAGAATCAGGAACTCTTCATGTCGACTTTCACTGTGGATCCTATTACGGAATACTAACCAAATTTTTTTTTTTTTTTTTTTTTTTTGTTAATGTAGCAATACAAAAAATTTATGTTTGAAATTAATTAAAAATACTCATGTTGATCTAATTTTAAATTTTAATTCAAAACCAGTAGCGGTGTTGCGTTCTTTTCTTTTTCTTTTTTTTTTCTAATCTCTGTTACTGCGTATAAAATTCAAAGGTATGTATTATTCTTTATAGTAAAACTTGTAATCGCGCCGTAATCGCGCTATTCAGAAATATATAGAGATCGACAGAAAAATTCACTTTCGGTCCAAAATCCGAAAACGAAAAATTTGTTTTCGGTGAAAATTCTGTTGAATGTTTGGCCAGATCGAAACTTGACCGAAACCAAATTTAATCCAAAAATTTCGTTTCTTCTTTCGGAAATTTTAAACATTACTCGTTGATTTCAGCTGTATCGGCTCAAATGCATTCCACTTCATTTATTGCTAAGAACTTTTCTGTTTATTGTTATCAGTTTTTACTGATTCAAGACGTGAATGCAAATGCTAAAGCAATGTACATATGACTAAACTTTGAAGACACTTTTCATGCGCTCATGAAAAGCTCCAGTCTTAACAGTAATAGAAAATTTTCAGTTTGAAACCGCAGAAGTGTTTTGAATACTTCTTGGAAAAGCTCTGTTATAACACACACTGAAATACAGAAATGATTATAAAAGGTAAATGGGGCTATGTGTAATTAAAACATTTTTTAATTAGATAAAATTCGTATAATTTGGAAATCTTTTTCATGCCGTTGATGAATTAATTACATTTTATTTTAGATAAAAATAAAAAGCTTTGGTCAGAAGCACTTTGACCACATGCATAATTAATTAATAATTATGTATATTTATGTATGTATTAATTACTTAAAAACTGTTTTTGGACATTTTCGTTTTCAACCGAAAATAGGAAGATCGCTCAAAATTCGGCTTCTGTTTTTGTTTCGATCTTAAAGACATGTTTCGGTTTATCCTTAAATATGTAAAAGAATAACACAGAAAAGAAGTATTAAATTTTGGGACGACAACATCATCATTATTTCGAGTGAAAAAAGCGCATAATTTTGCTTAATTATTAAAAATCATTATTTTTGGGGGGGGGGGGTTCTTCTAATTTGTGTCAATGAGGTGAAATATTCAGTTTGGATATGAAATAAATCTAAAATAGATTTTAAAACAGAGAATTGATCTCTTTTGACTATTTCTGAATATCATAAAAAGATATTTTTTTAATTAAAGCAATAATTTTGGACACTTCTTTTATGATTAATTATTATAAAAGAAGTTCAATAATTTTGAATGTGTCTTGCATTTCGAAATTTGCCAGGCATTGCAATTAATAGCACCAAATTGAAATAATTCGGCCATTAACGTTTAAAAAGTAAAATTAAAATTAAAAATGATTTAATATTCACCAGGAATATTCTTCCCGACCAAACGTTTAGTCATTAACAGATATTTATTTAAACAAGTAAAATAAAATACACTAAGCATAAAATACACTATTATCATTAATGTCTTTGTTTATCGTTTCCATAAAATATACATATAAGCTTTTGGTCAAAGAAAGTTTAATCAATTATTTTACAATACAGAGCTAAATTAAAATACCAGAATTTTAATCTCAATGAAATAAGTACGTTTCATCGTTAAAGATAAAAGCTTTTAAAAAACGTATACCTACCTGATAAGAGGAATATTTCAGTACTTCTTTGCAAATTTCACAATGGATTTTTTGGTCATATCTTGACGTGCAAAAAAGCTTGGAGAGATTAAGTTAAAATTTCTTCGATTTAAAAGATAATTAAGCTACTTTATATGCTTTTCTATACAAAACACAGTCACATATATTTCAGGAAAATAACAGTTAAACAAACAAATGCTTTTCTATAACTTTTTTAAAGTTTTCCGATCACTATAGCTTGATCTTTAGTTTTATGATGATAAAATCTTATAAGAATACTTTTAAGTTTAGATAAATTTGTTGTACTTCAGTGAATATTGACAAAAAATTTTACATAACTTTATAATATGTTAAAAAAAGTTGTATGGCTTCTTAAAATTTAAATTAAGAAATATTAGTTATTTTGGTTAATAGATAATAGTGTTGAAGTTTTGGAATTCAAATTATATTTCCTTCCTCACAAAATACAGGTATTCCATTTCAAAAATATCTTCGAATATTAAATATTAACAGAGGATGTTTTTAAGTCTATGCAATTTTTGTTTTTATAATAATTATGTAAACTTCTATAATGATGTTTTTACCGGCTAGTGATAGGACGAATAATGATATCGACAAATAACGAATACCGGATATTCGTCATAATATTAGGCCAAATACCAAATATTCTACGTTCGAATACCAACTTTTTTACCTATAAAGAAAACAACTTATTATTATATGTTATATATTATATATATAATAGTGTTTTAGTATAATAATTCATGCGTAACGTTAGTAGTACATCTAAATTATACTAGCATAAAATTAACTACAGGAAAGTAATTCATAAACATTTTAACTTAAGAAATCATTAATTATTACACTACTTTTAAAATATAAATTTAAATTTATTCCTAAATTTGAAAAACTCATTTTAGCACAAAAAAGATTATGGAATTCTTTTTTATTCTTTTATTCAAAGATATATCAAATTGATTTTCTGTAAGTCAAGATGGGGAATTATTTCCATTAAAATGCAAAGAATATACTTAACTTTTACTATCAGATGATAGGTTATCTTTTCTCGCATTAAAAATTAATAATATTCTTGCACATTCTTCTCTCATAATTCAGGAGGAATTATTTTCTGAAATAAAATTTATTCAAATAAATTTTATTGTGTAGAATTTGTATCCCTAATAATAAATTTGTAAGAATGAGTTTTATCTGAAATCCGTCTCTAAGCCTTAAATTAGAAAAATGCGTTAAAACAAAAGATATGGTTAAAGTAGAATGCGCATGTTAACAAAATTATTGACATTTGATCCAGCGCATACAATATTCAATAATATTCCTCGTATTCAACAAGCACTAAAATCATACAGAAAATTATAAGAGCATGAATGAAGACATCTGTAAATTGAAAAATATGTACATAATAATGTTACAAATAAAAAGTGTGTGTTGCAAATGAAAAGTGTCTAATATTACAAAAAGCCAATAATCATACAAATAATTACTAAAAAGGGGAAACTGTAGGATTAAAAAATATTTTGCTCTATTTATATTTTATATTTAAATAGTTATAAAACCATCTTCATTAAGCAGGTTGTACCATGTAGTTGGATACCAGTTTTGTTTTCAGGTCTACTGCTGTGCTTGGGATAGTGATATTTGATATTCTATTTTGAAAATGAATTTTAACAAATGCACCTATTAAAGAAATTTTAACATTTCTTACTTTATAGAAAATAGAAAGTATGTTATTATGAATTTTATAAGGGCTTTTTTACATATTCATGAAATTTGCAGGCAAAAATTAATATTCAAGTATATTAAAATAAAGAGGTGTTTTTATTTTCTCAATAAGAGTTTTTACATCTTGAGTTCTAATCTATCATTCTTTAATGAAAACATTTCACTGACAATTGAAAATCAAATTAGGACACCATTTTCTATAAGATCCTGAATACAGAAAAGGCTGCATATTTTTTAGTATCTGAGAAACTGTTACATTTTGCGGAAGTAAGAATGAAAATAACTTCATGAATCTGCCAAAAATTGGCCAATTCGGATTAAACAAAAAAAACTTGCAAAAGGCGAAAAAAAATTCCTATCCTTAATTTATTTTACCAGATATCTTTCAATATTCGGCGAGTTTTTAGCGATATTTGGCTGTAGGTATTCGGCCGAAGCATTCGAAAAATAGGCCTTCAATATTCGGCTAACCGAGTATTCGGCGAAAGTGTCAATTAGGTCAAATATCAAATAGTAGCCGAATATTTGTCTTATTCCTAGTACCGGCATAGAGACAAGCTATTCCTATTCTTATCTTACTATGAATAAAAATATACTATAAATTATACCATAAATTTTAAAGTTTTTAGATATACAGATGATATTTTGATTATGTATATTGATTTTCATAGTATGATGATTTTTCATTTCAACAAAAGGAATAGTTATGTTTTTTCCTAAAAGCATAAATGTTTTTTTCCTAAAATGTTATACACATGAATCGAATAAAAATCGAATATAAAAATATATAAATTCAACGTATAAACTTAAGTGATGTTATATATTTGCCTGCTGACGTCCATTATGTTTCCAATATGACGTAATATACACTTAAAAAAATAAACTCGTCAAAAAACTACTTATTTTATTTTCATGTTTAGCATCGAAATCTCACAATTAAAAAGTTATGAAGTAACATTCATTTTATTTTTTAATTCGCCAAACTATTTATTTAATTTTCATTTTTCACGTTGAAATTTTCCAATAGAAAAGTTGTGACGTAACATTCATTATTATTATTATTATTATTCATCAAACTATATATTTTATTTTCAGTTTTCTCATGAAAATCTTTCAATAGAAAAGCAATTATTTTCGCAAGAATTTTATTGTGGATTTTTAGTTTTTGGCAAATTCTGTAAAGAAAAATGCTTAAGTTTGATAGGAAATTGCTGTTAAATTGATGTTTTTTATTAATTAAAATTAACTATAAATTATTTTGATTCGTAATGACTTTAGTTGCTACGGCAGTGTTTTAATACACATCTACTTAACATTTCACAGTTCTGGCTTCCAAACTGTACATTTGTAAAAAAATTACAAACAGACAGGCAAATTTTCATTTTTATATATAAGGTTATTTGAAGTTACTCCTGAAAATAAATGGCAACTCTGTTTATTAGCCGGATGACTATATTTGGATGCCAGCTTCAGGAGCATTTCGTATGATTATGTCTATCCTAAAGTGTAACAGAAGAACGGGTTGGCATGGATTGAAAGAATCGACCGGATTTGACTTTTGAAGATTATGATTTAAGAATATGGAAGGAATTTCATCCTTTTGTTACTACCGGAAGGTGAACTTTTGTCTACTTATGATTATTATTATTATTATTATTATTTTTGCTAAAGTATCCATGAATAAGTTTGACTTTATTAGTTTTTAGGTTTTTTCATCTTTGTTTTGTTGTTATGTTGTAATTTAAAAGAACGGCAATAATAAAAACAAGAAAACTATTTGTGCAATCTCTCCTTACAGGATAAATAAGATTGCGTACAAAGTAGGAGAGAACGTGTATATGAGTCGAAGCAATTGTTGTTAATAAATGCAATTAAATTGTTAAAAATGATAATTACACTTAAAATACTTTGTTGCAAGGTTTTTGTGAATAAATAATTTTTTATTATGAGTCAATAATTCAACCTTATATTTAAAAAATTTAAAAAAGAAAGAATTTAAGGAGACGATTAGAATGTCTGAAAACCAAATCCTGATAAGATTACCAAATAACATTAATTTAGTTGATAACATGTTTAAAATGAAAACCATATTCATTCATATTCATCATCATCATATTCATTGAAAATCCTATTCATTTCCACAGTTTCATTGTTGTTTTTGTTCCCCTAACCGAAGTTGTCATTGTCCACAATCAATGCACTTATTGTTGTAAGTTATGCAGCTTTTCTACGATTACCTGCCATAAGCAATACATTGAATTCAGTCATAGATCGAAGTTTATATGTATAAACAGATGATTTCTGCGCTGCTTCTACACCTTGTTAAGATTCTTCAGCCTACCTCTCAAGATGGATTCCAAAATGCTGAATTTCCTATCTGCTGCACGCATTTTAAGTGAGCTATTTTTTATTGCCTCTGAAATTGAATTTAGATTTTCTTCGGTACATGTGCCTTATCATGTCTTCGATTTTCTTCTTTAAATATTTAAAATTATGACCTAAAAAATGTAATAAAACTTTTAACGATCGTTACTTATTAGCAAAAAAAAAAAAGATCATTTATCAGAAAATGTATTTTAATTAACAAAATTAATTTATGATAAATTAATTGTTCATAAATTAAAAAACATATATTTGTGTAATTTATTTATTAACAAGTATATTATTAATATACTAATAAAAATTATTATATAAAATTAATTTCAAAACAACTGTATTATTAATTTATAAATGAATCTTTTTACCTGCAAATGTATTTTTTTTTCAAATTAATTTGTTGCCATATTTAATTTCGATAATTATGTCTTTTTCCAAACTTATTCTAAAATTGATTCATTCATATGTTTTATACGTAATTTACAATTCATGAAAATTTATCAATATGCAGCATAATCTCGCCTAGCACTGAAACTTATGGAGAGAATCGTCATCTTACCTAAGTTAGCAGATGCGCAAACTCTCCTATTTCGGTAGGAGATACTGTACGGTTTTTTATTAAGGCCCCTGTCCTCGCTTGAGGAAACACTCGGGGGCTAATGCTATTCCTACACTGTAAAAAAAAAAGGTCGATCTACTAAAAAAACTTTAGTGATCCTTGTAATTACTAAAAAAATTTTATAATCTTAGTCGGTTACTAGAAAATCTGTAAGAATCACTAGAAAAAAGTTAGCAACGAATAGAGTTAATAGTTTTATATTTTTAATAGCTCTTACCAAAACTCAGTTGGTGTGGCCTTGATAGCATAGTGGTTATAGTAACGGACTACAGGCTAAAAGATCCCGGGTTCGAAACTTGCCACCGCCAAATACACCCCGAATGTCTGTAGTGTCTCGTTAATAAAGGAATTGTGAAAATCCGGTCGGAGCAGTAAGGAATGTTTAGTGCTGCCATCTATTGCGGTTTTGCCGAAAATCTTCCGCTTCAGAAGTTTGGATGCAGCTCGAAGGAAGCTCCTCCGTTTCGTAATGGTTATTAAAAGTAATTTTGGAGCTATTACTAAAATTTGCTTTGTGGCTCATACTAAAAATTTTTAAGTTAGTTATACAAAAAATTCTTTTGTTCAGTTTACAAAAGAAATGTTTGTTTCACTTGCAAAAAAAAAGTTTGTAATGGTTACTAAAAAATTCTGTGGAATACAAATTTACTAAGAAATTTTTAGTAACCTCTTAATTTTTTTTTTTTACAGTGTATGGGGAAGCATTTTTCTAATAACTCTTTCGCATTTTGACATTTTTGAACATTTTTTTTTCTTTTGCATTGGATAGCTGAGGTGCATGCCGACAGCGCACCTTTTTTACTTTTTCGATTTTGAATGCACATATTTTTTACAAAGTTAGTTTCACTTTCAAAACCGGTTTCGAAACTGAAAGCGCTTTAAAAAAATATCTGCAACCAAAATGGAAAAAGTAAAAAAGGTGCGCTGTCGGCATGCACCTCAGCTATCCAATGCAAAAAAAATATTCAAAAATCTGAGAATGCGAAAGAGTTATTAGAAAAATGCTTCCGGAATAGCACTAGCTCGCGAGCGTTTCCTCGAGCGAGGACAGGGGCCTTAATCATGGCCGTTGCTAAAAGGAATTGTTGGTGCTAGTATCTTTAGTCTAGATTAGTAACTTATAAGAAATCGTTCATGTTCAAAATATTTTGTACCTCTGACATTCTATAAAAATTCTGAACAACAGTTATGAAAATTCAAACACTTACTTTGGTAAAACAAAACAAAATAATAATGCTTTATCCAAAACGGTCGGACCATTCAATGTGCACATTCATGTGGCCACTGCACTTAATGCTGCAGTGAAACTATCTGGAGTCACTGTTCATGCACTTTACCATTTCCCATCGAATATCTTTCTGCGCGATCTCTTTACCTTATAATTACGTCTCTGTCCTCTGTCTGTCTGTCACAGAGTCCGTATACAAAAACTATGTATGCCAGAGAGTTCAAATTTTGTGTACTTACAACTGAATACCTCTTGTCACACAACAAATCATAAAATTTTGAAAAAGACTATTATTTTAATTTAAATGACATTTTTTAAACATCAGTTCATTTTGTTGCTGCTTTTTCTCTTCTAATTGTTACCACGCAAGTTTAAATAGATATTTAGAAAAAAAATCATTTTTTACCCTTTACTTTTAAAAGAGATTGAGTACTTCTGTTGCCTCAATTACAAAATTGGTAAAACAAACTACAAAAAAACTAATATCTCAAAAATAAATTGAGATACAGCTTTTAAACAAAATGTATTTAAAAGTACATTTTTTTCCCTGGTGTAAAAATAGAAAATGTGCGACATTTAGAAGCTTAAAAAATTACAAAAGTGTGAATTTCAAAATTGAAATTTCATTATTTTTAATTGTTGCACGCAAGTTTAAATAAAGTTATTATGTATGTAACATTAATTAATGGATTAAATAGGTCACGTAAAAACGTGCTTATTTGTTTTTATTTCATCATATTAAATCCTATTTATCATCTATTTTGACACGCGAAATGAAATTTTTTTTTAAAGATTTATATAAAATTTTTATAAAATTATAATTCATTTAAATTAAGAGCCGCCTCTGGTGACCAAGTTGGTCTCCCTTAAATTTATTCTAATAAGCTTTGCAATATTTTACATTTATTCATAATTTTAATCACTTGCGTACCTTCAATAAATCTGCAGATTCTGATAGAGAAATCAACAAATCTATGCGATCAAGGCAACATTTAGGGAAAGGTTCTGTTAATATTCTGTTCTGGTTGGCGCGATTGGCGAAAAAATCCCAAAATAGCGTCGAAAAACAGTTTTTCATTTGTTAATTTAATGAAAAAATGTGTTTTGAAGGAGATATTAAACTAAACCCTCTGTGCGAACTCGATCACACTTACCCACTTGTATTAGCTTTACCTTATAATATTGAAGGTTTTTTTTTTAATCTCATTTCTTTTCTTGCAGGTATGGTTGGAGGCGTAGTAGTTGGAGACGTAGGGTATAGCGGTCTCTTTTCGTCCGGGAACCTACGTTCGACTCGAATAACCGACTTTCTAGCAAAATCTAGTTCGACAGGCTCCTAACCACGTCCAGAATAACCGACTCTCTAGAGAAATGGAAAAAGAATGAGAAATTGATACCGGACAGATATAAAAGGAAAACTTACATGTTTTATTTAAAAAAATGATTATTTATTTACAGTTGATATTACATTTTACAATATTGTTTAAAGTTTTGTTTATTTATATATTTTATCATTTTAAGTTGCGGAATCTGTATATAAATTTGAAACTTGGCAGTAATTTTTACCTGCATAGTTTAATATTCAACTGCTAATGATTTAAAAATTTATAGTTAATTATTAATTCTTGTTATAAACACAAACTTTCGAGTTTTTGATGCGTTGAAAATTTCACATTTTGCTAAATTATACATATGTGTAATTCTTAGAAATAATATTTTTTCGCCTGTAAGTGCATTCTCTAAGGGATAATTTCTTCTACAAATAAATTTTGTAATGCTTTTTGTCTTTCTTGTTTTAAAAAATACACTTTTTTCTTTTATGTTTCAACTCGCAAAAGGGAAATAAAAAAAGAATAGTTTTTCAATCGAGGCAATTGTTTATTATATAGAAAAGACATATTTTCTAACATATATTTGATTTATAATCAGGATTCGCTTGGGGAACATTCTTTCGTAATAAACTTTCAGGCATTTCAAAGGAAAAAAAATATTTTTTTAACTCAGGCAAGAAAAGCACTTTTTTGATTTCAGGTTTATTTTAAAATAAAAGAAATAGTACATTAGTATTATTTGTAGTTAAGAAAAGGGAATAATTTCCGTAAGAGGATTCTGATGAATTTTACGCTGAAAAAAATGTATCCAGAGACTGCTGCAGTTGAAAAATTTATTCATCATTTAAAATTGTTATAAGAAAAAGAAAGAAAGAAATGCCATTCAATTAGTACACTTTCAAAAGTAAATCCGTAAATTCACAGTAACAATATTGGCAGCAAAATTGCCAGACTTTCTCCGTTCCATTAGTGGATTTTCCGTTCTAGTAATTAAAAAAAGGATAAACTCAGTGTGAAGTAGAAGCAACTTCAGATTATAAAGTTGGTATAGGGCAGTTGCGATCAGCTGATTTACTTTTCATCCGCCAATCAAATGCTGGCGATTCACCTCCAGCCGCACCCATAATCCTCTCAACTACCAATCACAGCTGCTGTTCAACGATTGTTTGATCATCAGTGGTAGATTTGTGACATTATAGGAAACTGCCCTATAATAACTGGCGGATGGTGCCCTCTATTGAGCAGTTTATAAGCTCCAGCATTTCTTGACCGAGGAAAAATGAAATATCATGGGAGTGATTCGAACCAGAGGTGACCATCCCCTCCAAACCCAATGACGCAAATCTCTCTCCCCCCCCAAAAAAAAACTTTATATTTTAACATTGACCCCCCCCCCCCCTAAACAGAATATAAATTGTAAAATATATTCTACTTATAATCTACTGCACATTCAAAAGAGAGCGAGTCGAGCATAGCAGAATGAGCTCTTATTGCCCTTATTTAGAATTTAAAGAAAGAAAACACAGGAATACTTCTGGAAATTAAATGTTGAAAAATTTTTAAAGTGATATTAAAAAAATCAAGATTTTTTTTTTACAGTAAAAAAAGGAAATATTAAGAATTTAAAAATCCCCCCCCCAAAAAAAATGTACTTTTCCTCAAATTCCCCCCCAAAACTAAAATGTATGACGCATCTTGCGTCACCAAACCCCTCTCTGGGCACCCCTGATTCGAACTGACGACCTTTGCTGTGGAAGTCCGTTGCTTTAGCTATCACGCCGTAGAGCCTTCAAATACAAGCGATTGTAAAGGCAAATAGTGGATTCTACACTGTTTATATTTTTATAAAGTAGATTGTAATTTTATCGATGATGTTATAATTCTTGCAAGTTTTAATTAATTACTACACTCTAAAAAAAAAAATGTGTAAATTTACACACAAAAATGTGTAAATCGATGATACAAAAACGACATGTCTATGTGTGTAAATTTGTGTGTAAATTGCGCCAAATGTGTAGATTTCAGAATACACATTTTAATGTGTAATTTGATGATAAGTCCAAATGTGTAAAAGTTATCTGATAACTCTTGACATACACACTTTAATGTGTGAACTGCACTGAAATACACATATTTCTGAGCACTATTTTTACACATAAATATGTGTAATACTCTTTTTTTACATATATTTTTGTGCAATAGGAAAATACCTACAATGTTGTGTAATATGCAAAATACACATGTTTTTGTGTTATGTACAGAATGCACAGATTTTTGTGTAATATTCTGTTTTTACACATATGTCTATGTAACATGGAAAACACATTTTTGTGTAATATTTAAAATACATAGGTTTTTGTGTACAAAGATTTACCTTATTCTTTGATGTGTAAACTGCGAAAAAGTTTTTAAAATAGCAAAACAAAATTACATGAAGAACAAATTCGTATGCTTGACTTGTTTCTAAGTACGCGATCGTAATTATGTAAATACGTAATAACTATAGTTGTCATTCAATCCGTCCGTCTGTCTATCTGTCCGTTCGCATATAACAACGCAAAAACTACTTATCCGAATTGTTTGAAATTTAAAATACATAACTCTTGCATAATTTTATCAAGTCATTTCAATTTTTATGAAAATGAGATGCATAATTCAATTATAGAGACACTCAAAAGCGTTCCCTTGCATAACGGCCCATGTATAAAAATAGTTTCAAGTGCCTTTTAATAATGTTACACGTTTTCGAACATAATAAAATTGACTTGCATCTATGAAGTATATACTACAATATAAATTCTGTATAATCTGTAGTACAGAGAATAGTTTTTATTAATTTACAGGGCCATACTAAAATATTACATTACATTATGGTAAAGAAGGAAACATTGTTTGGGACGCGTTTTAATTTTATAAAAATCAATCTGAAAAAAAGTTATAATTGCTTCTGTGTCTGTAATTGGATTTGGTGTAAACATTTGAATTTTTCGGACTAGGTTAAAAAAACTATTTCTTCTGATATCAAATGACTTTTTTTTTTAGAGTTTTTATTTATTTTTCTTGTAGTTTTTGAATGCAATACGCTTATAAAAAGTCTTCAATTTAAAAATCACAAACGAAAAACCATGAATTGAAATCTATGAAAAGCTGTCTTTTGTCATCGGTAGAAAATGAAATAAGAAATGTATAGCATGTAAAATAATGAAAACTCGAAGTTTTATAGCAAAATATATTATAAACACGCTGAAATAGATAGTATTTAAACCGAATAATTATTTTAAATGCTATATAATGTTAAAACTTCAAATATTTACTCTTATGTTACAATATGTGATTTTAAACATGAAAAAATGATTTAAAACACAAAAATAAAAAATTATTTTTTCCAAATTTGTAATAAGCAGAAAATAACACACTTCTCATCCATATTACAATTTTCAAGTGTTAAATTGTAAAATAAATGAACTTACCTTTGAAAAAAAATCTGTTCTGGGCTATCAAAATTCAAAATTCATTTTAGCAATAATGATCTAAAACTGCTCAAGTGATTAAACTCAGTATCGTCGTATGTTGAGAATTCTAAGAACATATGTGGCAAAAATGCTATGATGGATGATAGCAGTAATAAATAAGACCCCCGATTAAGGGTGTGTTTAATACAAATTGCCTTTTTTCTGATTTATTTTTAAATTCGTTTTTTCTCTCAAGCGCATCAAACTGGCAAATTCTCTTATTTAGAAAGTATATTAGGTCCTGTGCTTTTCAATTTTTTGATAAATGCAGAAAATATTGCAAAAAAAATGCTGTTAAAGTCAACGTTTTAAACCGAATTTTCCGAAGCGGGAGATCTGGGAACGAAAAAAAGAGTCATACTGGGGAAATAATAGTTTATAAATCTAATTCTAATGAATTTAACAAAAAATAAAATCACACGACATCTTATAGATCTCTTTAAAAGTCACATCAGCAAGTTTCGTGTTTTTACTTCTAAAAGTGAGTCTGAAATTATATCAGAAAATTTCGAACTGTTGAAGGTGAAAAAAAATGTTTTCGAATGCACCCTTAATGCTCGCTGGTCATTTTGACTTTAGTGTACATCGCAGTTATGTAACACGGAGATACAAAGGTGTAATTCACTTTACATTATGATCTGACTGAAGCAAAATTCAAACTTTAAAAAATTTAGTTATTAAAAAATAATTTTAATCATTCTTTGCGAAAATTACATTTTTATTTATAAAATTGTACATTTAAAAATAATAACTCTTGCTATCTATGATTATCATTTTTGAAAACAAAGCTCATTTTTCAGGTCTTATATGAAAGTTTTTGCACAATTTTCCAAGAATCTATGTTGCTAGGACCAATGTCACTCTGATATTGTCATAAAATAATACAAGCGGATTTATAAGAATTTACTATAGTGGCTTTAAATGAAATGTGATAAATTTTTTTCCATATAATTGTCCGTTAGAAATCCATATAACCGTACTTATTTTTACCAGACACAGCTAAAAACAAAGTAGGAATACACAATTAATAACTTTTTTTTATGTGAATGAAGTATAAAATTGCAGACCATACATAAAATAAAATCACACTTTGGTATATTATCATTAATATTTTATTTACAAGATCGGAGGATAGTTATAAATAACAAAACTTATTTTAACACTCCGCCTACCAGACAGTTCCCCCGTCGGATCGGCCAACAAAAATTAGTTTAAAATTCCGTAAAAATAGGGTGTAAAAAATTCATGATTTAAAAAGCAATAATAATAAAGATCGAATTTTTGTATTTAAATCATATTTCTTTTTATTTGAATCGGATTTTTTTTTTCTCCAGCATTGAAATATTGAATAGATGTAGATTTAGCCTAGGTTTCTAAAATTAATAGATTCTAGGTTTCTAAAAAATTAGACCTTTATTTACTAACATAATCTATGTTTTTCCACTTTAATCAATAAAATTTAATTATTATTTAGTAACTACAAAAATTATAAAAACTGTAAATTAGTAATTTCATTAATTAATATAATACTATAAAGTTGTATACATTAATATTTTGCAATAATTATGTAAAACTATATTAAAAAATAATGATTTTACATTTATTAAAATTATCAGTTGCTGCATTTAATTTTAAATTGATTACAATCTTTAATTAGGTATATAATGCATATTGTAATGCTTAAATTAGTAAACGATAATTCAGTATTTAATATTTATTCTAAAAAGAAAAAGGGCAGAATGCTTGTTCTAAAAAAAAGGCACTATTACATAAGAAAATATATTACTAATGTGCTTAGTAGCAATAAAAATAAGTACATAATTTTTTAGTATGATAAATATAAAAATCATTAATTTTCAATATTTCTATAAATCACGAATTGAAAAATAAAATTAAATAACATGTTTTAATAATATCCTGCTTTTTCCCAAGAAATAAAGTTCTATCATTTTTGTTAAGTCTTGGGTGCACATATTTAGAAGTACTACGGTATGGAGGGATTTATTTCAAAAAAGATCTGGTTATATTTCAGTATTTTTTAAAAAGTAGGGTGCATTTTGTTAATTTCAAAAGGGGCAAAGTGTTGCAGCCTTAACAAATAGCCAAAATGAAACAGTAACCAACAGAATTAATAAAAACAGCAAATAAGTAATTTCAATATGGCATAACCAACATAACTAACAAATATTATTGGTAGCTCGTTTTGCATTTTAGTCCGAGTGCTACGCGGCAAAAATAAGGTGAAAACTGCAAATCGTGATAAGAATATACCACTTGGTGAGTATGTACGTTATGATAATACAATGGATATTAGAGGGGGAGGCATCTCGTAAAGTCGTCGGAATTCAAGATGGCGGCCGTTATTCAAAATGGCGTCTTTTTCTGAATTCTGTTAATATGCGTAATATAAATGTGCATTTCACATCGATTTCGATATTTTAAAAGTCAAATTTTCGTTTTTAACTCTTTCCAACATTATATAAAAGAGTGTACGAATTTGATTTATCTGTCCGTTTGTCCGCCTGTCCTTCCATGCTCTAGCTCACTTAAATGTAATCAGATTGCCAGACAAATTTTATATGTTGTATGAAGTTTGTAATAACATGTTCGGAGTAAAATATAAACTGTATAGCTTTTATAGTCCATTTACAGGGTACTAAAAATGACATTACAATATTCTGTATGCGGCGAAATCCTTTGCAATGTGTTTTAATGATGTTATACTCTTTAAAACTCATTCAAATTGATCTTCATCAATGTTAATACTGCAATGAACTAACAAATACTTACTAAATAATAAGGTGTGCAAATTTATCGTTTATTAAAAGTGACACAATAAAACAAGAAAATATGCGTTTGTAATCTGTATATAAATTTTATAAGGATCACGATCTAATTCAAATATTATTAGTGGACGGCTAGGAGGAACAAAACTTCATTTTGTGATAAGGATATCTCGAATAGTGAATATCTATCGTATTTTAATAAAATACATATAAGAATTTGAGGCATCGTATAAATTTATAGAAATTCAAAATGACGACTATTATCTAAAATTTTTTGCAGTTTTATTCTTCGGCATCTTACAAGCCTGTTTCTGATGTTTAATTTCCACTTTTTATAACTCAAAAAATATCTTTATAATACTAGAAATACACCTAAAATGAAAAAAGGACAATTATTAAAATATTTTTTGTTATTTACAGTAGAAAAATTAAAGGAATATATAAATAATTAAAATACTATTTTATCAACACATTACTTATACAATATATTAAAAAATTAATGTTACATATAAAGCTGTAGAATATAGAAACTTAACTTGGTATAATCATATTTTTCACATTCGTTTTTGGAATTGCACAATAATGTGCAAGAAAGTACAACTTTTCTACAGACACATTCATTTTTACATATTTTACATCTACATTTTATTAATTCTTCATAAGAGTCTGAAATCTCTGGCAACTCGAACCATTATTTTTTCAATGATAAATTATCCAACCACCATTCCCATTTGTTTGGAGAGGGTGGACGTATTTCACGCTGATCTGCTTGTTCCCAAATGTATATCCAAGTTGAAAAGCACTGCGTAAAATATGTTGTTGATGTGCACCCTTGGTTGGCGGATGGTGTTCAAAAGAACGATTTTTTGCCATAAACTATTCTTATCTTGCATTATCGGCACTTATGATATTGCTTGTTGAACAGTACAACAATACTACGAAATTTTCTAAAAGATTTAAAAGATTTTCGGGAATGGAAATTTGTGGTTTTGATAGGTATGAAAATGCAGCAGTAGTTTCTTTAAATGGAATTCATGTTTTCCTATTTGACTTTTTGGTCTTTCCTGTGAAACCCGGATTGCTGTCGCATTCCATGAAAGCATGCAATTCTAGTAAAGCCTTTTCTCGTCCAATTGCTGCAGCTATGGTATTAGCAGGAATAAATTTGTATTTTTTCCCTGTTACGAATGCAACTCAAATATTTTCTATGAATTTTTTTGAAATGATAGAAAAATATTGAATCACTCAAACTAATACATCAGTGTATATAGAGCGTATAACAATATTTTTCAGTCCTTTTTCAACCATGTCTTTGAAATGCAGTATTATTCTTGAATCAGCTTCTTCGTGACCAGGGCAAGTCATTCCAATTAAGGAATTTACAGCAGTAAATTTAACGTCTTCCCGATTTAACTTCTTCTCCTGGAGTGGTTATATTAAAGCTTGAGTATTTTTATGGTATTTATTGCTGGCGTCCCAAGTTGATTAAAAAGCTCTTTGTTATTTGCAAACTTTTAAGAAATCTTCACATGTGGTTGCACTTGTCATCTGGTCCCTGCACCCCTCTTTTGTCTTGTTTCTCTTTTAAAACTTGGTGTAATATATCTATCCCAAATCTATTCTTTGACATATAAAACTCTCAATGTCGTTACGTAAGTGAGGATAAAATGTGCTAAAGTAGTAATCATTAAATGTGTTTGAAGTTTGTTGAGGCTTTAAAATGTTAGTAAGAATTGGCTCAACATATATTAAAGCATCATATGTTCCTGGAAACATTTTCCCGTTTTTCCCAACAGTTTCCTCTAAAATATGTGGTAAATCACTCTTATGGTTAGGTCTAAATTCCCTGTTACTAGAAAATGCAGATAGAAATGGTTAATTTTCATATTTGAAAAAAAATTGCAAGTCTAACTGACGATTCTGTATAACTATTAAAAGCCTGGAAAACAACTGGACGTCTGTTTTCAAAACCTTCAAGACTGTATTTTTATTGTTTATGTTTTTCGCCGGAGTACTAAACATTGGAATTTTGTTTTGTTTTTTAAAGGTTGAAATATTGATGAAAATTGTTTTACTAGGCGTCCCTTAATGAATCTGTGGAATTGGTCAATCACCTGAATAAATTAATTCATTAATATCCTTATGAACAATAATTCTGCTTTCGATTCAAGCAAGTCTTCACCATCTTCTAAAAATGGGTTCCCCAATTCCTTTAGTACGCTATAGAGTGCTTGAACCTTAGCACTCTATAGAAAAATTTAATTTGAAATAAGTGATATTGTTCATGATGGTATCGATTTCTGTCTCGGGGTTTGCTTGAATGTTAGACTCAAACTCTTGTATGAAATTACAGATTTCAGGTTCAGATACCATCCAACGTATAAATGTCGATGGATCCTGCAATACTGCACCTCTTTCTCCTCTGAGAACAGCGTTTTTTGTTTACGCGCCATAGCTGAGAAGAGTTTGATTTTCTTATCACAAAATGTCCCGATAAAAATGCACGATGTACGTCTGGTAAATTAATATCTGCATCAAACAGATCTTTTAGATGGATTGGTAATTAACATACATAATTAGGATGATCAGAAAGAAATGAGTCTGCGAGAAGAGTTAAGAATCGAAACAAAAAGAAAGGAAATTAAATTCAAATTGAAATTTTGGATCACTTTTGATTCATCTCATTTTGGTTGGTGATTAATCATCGTAATTACAATGTGCATTTATAAGCTGCATTTCAAACAAAAAAATTCATATGACATTTTGCAATTCGTTCCTACTTGGCAAAGTTTAAAAAAGCATATTATAAATTGAAAAGCACATACACAACATTATGGTTATTAGACAGCACTGTAAACGAAAGTTTTGAAAGCTTTTTTGAAAGCTTGTAAATGAAATATAAATTCTACGCTCACCATACTGTACAGAAAGTACCTCGTACTGCACTTCAGTGATATCTTTTAATTTCAATATGTTTAAAAAAAATTTAACATCATTAAAATACTCTAAAAAGTATTTTCGCCGATAGACCAAAATGTAAGAGAATTATTTTGAGTGTGCCTGTAAACGAACTATAAATTCTACACTCTATATTTTCGCAGTATATATTGCTATATATATTGCATTATACCACTTCTTTAAATTGCATATAGGGATACCACATATATAAATTACACGGAAATCCGAGTAAATTTAAGCAAAAAAGAGTAGGGGCAGACTGACGGCTAGACAATTCATAAATACTTTGAGTGCCCTCAGTGGCGTAGGAACTTTGTACAAATAGGGGGAGCCGGGGAATATTGTGGAAAGTTAGAGGTAGAAATTTTTTCATTCATTTAGGAGGTTTCCTTCAAAGTGTTGTTCTTTTCACAAACAAGAGTATACTATAGAAGCATATTAAAAGATCACCAACTCTAATCCAATTTAAATAATTTTTATTAGATAGACTTGATGCACAGAAACTTAATTTATGGACAATCCCGAATACAATATTCAAATTTAAGGATTCTCCAACTCCCATTTGCCAAAAGGTAAAAGTTCTATCTGTTGGTTTGCTTGCAAAATCTTTACAAATCGATTCCAAATCAATTTTCAAGGCAACCTCTTCATAAATACGTAGTACATCAAGTAATTGAATATTTTGTAGAACCTTTAAGACCCCCTTTCTTTCTGGCAATCGAAAGTGTTTGAAACGATGAGAAAAAGGATGGAAGCACAACCAAGTGTGCTCATCCCTTCACTCTCTTCTCTTTGTTGTTTATTGTGTGAATTTCCTAAAAAAAAGTAGACTTTATTTTTTAATTCAACAATGCATGGTAAACAGATGTGGTGCGAGTATTTCTCCCGGGGGAGCTGAGCCCGTCTGAAATATTCTAGGGGGAGCCACAGCTCCCCTAGCTCCCCCACTTCCTACGCCTATGAGTGCCCTGTAAATGGACCATAAAAGCTATACGATTTGTATTTTACTCTGAATATGTTATTATAAACTTCATATAACATATAAAATTTACATGGCAATCTGAGTATATTTAAGCGAGCTAGAGCATGGAAGGACAGGCGGACAGACAGACAAACAGACAGATAAACCGAATTCATACACTTTTAAATAATGTTGGAAGGTGTCAAAAACGAAAATTAGACTTTAAAAACATCAAAATCGACGTGAAATGCACATTTATAATATGCATATTAAGAAAATTCTCAAAATGACGCCATTTTGAATAACGGCCGCCATCTTGAATTCCGACGACTTTACGAGATGCCTCCCCCTCTAATATTCATTGTATTATCATAAAGTATATACTCACCAAGCGGTATATTCTTATCACGATTTGCAGTTTTCTGATACGTAGCACCCGGACTATTTGTAGTAACAAAAATTACTGTTAATAGCATAAATCATACCTTACACAATGTATGTGCATACTAATATATATATATATATATATATATATATATATATATATATATATATATATATATATATATATATATATATATATATATAGCCGAAATTTAGCATACTTTAAATGCTTATTTCATATAAAAGAATAAACAATTTAATTACTTAAAGGAAATTATGACATCACAAATTATATTAGATTTAGATTTAAATATAATATTTAAATGAAATATCTTTTATGCCTTAACAAAGTTATTGTATTTAATGTTTCACAGGACTCAGAAATTAAGATTAGAAACAATTATTTAAAGCTTTTTTATCAGATTTTGGTGTACTGTATACAGTATTCAAAATTACATTAATTTTAATACACTTTCCAAATTACATTAATCTTAGATTTTAATACGTTTGTGTCATTTAGAACAATTAGATTTAAATCAATTTTGATTTAAATAATTGATTTTTATTTCAAATTGTTGATTAAAATAATGATTTAATCGCTAGCTTAAATCCACTTTTTAAAATAGTTAACACCCTAAGTAAAATCCAAATGAATGCGATAAAATTTAGAAATTGGTTTGTAAACTTGTTTTATTAGATCTAAATTCGTAAAAATCTCAAAACATTTAAAAAATATATCGAATAAAAGCTAATGAATTTTAACTGTGGTTGTATGCATCATTGTAATTTTTGTGCACTGTTTATCTTTTATTTCTTTTTTCGTGGGTTAATCATATATTTTCTGATAGTGTGTATCGTATAGATATTTTGAAATTCCTTTCATTAAAATCATTCACAAAATAAAATAATAAAAGCTTCTAGAATTTAAAAAAAATAAATAGACAATATAATTATGACATTTCAGCCTCATTCCTTCAAACATATGGATTATTCATAGATTTTTATTTATATCAGCAAAATCATTGTAATTTAAAGAAAAGCAAACAGAAAAAATATTTTTCATACCTATTTTCCATCGACATATTTCTTCATTTTTTGATGGTAATCCATAGAATCATTTGTAGAAAACAAATAGTCCAATATTAATTACAAAAGCAGTGGCGTGAATCTATTTTACACATACCAACAGCATTTGTAAACTTTCTTGGACATATTTTGTATGAAACACAGAATTTTGCGATACTCTTGTAATATTTTTTGCTTAAATTTTTTAACTTAGACGGACTATACGTACATAAACGGCAATTTTTACAAACAAAATGTTCTCGTTCTCTGTGTATTCCAAAGATCAACAAATAAACTATACTGTCTTTAATTAAAAAATCGTCTGCGAGTTTTCCCTATTGCACATGGCATATGCGCATGCAAAAATTATAAAGCAAAAAATGCTTACATTACTAAACTTTGAAGTTTATCACCTGTTCGTTCAAAACAGCAGGCTTAATATTTTTTTTTTTTTTTTTTTTTTGAAACCACAGAAGTATAAGTGTCGCAGAAGTGTGTTTTGTTAACGACATCTGATCATTGACAAAAAATCACCGTAAAAGATAAACTGACATATATACCTGAACCTGAAACATTTTTACACTCTTCTATTTTTGCAAGAAAAAAATACTAGATTCGTGAAAATTTTCGAATTCTTGTTTTTAATGGATTTTACACATTTTATAAGGTTAAAAATGTTTTTATAAAATGTTTGTTTGTATGTCTGTGACTCTGTCTCTATGTGATATAAATTTTGTTGGCACTCTATCTCAAGAACTAATACATGGAATACGTTTTCATTTTATTTGAACCTTATACATACACATGCATATATATATATTTGTGTGTTAGAAATGTGATTCTATATGTCAATAATTAATTTATAACAAGCTGGAAATTGCATTTTAAACGTAGCAAATGAGATGCGTTCGTGCTATGACAAAGTTCTAAAAATATTCAGTTTTTGGTGTAATGGATAGAGTATTTCGGATACAGTATAGTGGCCGAAATCTTCGGTGTGTCCCTGTAAATACTATCTGCTTTCTGTCAGCGGTGTAGTCGTAAAAAAAGCAAAGGGTATATGCATAAAACAGAGGGTATACCCTAGAGTGTATACACTGTAGCTCTTTTGAGAAACAGAGGGTATACCGAGTTCCTAAAAAAAATCCAAGGGGTATACAGCGTGTACCCGCGTATACCCTCCACTACATCCCTGCTTTGTATTATACAGGAAGTAACTTATAATAAACCTCAACAACGTACATAAAATGTGAAATAGTTTAATCGTATTATAACGCGCCCCGAACGGTATCTCCCCTATAATATTATGTAATGGAATACTTGTGTGTGGCCCTGGAAATTAATAATGAATATTCTTTGCACCACCGATTGTGCAGAACGTATATTTTATCATACACTTCTTAGATACATATAGATTGTATTATATTCGAAAGCGTGTAGCATCATTAACAAATTGGAAATTGCGCGTCAAACGTGGCAAATGAGCTGCGTTCGTACTACAATTAATTTTATAAATATTCTGAGCTTAATACATTAGCTGTTAAATTCTTATGCTAAAATGCATGAATATAAAATTTGATACGATTATATATCTCCAATTCAATAACACGAAAATAATAGGACCTCTTCTTAAATAGGACGCAATCAAGATCGCAAACCTAGAATCATTACTTATCATGGGATACCGTGAAAATGCGTAACTGATTCGAAAACCACTGCTATTTTCATTTTTACTCTGTAACTCTTACAGATTCTTTTGTGTTACCCTGTATATGATTTACAGCATTTATATACACAAAGTAATATGCAAAAATATGGTTACACTTAAAAACTCATATCACAACTAAAAGTGCACTTCTAGCAAAAATCTGTAACGTAGAGTAGTTCTGGTGCAGTATAGTATCCGAAATCTTTTGTGAGTGCCTGTAAATACTGTTAGCGCTTTCTATTATTAAAGAAGTAACTTGCAATAAAACTGAGCAACGTATATCAACCTAATTATATACGAAATAATTTAACATGATTGAAATACGCAGAAAACAATGTTTTCTCATATATCATTATCTGACGGAATTCTTTTGTGTAGCTCTGTAAATGAATAATAAACGTTTTTTCACCATATATTGCACCGAATGTATATTTTAATACGCTTCGATAAATGTATATAATTTTTTTCCTGTTTGGAATGCTGTAACACCATTAAAATGAACCTGAAACATTTTTTTTCTCATTGACGGTAATGTAACTTAATACTTTTGATTATCCCTGTAATCAAACTATACATCCGATTTTCATAAAATTTGAAAAACTCGACAAAATTATGGAACAATTTTATATTTTAAATTTCAAACGATTCGGTTGGATAGTTTTTGCTCTATTATATGCGGACAGACGGACAGACAGACGAATGAATGGACTGAACAACGACAATCGGTCTTACATACATACATAATTACGAACGGACCTAATTTTGTATCATTTTGTATGTATTAATCACTTAAAATTTTTTTTATCGTTTTCGTTTTCGGCCGAAAATAGGATGAGTACCAAAATTCGGTTTCAGTTTCTGTTTTGATCTTAAAAATCGTTGATTCAGTTGATCCTTAATTATGATTAACACTTTCATTCGTGTAAATGCAAGTACTTTTCTACATTTACACATCTGTATGAGTTAATCAAGCGATAACAAATTGCACATTTGATTTCACATGCTAGGTACACATAAAAAAAGGTAATTTTTTGTTCAAAATGTGTAAATTTTATGACAAGTATGCATTTGTAAAAAATTACTCACTTATGTGTGTACTTATAATTAAGTTTACATTAGACTAACACATAAATAAGTGTAAATCCAAGCATTTCTAGACATTTACACACTTCTTTGAGTTTTTCAACTGATAAAAAATTACACACTTACTTTCACATCCTAAATACACATATAAACAGGTAAATTTCAGAAAAAAATGTGTAAATTTTACGACAGGTGTGTAATTTTAGAAATTTACACATATATTCGGGTAAAATTAGCTAATTTACACATTTATTTTTTAGAGTGTATTATTTTAACACAATCAAACTGATTGGCAAATTTATCATACGAATTGAATATTTCCAAATGATGAAAAATTGCCCATGCCGGGAATCGAACACAGATACTTGGCTTACAAGGTCTATGATTTACGTGTTAAGCTAACTGGGCGAACGTCGGCTGGGATTTTTCGCTCAGATAACCTTGTTGGTCATAACATCTGGTCTGTCATTTAGACAGCTCGTCAGAATAAACCGCAGGTAATGGAACTCCATATAACGATGGATACGTAGATATACTATTATTTTAACACAATCAAACTGATTGGCAAATTTATCACATGAATTGAATATTTCCAACTGAGCGATAAATTGCCCCGGCCGGAAATCGAACCCAGATAGTTGGCTTATAAGGCCAGTGCTTTACCTGTTAAGCTAACTGGGTGATAGCCGGCTGGGATTTTTCGCTCAGATAATCTTATTGTTCATAACATCTGGTCATAACATATGTGGGTTATGTTATTGGACATAACCGCCGGCTCCGCTTTGGCTAATTGGGTCCCGTAAGACATGGTGACGTCACGGTGACGTCGTTGTGAAGTCACACTGTGACTTTGTGACCGTCGATGTGACGTCACGTGACGTCGATGTGAAGTCACAGTGACTAAAATGTGAAGTCGTTATGGCCGTTTTAGAGCTTGTTTGTGACGTCACATTGTGACCACTTTGTGACGTCACAATGTGACCAATTTGTGAAAAGTGTGTCATTTGTGACGATTTTGTCATTAACATGGTGACGAAACTGTGACGAAAGTGACAATGCTTTCAAATCACATTGTGACCAAATTTTGAAATACAGGGTGCGTCCAAAATCATGGAACAAACTTCGAGGGGATGGTAGGACTCACTATAACAAATAATGATGGCACAGAAATATATGACCGGAAGTGACCCGTCAAGACGCTACACTAGTCACTAAAAAAGACCCGGATGATAATGTTAAGTCTATGGGGGGGGGGGCGTTGTTTTCAAATATCTTGCTCAAATTTCAATATTTTACATGATATTTTTTCCATGGGATAGCTGAGGACGATCCACAACCGGGCTAATTTTTACTTTTTCGATTTTGGTTATATTTTTTATATTAAGATAGTTTCAGTTTTAGAACCGGTTTAAACTGGATCTGAAAGTTAAAGTATTTTTCTTTTAATCTGTAACCAAAATCAAAAGAATAACAACCAGCCCAGTTGCAGATCGTCCTCAGCTATCCTATAGAAAAAAATTATGCGAAAATATTAAAATTTTACCGAGATATTTGAAAATAGCGCTCCCATACACTTAACATTATAATCCGTGTCTTTTGCAGTGACTAGTGTGGCGTTTCAACGCGTCACTTCCAGTCATACATTTCTATGCCATAATTATTTATTATAGTGAGCTCTACCACCTCCCTTAAAGTTTTTCCCATTATTTTAGACTCACGCTGCAGATCATTTGTGACAAAATTTTCTGTGATGATTCTGTGACGATTTAACTTTTCTTAACGATTCTCTAACAATTTAAAAGAAACAGGATCTGCTGAAACTATAACTCCATGCCATGTTCCTGTTAAAATAGTGTTTGACTCCTAAAATCATATATTGACAATTTATGAACAAATACTGTATAATATATAAAAATAGTTACCTGAAGTAAGGAGACTTTCTTCTAAATTAAAGTTAAAAATTCGATTTACCTCACATGCCTTACAGCTCTGGTGTTGTTTTCAAAATTTGAAAAATATTACCTTTCAAAAATATTTACATATTTTCTCGCCACATGCTGAAAATTGCATAGCTTCAATTTTATTTATAACTGACACACATTTAGTAGAACGTTGTTCAAACTGTTTAATCTTTTTAGTCTTTTTTTCTAACTTTTACTCGCTTTAATATCCACAAATCTCAGCACATATCTAAAACTGTACAGCTTGCCAATATTTCTGACCAATAATCCTGATGTCTATAAATATATATAACTTTTAATTATCTTTTGTTGTAATTTTCCAACTGATTGAAAAAGTGTCCAGGTCAGGATTCGAACTAAGCAGTCTTTCGCGCAAATTGTCAATACTTTGTCGACTGAACTATCCTGGAAGAATCTGACGCACACAATTCACACAGTGAATACGAATGCATACTTATCATTATTATGTATAACCCTATGTAATAATACTTTAATATTTTTCAAACTACCCGTATGATAAATGCATAATATTCGTATGATTATATAATGATATTTCTCCGGGTGAATTGTGCGTGCTAAGTTGCTCTGTTGGAAGAGCATTGGCAGCATACATCGAGGGTCTCTAGTTCGAATCCTAACCTAAACACTTTTTTACTCATTTTGGAAAATTAATATTCGTTTGATTAATTTACCAATTAAAATCATTCTGTTAAATATAACATAGAATTATCTTTTGCTAAAACTATTAGAAGTTTATGCGCAATATTCGTAATATACAGATTTTATTTGAAAATCGAGTGCAAATGAAGATGAGGCAATTAGTTCTAGTATTACGCTTATTTATTTCCTTACTATAGTGGCCTGTGCGCATGTATGGTAACACCAAGGTTTAAATTCGTAGTTAAACTCATATATCTATATTGTATGTGTCATATAGTGTAGATGTGCCGGTAAAGGACATCCTTATGGAATTTATTTTTAAAAAGTTTCCTTATTAATAGTTATTAGATTAATTATTAGATTTCATTTTTTTTTCGTATTTGATGAATCTATTAATAATATTTAAGTATTCTTAGTCTCACTTCCCAATATTAGACAAAATTTTATTGAAAATAATAGAAATACATCAAACACTAAAAATTTCAGTAATGTACATCCCACAAAAAAGTACATGTAATTGTTTTTATGACTATTTAGAACCAAGATTTAATGAACACATACTAATGAAACAAAATTGTTATTTTCAACACCATTTAACAATTAAGATATCAAAAATTAATAAAATAATGCGATAATTACTCATTTTTAAAAATCAATAATTGTTATTATCTCAAAATCAATATCTTAATTATTTTAGATACATGGTTTAAAATAATAAATGTCATGGAATTACAGTTATCAAATTTTTGGGATTATGAGAAATTCAGAAAGGTAATAAAAAAGTTTAAAAAAATTTGTTTTTGCAATATTAGTGCATAAATTGGTATATTTATCACTATTTTCAACAATTAAACAACCCCAAACTCCTTTATATATTAATTATAACGTTAACTTTTGATTATGTATACATTTTTTAATTTATTAAAATGTGATTTTAACCATGTAATTAAAAAAATGTGATTAAAGTGCATTTTAAAAATAATATTATTAACTATTTTCAAATCGTTGACATGCTGTTCCGTATTTCAACAAAATAAATGTTAAATTTATTGAATTTACTAAGGTAAGTGAATTCAAAAAAGTTAAATATGATACTTATTCCTTTTATAACATGTTTATTACGAAATTAACAGAAATCATTATAAAAAAAGCAGGAAAAATAAAATTTTCTTACCTCTTTCTTATCGGCATTATCTTCTAATAACAGTGTGATAATCCAAATAGGGAAGATAATTTCGAAGTCGGAATGTCCGAATGAAGTCCAATGACATTGGCGCGCTTATATTAACGAAACGCCACTGACATTGTATTTTTTCGGACCGACATTTTATATAAAATGTCACCTGATAGCATTTCTGCATAACTTTTTAAAAATTTTCAACTTACGTACTAAATATACAGACATAACACCATAACAAAGCTACCAGAGCAGCTGCCTAATATTCTAAAGAATAAATCGTGTCAACTATTCTGGTCGTTGCCAAACGATATTTTTTAAGCAGGTGTTTTTTTGTTATTATTGGTTGTTTGAGCTTCGAAGATTTGTAAGGTGAATGCGCATGCGTATTAGTTTTATGAGAGTATCCCTAATTAAAATTTTGAGGTTAAATTTTTTTTTCACGCATTTCTATTTTACTTTCAATTAGTTTCGAAATACAGTGGAACTTTCATTTAACGAATCCCCTATTTCATGAAATTATCTACTTTTTTAATTTTCTGTTGAACCTAGAACGCAATTAACATTTAAATTAATATTCATATTAAAAAAAATTCTATTTAGCAAAATTTGTTGCACTTCCGTGCGTGCACAATATTCAAAAGGATAGATTGCTGTTAAGACTGATTGGTGAATATATTTCAGCGGCTTGTATGAATTGAAATTATGTATTTATTTTATCTTTTAAATAAAAAGGAAAAAATGCGAAAATTTTTCGATATGCTAAGAAAGGGATTCTAGTTCCACGAAAATATTATAGGTCCATTCTCTGAATACTTAAAAAAGATGCGAAAGTTTTTATGAGGGTATCTTTCATAAGAGATCACCACAAAGTAATATTCCGATTTTTTTTAATTTTTGGATTTGAAATACAAGAGAAAACGAGAAATAGAACGCTGCGATTCAGATTTTGTTTCCCTTCCTTTATTACGTGTTTTTTTAGATATTATACTAATGAATTTTTTCTTATGTGGTTATATTGCATAACAAAAATTACTATCCAAATTAAAACACAGTTTTATAATATTTCCATTTTTCTTTGTAGTTTGCTATACAAATTTCATGAATTTTCGTGGATTTCTATTCAACGATATTTTTTTCATAACGAAGCATTTAAGTGTAACGAGAAATTTCCTTAAATGGAAGTTTCACTGATAGGTTCATTGCTGGGTGCTTAGTTTCATATGATGGGAGGTTTATCTCACATATGTGATATGACGTACACGTTACATGCACTGCATGTAACGTGTGGCATAACAGCGATTGCACAATATTCTTCTGAAATGCCAGAAAACACGTTTTCTTACCAGTAAATAACATGGTTTGAAGAATTTTTGTAATTTTCTAAAGTTTTCTAAAAAAGTCACATCTGAGTCACAATGTGACGTCACTGAGTGGTGGTAATTTGGTCACAGATGTGATGTGACCACAGTGACTCGCAGTGACGTCATTGTGACCATGCATGCTACGAGGGATCTTTTGAAGAATTTTTGTATATATTTTTTAATTTTCTAAGAAGGTCACATTTCAGTCACAATGTGACGTCACTGAGGGGTGGCATTTTGGTCACAGATATGACGTCACATTTCAGTCACAATGTGACGTCACTGAGGGGTGGCATTTTGGTCACAGGTGTGACGTCACATTTCAGTCACAATGTGACGTCACTGAGCGGTGGCATTTTGGTCACAGATGTGACGTGACCACAGTGACTCACAGTGACGTCACTGTGACGTCACTGTGACCATGCATGCTATGTGGGGTCTGTCTTAAAAAAATTCTCAGGGAGGGCTGCGCGAACCCAAAAGTTTGGGAACCACTGAGCTAGAGTAATAAATTTGAACTTTAAAAATTAATGAGCATAACCATTTTTTTCTTAATTCTGGGAGCATTTATAATTGAATGTTTGTGGAAATCTTTCTAATTAATCCATTTTAAAATCCAATAACAGCTTTAATTACAACAATAATGCATATCAATGTGTTTCGCTGAATGTTATAATATTTGTTTTCTCCCAACCACAATTAATATATATGCAGTGTGTTATTTTTTTTCGACAATTTCATATCTCGTTGGTCAGTTGCTGACGCATTTTTCTTATTTATGTAAAAAAACATAATATTGTGTATAATTTTGTGATAATATTTCAGAAACGTTGCGCAGAAAATTAATAAATAAGCAATTAAAATAATACAATTTACATACTAGTGAAATGCATTTAGAAAATAATCTTAACATTGCACTTACACGTTTAATAGTTTTATCTGTAAACTTATATCACTAAAATATTCATGCTCCATTTCGACAGACTAAAAGCCTTCTTTGCTGAGAAATAGTTTAGAAACTAACAAAATTACCTTAATTCATTTGAAATTGTCCTTCATGGTTTCTCGTGAAATTTTGAGTTTTTGCAAACAGCAATTTACTAAAACATACGCAATACAAGCCTAGAATTCACTAGTTTAATTAAGTTACTACACGCCACACCGTTCGAAAATGATTGTCACAAAGAATAATACAATGCTAAAAATCGCACGCATTACAATGAAATATGTACTTCTTAATATGCATTTGAGGTAATTTAAATAATGAATTTTCACTTTTGTAACAGCAGAAATGTCAAGAATTTGAGATAACAGCAAAGTTTGATTGAAGTATTGTATTAATCAAATCTGTAAACTCTTTACAGAAGATATTTCTAGTTCATTAAAGCTCCAATAATTTATTAACGGAGTAACTTGTGGAATTTACTCAGTTTTCCGTTGAATTAAACTTCAGTACGTATTAATCTCTTCCTTAAAAATGATAACTAAAATATTTATTTAAATTTAGAATAATTTAAAATATATTTTAGTTGAATAATATATCATTTATAGCCTGGTTTAGCCCGTCTAGATGTTCGGTTCGAAGTTATTGATCCTAAAATAACGTATACATTTTATGGCCATTAACTACTTAACTGATTCTTTATTTTACATCCAAAAAATTGAAAATATGGGTTAACACCACTTTATTTAAGCTAAAATATTCGAATTTTTTTTTAAATATCCCTGATATTAAATAATATGACATAATAATCATATTAAATAATATGATTAAAAACATAACTGGTGCCACAGCTTTAAGCGATGGATCAAGCAAACACATCTCTCCCGTACGACGTATGGGCAAATCAATTAAGAGATGTCACTTCCAATTTCCAGACATTTTATGTAATATTTAAAAATAATATTGTCGAATTCATCTGCAACTTCAGGATTATAAAGAAAATGTTTGATCTCATATTTATCAATGTCGATTTCATTAAGAAAACAATTAGGGGACAAACAAAAAATCAAAGAAAAATAATAATACTTGGGATATCCCTGTGAAAAAAATGCTCAAAATGTCTGTTGCAGCAAAAATCTGATATTTGGATATTGATACAATGAATACATTAGGTATTCATTTGTGCAAAAATAGCACGAATATCTATGAAGATATAGTGATTTTTGTTTTAAATACAAAATATTCATACATGTTTTTTGCCCATATAATGTAGTGTTCTCAACCAAATGTAACGCCAGTTTCAAACTTTAACAGAAACAAAATAGTGCAGTTGGAACGTAAATATGTAAAATATTTAATAGAATAGAAATTGTTGCAGGAAATATTTATTATTTGCGCTTATGCGAACGATAAAGAGATTTTTCGTTCATGATTTAACAGTTAATTCAAGCATGCAACGCATATAAAAATCCAGCCTAATACCGTGAAAATTGAGAAAGATAGCGTCTATATAATGAATTAGTTTTTACTTGTTTTCTAAAATCAGCAAATTTATAAGGGGTTTTCCATAAATTGTCATTTTTAATTAATTTTATTTAAAATTAAAAATTTTTATTGACACATATAGCGCCAAGTCGATTTTGTTTGCCTTTCTGTTTAGTCCGTGATAAAACTCCCGTTAAAAATTTATATATACATATATATATATAAACTGTAAAAGTCTCTAAAAAACAACGGTATAAATAACCAGGAACAAAATGCCTCATTTTGTTATACGGACGAAAGACAATACTGTTCTTTAACAAAACTCATTAATTTTTATTTTTTGTTAAGAAGTTCTTAGTATAGTGGACTCTCTCTATCTGAACACTCTCTAATGTGAACACCCCAGTGTTATGAACACATTCCGACGTTCTCGGCGAAACTCCATAGACTTAACAAAAGAAGAACTGTCTGTATTCTCAACACCCTCTAATCCGAACACCCCACTGTTATGAACGCTACTTTTGGTCCCCATTTCTATTCCACGTCTCTGTGAACTGAACATGCGTTTGCTATCTGAATTCAAATTCCCATCATAGAAATTCGGAGAAACTGTTACAGAAAAATAAAAATATTCAACAAACTCGATTAGAAAAATAAACAGCCAAAGTCACTGCTAGATTTTTAGCATTTACTTGAAGTTGCAGTTTGTTTGAATACTTGAGATAAAATCTCCAATTAAATGTTGGAAAACTTGTTGTGACAATGTTGTCAGCTAACTGCTGGAAAAGCCATTTTATGATTTTTTTTTTAATTAGAAAATGTAATTTTTTTTTATTAGTTGGAGACAAGTATGGTAAGCTAAAATAATCCACTTACATCTTGCTTACTTTAAATAATAGTTTTATATGAGTTATTGTTAATCACATCTTAACTCTTTGAGGGCGGTGAGATACATTTTATCCTACTAAATTCAAGCGAGATTCACACCGAAAATTTTTAATGAAATTTTATATTTTTAACTTTGGTGGCAAAATGTTGCAAATTTGCTTTTCATTATTTTAAAATTAAATTTTCCGATTTTTTTGGTGAGAATTCGATATTACAGAGGCATCATTGCTTGCCCTTCAAAGGGTTAAGCATGATCTTTTAAAGATCAATTTTTGAATTTTCTACTTTGAAATTGAATTTTCTACTTTCTATTTTGAATCAGCTACTAGAAAATGACAATGAAAGAAATTATTTACTTATAATTATGTTGCTTTTTAATTTCAGCAGATTTCACTTTTGCTCAAGATAGGCCATTCATCAAGGGTTGTAGCAATCATGTTAGTTTAGTTCTAAAACTTAAAAAGAAAGAAATATAACAAAACCCCTGTAGTACCGACCATATTTGCTCAACTACTGACTCGGTGATCTTACACATTATTAGTAGTAAAGGTTTTCCCTTTCCCAATCTCCCTCTATAATGAACACTTCCATAATCTGAACAGTTTTGGTCGGTCTCATGAGTGTTCAGAATAGAGAGAGTCCACTGTATATTTATGATACCACTCTGAAATTACTTAAGATTTATTTAAAATGTCACTTTTTAAATTTATATCGTATTTTCATTTTTATCGTATTTTCATTTTTATTTTTATCGTATTCAGAAACTATCTAATCGCACTCATTTTTCTATTTTTGAGCAAACGCAATAGATATTTCAGAACAAGCCGTCAAAAATGATGTTTCGACTGCATTTTCCAACGAAAGGAAAAAAACAATCAACGAAAGGTAGAAAATCTCATGATCATTTGATTAAATTAGCTTATAACTCAGTAGATAATTTAAATATCATAAAATGGAAAACTGAGTTCAATTCGAATGTGCTTACATAGCCAGATTATCCAATTTTATATCTTTCCGTTAAAAAATGAATTTGTTAATGTGTCAAAACGTTTTGTGCTTATTGAACAGAGCAGTTAAGAACATCCGTAACAAAAAAAATGACAGTTTGTGGGAAATCCCTTATCATCCATCTGCTTTTAGAGAACAACTAAATATCAGCCCAGTCTTATTTGGATATGTTTCTGAATTTTCACGATATTTGACTGACTTTTTTTATATGAGTTACTAAATAGATTTGATTATTAAATCATGAAATAAGCGTCTTTGCTAACGCTCTTGCACGGCAGATGAAAAACATTTCATACAACGCTCATATTTCATCAAATGTTTAAATGACATTTCATTTGCAATGCATTGTTTCTACATCATTTTGCAAAATTTTCTGAAACTGACATTAACCTTGATTTGACACGCTTTGCTCACCCGCAAAAAAAAGTGGCAATTCTCGAAAAATTATTACTATGACTTATTTAATTATTTCTTGAAGAATTTTCGACAATTACAACTCAAATTGAAAGTATTCTTACTTCTCGCCCACTTTTTCCATTTTCTTCTGAATTAGAAAAGTATGAAGTTTTAATTCCAGGATATTTCCAGATTGAAAGACTAATCAATGTTCTTCCTGAGCCAAATTTGATTAATTAAAGAGGAAATTTGCTCAAACGTTGTCAGAAAATTTAAAAAAACGTGCAATTAATATAGAAAATTTTGATCTATTCTTATTTAAGTCATTTACAAAAAACACCTGAATGGTTTAATAAAAAAACAAAATGTTGCATCAGGTATGATGGTACTTGTTAAGGATGGAGACCAAAATGGATCATGGGTCGTAATTCAGAAATTATCAAGGGAAATGATGACAATGTTCGAGTAGTTATAGTTCGTACTCTTTCTGGAACTTACACAAGAAGTATCTCAAATATTTGTGTCATACCTATTACCATAGGTATGACATTAATGATAATAATAGTTTGTTCTTATTTCTACATATTTAATTTTTTGTTTCTTATCCTTGTATTTATATTTAGTGCTTATTATGTAACCATTAAATTAGACAGGACATCATTTGTATATTCATTTGTCATATCTCATTCAACTATCAGATTACTTCAATTGGAGCGGTATGTACGCTCTTGAAGTTTTTGATTTTGCATCACCTAGCTTATCAATATGTAACCGAACAGATCATCGCCACTTTGCTGACATATATGTAAATATTTTAGTTGGGCTTTACTGCTGTGAGAATAACTAGCGCTCCTGTGTTAAATTCAAGCACTACTAAAATTCAATTGCCCCTTGGCAGTAAAATTAAAACCTATGTAAATGTTCACTGTCCACTGTCCTAATTGCTCCCGATACAGTATGCATTACTCATTAGCCAATCAGAAGAGTCCTATGTAATACACTTTTTTGTGAGATAAGATAGGGGCATCTTCAATCTTAAAGTACTATTATATGAGGGATCAAAGTCGCTTCAAATTCCAGCCATCTCCATGCTATCCTATGGCTCCAGGCGAGACGCTCGGAAAGCGGGTAATTCTCTTGCATCGGAGCATTTTTGACACCTGAAACGAAGCGATTCGCCAGTAACAGCCAATCAAATGCTTTAAAATCCGGGTGATGGAAAAATCTTTTTCTCGAACAACCAATGAAATGCTTAGAAAATGATAAAACGTAGATTTTTGTCGCTTGCAATTTTTAAGTACAATAGCACTTTTAGCATTTTTAAGATATGTGGACACAGAGATCTTTTTTAATCATATAAAAAACGGGTGGAACCAGACAGAAAAGTAGAGCTCGATCTAAAAAATGTTACAGCAAAAATTGGGAAATATTATCAACTAAAAATGTGCTTAGAAAAGAAATGGAATCAGTTGATCTGTAAAGCTCGTGAAATAACCCAAATTTTTATTAGCTGAAAATGTGGACTGAGTGCCTTTACTGAGTTCTTTACTGGTGCCTTAAAATCAATCAGGGAAAAAGATCCATTTTTAACTCACTCCATATTTTAGTCATCCATAACCACTTTTAAAATTCGGGTTCATAACTATATGTTACAGGCTGAAGTAATGAAGTATGAGAACAGTTCGTTCAGTACAAAGTGTGGACACAATTCCATTCCAGCGGTTTTGATAAGTGGAAGATCAATACTCCAAGTAAATTCAAAACTCTTGAACAGATACGATTAAACCATATAGGATCATTCCAGGCGAAATGAGCAAATTAGCTGTGGCTGCCATATCACAGATTTGAATGAAAATTGGCATATGAGTACAACATGTTTATTTATGAAGAAATGCAAAATAAGAGATTACAGGACAGATTGTTTAAGCATGTAAACTCACTTTAAAAGCTGATACAAAATCGAGTTCTTTTTCACATGCTTTAAATTTCAATCTGTATTATTCGCGTTAGGAATGAAAAAAACTATATCATAAATTATTTTCAGATAAGAATGGATACTAAGTAAGAGATTGGCGTAATTTAGGATTTGAATTTTTATTCCTTACTGAGAAAAAAATAAAGAAAAGGAAAATTTTAAAGAAGAAAATTCAATATTTCTTTTGCTCATAAAAAATTTAGGACAGGCGTTATGACTTCAAAACTATTTTACATTTTAGAAAAAGTATGTATTTTGAACATAAGAAGTTTCATATATGCCTTTTTTATTCCTTAATGTGAAAAAAAATAAATTATGAAAAAAAGGACGGGAAAAAGCATTATTTCTGTTGCTCTTTTTAGTCATGAAGGAAATCTCTTATATCATTTCAAATTACTTGATATCAAAGATAAAAGTGTCTATTTTAAATATTCAAATGCTGCTTCTCGCCTTTTCTTCTTTTCTTTTCTTTTTCCTTTTTTCTTTCAGACTTATAATAAAAGCAATGAGAATTGAAGGATTAATTATATAGTATTGTTAAAATCCAATAGATGGCAGCACTATTTTTAAATTGAAATCGTACAATCGTAAAAAAGCGCACTAATTCAAATGAAAATTTGCATGAAAATACCTTTTTGAAATCATTTTTTTTTTCAATGTTAGGACTCAAAAGGCACTATTAAAATTTTTCGAGCATATTATGGACTTATTAATCTTTATGTCAGTGCATTATTGTTAAGGACGGACTTGTCCTTTATTCATTATTCGAACATAAATAAGAGGAAAAAAACGATTTTGTAATTTTTTTAAAGTTTCTAAGTTTTTTTGAAGATGAAGGAATTAAATTATAATTATCAAACTTGGGGAATTCAATCTTCATATATAATACTGTATCATGCGCCAATTTCTCACTTGTTTTATCATGTTTTAAAATTTTTATAATGTTTCGAATTTTCTTAAAATTCACAAATTTTCAATTTTAACAACCCATTTAAAATTAATTACGTTGTTACCAGATTGCTATTGCTAAATAAATAAAAAGATAATTATTCAGAGGTTATAAAATTGCAAACCAAATTCATTTACGTTAAATATTTTTAAAGATAAGGAGCTTTAAACTTGCAACATTGGACGATTGCACACATGCCGTTCTACATCACAAGTTTTTTAAAAGTCCAAAACTGCTAAAATAATTTAATTTTTGTCAAGCTTTTTACAGATCTCTATTTAAATATAAATAAAATCCGTGTATGAAATTTTATTAAAATCGGTTACCATGCGGCCACGACTTTTTTTAAATTTTTGCTCATTTGACGTGGAATGACCCTATACTAAATATTTTATTCAGACATATTTACCTACATCAATTCCTCAACGACCCGATTATATTAATGTTATACTTTAATTTGTACTTCGTGGTTTATATTCGTTTAGCATTGTGGAGCTTAACTGATTTGAGACAACATAACAATACATTCTATTGATTACTTTCCTCAGTAATCATTTTGAGTAGAAAATACACTGCTCAAAACAATTAAAGGATATTTGAAGTTTTATATAAAATAAAGATATAAACGAAATTTTTTTTGCCGAAAATAGAAGAAGAGAATCACAAATGCAAATTTTTCTGGTTTTCAAACTGTGGAGTATGCAAATTTTGAGTTCGACGTCAAAAACGTCGCTTCAGCGGCAACGAATGACATTTGACTTTCAACTGGATAAAAGAGAATGAAGACAAGGATGATCGGCATTCAGTGATTGCTTTGTTCGATGAGTACGATGTCTCAGCGAAGTCATTTGACAGATTCAGAAGCTTGAAGAATTGTTGGTAGGTTAGAAGGGGACCAAACTCAAGCCGAAGTAGCGCAAGCCATTGGAGTGTCACAAAGTGTCATTTCCAGGATATGGAACCGTTTTTTGGAGAATGGATGTGCAGGCCGAAGACCAGGGCAAGGCCGTAGACGGGCAACAACGCCCAATGAAGATCGGTATTTAGCGTTAACAGCTCGGAGACGCCGTAACATGAACGCTACTCTTCTCCAACAACACCTTCGCTCGGCTACAGGCACCACGATTTCAACTCAGACTATCCGAAACCGGCTCCATGCTGTAGGTCTGTATGCTCGCCGACCGATGGTATGTGTTAGATTAACATCAAGGCATCGTTGCAACCGCAGGAAGTGGGCAACCGAGCATGTCAACTAGAGGAGAAATGAATGGAGCAATATTCTGTTTTTTGACGAGTCCCGTTTTTCTGTGCATCCGGATAATAGGCGTATTTTCATCTGGAGGGACCGTGGCAGTAAGAATAATCCTGCGTTCGTGCACGAAAGTGTCAGATTTGGCGGTGTAAGAGTGTTGGTGTATGGCGGCATCTCCATTGACGGGCGCACTGACCTCTACATCATTCGAGATGGAGCTCTGACTGGTCGCCGATATAGGGATGAGATCCTCAGACCTATTGTAGTCCCTTACGCTGCAGCAATCGGAGATAACTTCATTTTAATGGAAGATAACTGCAGGCCACATCGTGCAAACCTGGTGGAGGATTTCCTTTTCGAGGAAGGAATCGTTCGAATGCAATGGCCAGCGTGTTCTCCAGACATGAATCCAATCTAGCACGTTTGGGACGCTCTAGGAAGACGAGTTTTTGGCCGCCAACAACCCCCACAAACTCTCCAAGAACTGGAAAGATCTCTTCTGGAAGAGTAGAGCAGAATACCCCAACTCGTCATTAATAGCCTCATTGAGTCCATGCCTCAAAGGTGTTCAACGTTGCTGCCCGCCCGTGGAAACCATACTTCCTACTGAAAATGATTTTCTTTGAAGAAAACACCTTTTCTTATTCATTTTTTCTCATATGCACAAATTGTGTTTTTTTCCTTTTGTACACAGATGAGCAATAAAATGCATTTTTTTCAGCCAAACATGTGTAATTTATTCTCATATAACCTACTATGTCTGTCGACTATGTATCAATCAGCTAAAAAGTTTTTCAGATACAAAATCCACCTAAAACTGCAATATCCTTTAATTGTTTTGAGCAGTGTAGTATAATTCTGAATATAAGGCTCCAGTAAAGTACAGTCCACATTTCCAGCTAATAAAAATTTGGGTTATTTCATGAGCTTTACAGATCATCTGATTCCATTTCTTTTCTAAGCACTTTTTTAGATTGATAATATTTCCCAATTTTTGCTGTAACAATTTATTAGATCGAGCTCTACTTTTCTATCTGGTTCCACCAGTTTTTTATATGATTTCATACCTTTTTCAGATCCTTTCAGGAACTTTATCAATCACCTTCAACTAACAAATCTAAACTATTAATTAGTATTAGTTTAAAATAGGCATATAAGTTTGGCGAAATACCGAAAATAACGCCAATTTCGCTTCAATTTTGGTGAGTAATTTTCGGCGCCAGATTTGGCGATATACCGCCAAGTTGGCGAAAAGAATGGCTACATTTGGTGACAGAACCGCCCCTTGCAGATGGTAGTCGCACTGCAGTTTCTCGATATCTACGCAGATTTTCTTATGACCATAGATATCTACATAGATTTTCATAGCTTCATTTTCAAATCGTTTTTTTTATAAATATCGAAGATTTTTTTAACTATCCATTTTTAATTGAAATATTTGTATTGTAGTAACTTTTTGACGTTGAAAACACCCAAATAAAGGTACGATGTTGTTTTAACACATTTTATTTACAGTTTATAAATATGCTTATGAAAAATATGTAACTTTCGAAAGATGTCAATTTCAGAAATTCAAAAATCTATCAGGAGAATCAGAATTTTTATTCCTCTGTAAAAAAAGAACACGTGTTATCATTTCTTTTTATTAACACTTTCCTACAAAGTTGAAAAGTGTTTATGCATTCGGTTTGTCTGTCCGGATGGCAGTCTGGCCGTCTGTCCGCGCTCTAACTCCCGTAAATATACTCGGATTGCTCTGAAATTTTTATATGTTATTGATGTTTACCCTAGCACGAACCTTAATGAAAATGAAGTTTCTACTATGATTAGTTTATTTACAGAAATAGTCAAAAGTTTTCTGATACATTATGGCCAATGGGAAAAAATCGTTTCAAATGAATTTTAAAGGTGTTACACCCTGTTAAACTTATTCAAATTTACATGGATTCACAAAGTGCACTAAAATACGCATTTTGTAAAATATTTTGTCAAAATAATAGTTATTATTCATTTACAGAGCCACTCAAAAGAATTCCATTACACAATAATAAAGGAGGGAATTGTTTGCGACATATTTTAATAATGTTAAATGGTTTCAATTATCATAAAATTGATATACGCCGTTGAGACTTAATACTTAACGCATAATATGAAGTGCATAGCTTTTACAGGGACACACACAAAATATTTCAAACCTTTTATTTTTATCCGAAATACGTGTATAATCGATGATAGGTGATGGATGGTTGAAATGCATTTTCGATTATGATATGCGGTTTTAAGTTTTACAAAATGTCTGCAAACTATATGTTGTATATAAATGTCATAGTTGATGTACAGGGTTACACAAAAGAGCTCATAAAGATTACTGAATATGAGAGTAATTAACTTAAAGGTGGTAGTTATGAATTTTTACGTTGAACTGCTTTCATTTTACTAAGAAATGTTTGTAGAATATAGATAAAATGATATACAAGGTCACGCAAAGAATTAGCTACATGGTCACTCCTATGTGATAATTTCTAGAAATGTGATTTAAGTAGCTTTAAGAATGTGAACTAAATTTTAATAAAATACTGGCGTGTAGTAAAGATACTGGATAAATTACAGGGCTGAAGAAAACTATTGAAGTATTTTCCATCTATTAGCATAAAGCGCTGCAAGAGAAATTTCAGCCAGTTAGGCATTTTCTTGCTAAACTAAATTTTCCCATTATATTGTATGTATATATCAACCGGCGGATCAAATACAGGTCTGTTCAAAAGTATTTCAATACATATTTGGCTATGGACAGTAGCATCTTATTTCCCTAAATAACAAAGTTTTGGTAAAGATTTCGGGAAGCGTTGGAAAGTGTTTCATAACCAATGCTTAACGCATGATTTTTCTAACTTGTTTAAATTATTGAACTGTTTTTTAGTTGGTGGTAACTCGAAAGAAATAATTGAATTAGCAATTAAAAAGGAGATATTTCCATAATGTTAAATTATGGAAGGTATAGCGTTATATAAATTTTAAATGGGTGCTATTTCCTTAATATGGGATATTTTTTGACAGGACTTTCGAAAGGCACATACCTAAATTAAAAGCTTTCGAACAAGCTATTACACGTCGCCGAATGTTTCCTGGTTCGGCTTATAATTGAGTTGTTTGTCCTTTTTTTTTCTTGTTTCACTAGAAAAAAGTGACAAAACAGGGGTTCTGGATCTCCATAACTAATCGGGGGATCTGGATGATTGAGGTCTTGAGTAGGACACTTCGCCTTTTCAATTTCTTCGTGATCCGATGATTGGATCCTAAATTATTAAGAGGCAAACTTTGGACTTTAACATTAGAGATGAGGCTGAGCTCTACTATACAGCACTATCGTACTGTATGATAATATTGAAAAGTGATTGCCATTTTGATCTTGGAATATTATGCTTCGATATCTATAATTCGAAATAATCCAAATTGAATACTATTCTTGCTCTAGAGTCAAAGTGGAGAAAAAAAATCAATAATAGTCAATAACACTACATTAATACTCAGTAACTAAGAGGTTACAATACATGGATATTATTAAATGGATTCTTTATGAAGCGTAACGGTGAGTCTTATTTAATTTTAATCTTTTAGTCTGGTACATTTTAAATGTTACGAGCATGAGTTAAATATTTTTATGTTAAATAAAAAAAATATAGACTAGGAATTGCTTTCAGAATCGATTTTTTCCTATTCTATACTCTGATGTAAAATATCTATATTTATATATGTCTCGTGCATAACATATATCAGACTATTTTAACGACAGAAATTCTAGTAATATGAAAACAATTTTGTGAAAATCTTGACTCGTGAAAGGCAATTTTCGCATTTCCCTTTCCTTGAATATTTATCATACCATGAAATTTTATAAAACTGAGGTTTGCGTATAGCTACTTTAAAAGTTCAGGAAAAAGATGGGAGGGCGAACGTAAATGATTTGAGTGATTAGGCGGAATTGCTTAAATTAGTGAATGCAGATTGCAGAGCCACGGCGCATGTTCCAAAGCAGCCCCCTCTATCCCCATTCATCCTACGTTATAATGTTGAATTGTCATATCCCTTATTTGTTGCAAATTTTGTCTAATTTTAGAATTTCTAGATAGTTTTTCCAGTACTACTCGGTTTTCCCGCCTATCAAAAATCAATCTCCAAACTTCAACATTAAATGCCAATAATAGATTATCGTAAATGCCACATTCGCTTGACATTAAACACGATACACATGTTTGTTACGCCACTAAGTAATTTTTAATTCGGCTTTTTGTTTGTATTTTTATTAATGTTATATTTTATTTATTCATTCTTTCGGTATTCGTTTGTATAATTGGACAAAAAGTTTTACGATTTGCATAATTTGATAAAATGGTCATCGGGGGCCATCACAAGTACTACCCTTTTTCGTTAACACTTGGGTCATTCCACACCAAATGAGCAAATCAGGTGTGGCTGACATGTCACCAGATTTTATTGAAAATCATCATATAAGTAGATCACAATCATTTACGAGGAAACGCAAAGTAGTAGAGTTCAGACTAGTTTATTTCAGTATAAAAAAATTACATTAAAGTTGATACGAAATCGAGGTCTTGTGTACATGCTTGAAATTTCATGTTTGACTATTTGCCGTAGGAATGGAAAGATTGTAATAAAAATTATTTACACTTAAGAATGAACTATAAGTAACAGATTAGCATAATTTAGTAATTGTATTTTTATTTTATAATTTAAAAATAAATAAATAATAAAAAAAATCGTGGAAAAAATAAAATATTTCAGTTATATGTTTTAAAATGAAGGACACTTTTTCCAAATTCAAATTTTTTTGCCATTATAGCTAATTGAATATATTTAATACATCTATAATTTAATTCTTGCCTTTTTCATTCCTTTATGAGAAAAAAAAAATAAATAGTGAAAACTGCTGATTAAAAAGTCAACATTTTTTTCATTTTTTTGGAGGCGAATAAAAGCTTTTAAAAGTTTTTAACTCTTTGATATTACAGATAAAAGTGTATATTTTAAGTATACGGAGTTTTATTCTTGCTTTCAGCTTATTTTTGCCTCAAGAATATTTTTTAATTTGTATAGAAGATAAACGATTTTCTTCATAAAATAACTGTATTTTAATCTTAAAATCATAGATGGCAGCACACGTCTATTTTTAACAAGATACTTTGAAAAAAGCGCGTGTTTTCAAAGAAAGATTGTCTTTAGAATGTATCGAATATTAGTTTTTTGAACCCATTTTTGTTATGTTAGAAATTAAAAAGGCAGTATTGAAACTTTTTTAGTGTGTCATGGACTTATTGATTCTTATATATGTGCAATATTGTAGATGTCGGAGCTGTCCTTTAATTATTTTTTGAGGTTAAATAAGAGGAATAATTGTGATTTTGTCATTTTTTAAAAAGTTTCTAAGTTTTTTTTAAGATGAAGGAAATAAATAACATCTTTGAAACTTGGAGAATTCGATCTTCATATATAATACTACATCTTGCATGAATTTCAAAGATGTTTTTTAAATCCTTTAATTTTTATAGTGTTTAAAATTTTTCAAAAATTTACGAAATTTCAATATTTACAACCAATTTATGATTAGTTATGGTATTACCAGATTATTATTAATAAATAAATATAAAGATTGATTTCCAGAGATTTCAATATTATAAAAACACTTCATTTTTGTTAAATAGTTTTCAAAATATAGAACTTGAAACTTGCAACTTTCGACGATTATCCGCAAGCCATTATATATTACAAGTTTTTTAAATGTCCAAAATTGATAAAATAATTTATTTTTTGTCAAAATATTGTGCAGACATACATTTGAATATGAAATGAACATGTATCTTAAATTTTATTAAAATCGGATTCTATACAGCCACGGCTTTTTTTACATTTTTGCTCATTTGACATGGAATGACCCACTTAAAAAATGATTTTTTTAATCTATTTTGGGAGGCATTTTACCAAAATTTGGATTCAAAAATCTGAAAAACGTAAAATAAGATTTTTTTCCTGAACTACCATGAATTTTGTTAGGTAGATCCTCTATACGGTTTCTATTGCCTTGATTAAAAATGTTTTAAAAAAATTATTGTTTTGTTGGGAGGGAGTTTTAAAATTTGTATATCTTCAGGAAAGATACAACTGGGCCGCTACATCCATTCACATTAAAATCATTTTAAAATTTTAAATGCATTTATTATATGTAACTCACTTTTATTTATGCATTTATATATACTTTGATTCACGAGTTTGTTAAAACTGTATAAAAACTTCACACAACTTAGAAATGTAAATTTTTTAGCTCGTTCGAAACACTATACTTTTCAGCTAAAAAACCCATTAACTCGAAAAATACTCAAAGGATTTCATTAAAAAAAACTCCGAAATTGCACGTCAAATGTAGCAAATAACATGGGTTCGTATAATAAAGAAGTTTTAAAAATATTCAAATCTTGGCATATTAGTACATCGGATATACAATACTTCGGATACAGTATAGTAGCCACAACCTTTTGTGTTTCCCTGTAAATACTATCTGTTTTTATTATAAAGAAAGTAAGTTGAAGTAAACCTCAGAAACGTATTTCAGTTTCATAAAAGATGAAATAAATCAATACAATATTAAAACGCGCCTCAAACAATGTTTCACCTATATTATTATGTAATGGAATACTTTTGTCTGGCTCTGTAAATTAATAAACAAATATTCTTTGCGCCACAAAATGTACAAAATGTATATTTTAGTTTATACTTCATAGATGCATATTAATTTTATTATGTTCGAATGAGTATAACATTATTAAAATGCACTTGAAACTATTTTTTCCCATTGATCGTGATATAACGGAATATTTTTATTGTGCCTGTACTTGAACGATGTATCCGATTTTCATAAAATTTGAAATGACTTCATAAAATTATTTAACAATTATATTTTTCAAATTTCAAACGATTCGGTTGGATAGTTTCGCTGTTTTATATGCGGGTGGACGGACAGAAGTGCTGAACGACGACTATATGTGCTATGTATTTAAATAATTACGAACCCCCCTAAAAATTGATGGTAGGGTATAAATATTATATCATATATAGCAGACTGTTTTAAACAAATTAAATTTAGAAAATAAACCTGAAAAATGGAAAATTTCTCAAAACTTGCCATTGTTTTAAAATAAAAAGTTTTAATTCCAGAAAAAATTGTCTTCCATACGTTTTGAATATAATCCATGGACATAGATTCAAATTTTAATGAAAATTGGTCTGGTGGTTTCCAGAGAAATGGATCAGAAAGCTCACATATTTCCCATAGGTTTCTTCCTTTAAAACATGTTTCTCTAGAACTGCATATTGCTTTGAGCACCTCTACAGTAATTAACAGCTGCGAAAGAGAATCATTAATTTTCAGTATGTCTGACATTTATAAAATATTCTAGCGTTAAATTAAAAATATTTGTAAGATTTTTTCACATTAATTATTTTAAGATATGAACAAACAAAATTGTATTATTATTTATCTGTTAGTTTTTTTAAAAAATCTAATATTGAGCATGCTAATTGTTGCAAATCAAATCTTTAATCATTAGCTAACAAATAAAAGATTTTTTTTTTCAAACAACTAAAGGAAATAATTTACGGTCAAAATACCCTCCACATCAGCTTACTGAAATTTCAATTAACTCACTAATTGCGATTTCATCTGTTCCAAAATTAAACTTGCTGTTAACAATTAAGTCGGTGTTTATCTTTATGGTAGTTATCACATATACATTTAAGCTTTTTATCAAAGTAAATCTCATTTATTATTTTACTTTAGAGAACTAAATTCAAATAAGAAAATTTTAATCTGTTAAAATAAGCACGTTCCAGGTGAAAGCTTATTAAAAAGTATTTATATCTGATTAGAGGATTATTTGAATAGTTAATTCTAAATTGTCGCATTGATTCTTTGAGCGTATTGCGTAATGTGAAAAAAAAGTTTTGTGAGACAAAGTTTAAAAAAATATTTTAAAGATAATTAAGCTGCTTTGTATGAATTTATCTACAAACAAGAGTCGCATGTTCGAGTTAATTAATTGCTTAAAACTCAGCAAAAAAAAAAAAAAAAAAAAAAAAAAAAAAAAAAAAAAAAAAAAAAGATGGTAGAGTAAAAATATTAGATTATATATGGTATACTGTTTTTAAAAAATTAATTAGTTTAAGAAAAAAATTCTGAAAATGAAAAATTTCTGAAAATTAGGTATTGTTCTAAAATAAAAAGTTTTAACCCCAGGAAAAGTTCGTCTTCTGTACATCTTGAACGTAATCCATTAATACAGATTCAAATTTTCATGAAAATCGGTCAGGTGGTTTCCAAGGATACGAGTCTTAAAGCTCACTTACTTCCCATAGGATTGTCTTCTCTTAAAACAGGTTTCTGTTAATACAGCATATTGTTTTGAGCACCTCTGAAGTAATTAACTGCTGTGAAAGAGAATCATTAATTTTCAGTGTGTCTGACATTTATAAAATATTCTAGCGTTGAATTTAAAATATTTTTAACTTATTTTTCACATTAATTATTTTCAGATCAGAAGATACAAAATTTTACTATTATTTATCTGTTAGTTTTTTAAAAAAAATCTAATATTGAGCATGTTAATTGTTTTGAACCAAATTTTTCAATCATAAGCGAACAGATAAAAGATTTCTTTAACAATAAAAGGAAATAATTTACGCTCTAAATATTCTCCCCATCAACTTACTAAAATTTCAATTAACTTACTAATTGCGATTTCATCTGTTCCAAAATAAAACTCGCTGCAATCAATTAAGTCGGTGTTTATCTTTATGGTAGTTATCACATATACATTTAAGCTTTTTATCAAAGTAAATCTCATTTATTATTTTACTTTAGAGAACTAAATTCAAATAAGAAATTTAAAATCCGATAAAATAAGCACGTTCCAGATAAAAGCTTTTTAAAAAGTATTTCCACCTGATTAGAGGGATATTTGAATAGTTAATTGTAAATTGCCGATTAGATTCCTTGGACATATTGCGTGATGTAAGGGAAATTTTTGGGAGGCAAAGTTTAAAAAAAAATTAAGATAATTAAGCTACTTTATATGGTTTTATCTACAAACAAGAATCATATATTCGGGGAAAATAATTGATTAAAACTTAGTAAGTTTTTTTTAGAATAAATTTTAAAGAATGGTTTATAATAAGGTTTTATAACCATTGCTTTTAAAATAGTAAATAGATTCAGTAATGAAAAATAAATATGATAATCAGGAATACTGGCAATATTAAAAAAAATATCTTGACACTTAAGCCACAATCTCGATGTTCGAATGTTTTATTTTATTTTTTCCAATTTTAAATATAAGAGGTGGGTGAGATTTTCCTCCACTCGCTTGTTAAGTGAAGTGGTGACGCTTGCAGCTTAACATGATTTTGAGATCCCCATTTATTTATTTTTTTAATTCTGGTTTTGGATTGAAAAGAGCGATTTTTTAAATACTTTTCTCTATATTAAATAAATATAGTTTAAAAAAACTAAAAAACACGCTTTTTAAGTATATCAAACTAAAAAGTGAAAAATAATTCGTACTATAAGCTGAAAACGAAAATAGATGAAAAATACTATATTACTATAAAATCATTGTTATTATAGAAATCAATTAATAAGCAATAAATAAAATTATCATGGAAAAAAGGCGTGGGGTGCTCAATCTACCGTGCTCCATCTATCAGTTCTTAAGAAGCACCCCACACTTTTTTTCCACGATAATTTTATTTATTGCTTATTAATTGATTTCTATAATAACAATGATTTTATAGTAATATAGTATTTTTCATCTATTTTCGTTTTCAGCTTATAGTACAAATTATTTTTCACTTTTTAGTTTGATATACTTAAAAAGCGTGTTTTTTAGTTTTTTTAAACTATATTTATTTTTCACGTTTTAGTTTGATTACTTTAAAAGCGTGGTTTTTAGTTTTTTTAAACTATATTTATATTTAATACAAAAACCAAATTAATCGGTTGGATAGTTTCAGAGTAATTGGTGAACATACATAGAAAAAAAATACATACGCGTCAAATTGATAACTTCCTCTTCCTTTTCTGAAGCCCGTTAAAAATAAAAATTGTAATACGGAAATTTTTTTTTAATTTTACACACATGTAAATAATGCCGGGAGTGGGGTTCGAACCCACAATCTCTTTCGAAAAACAGAGCTTCAACCCGGCGCCTTAGACCGCTCGGCCGTGCTGTCTACACTCCATTCAGTGAACGTATTCGACACTTGTAATTAGCGAAAAATCACTAATTTTATTGGTTTTTGCCTAATTACTAAAAAAGTACTGAACTAATTTCGATGAAACTGAAGTTGTACCAATTCGAGAGCATCATCTTTCATTTAACACCAAAACCAAGTTAATCGGTTGCATGGTTTCGGAGTAATCGGTGAACATACATAAAATAAGGAGAGTTACAAACTCACAAACTCACATACATACAGGTGAAGTTAATAAAAGCGTGGTAAAAAAAACTCTTCTTGTTTATTGACGTAAAAAGCTTACAATTGTGGAAAAACCTCATGCTTTGTGTTTATTAGAACAAAATATCCTTGTAAGTCGTAAAGCATTAGATTTACAAGCATATGGGCAAACAATCTATGTCCTAAAAAAGGCAAAGCCTATTTTCTATATGAAAGCACACCAGAACGAAATATTATTTCATAAAGACCAAGTAAGACTCCAGTCAGATCTGATAATTTTTTATCCCTTTACTTTCCATGATAGAATACCTTCTAGAAATTATGTAGTTCAGAAAATCTCATTTTACACCAGAAAATTTCAATGGCTAATTTCGTTTTTTATACGGAATGTTCTGTTATTAATTACAGCAAAGATTTCTGTTTAATTTTCTGGTGGGAATTAAAATATATGAATTAAAATATCTCAAAATATCTCGGACGGTCTCGGTTGGGATCCAAAAGGTTAAAACGTAAAGTATTGTAAAAACAACTACAATAATTATATTTATATAAATAAAAATGGAGCTTTACTAATGAATGTATCAGTAATGACCATTTATTCCAAACTTCACATTTTTCAATAAGTGGTAAGATATTTTTTTCTTCCACTGTTCTGTGACATTTATACTCTGTATGTAATTATTTTTAAAAAATGCTAAAAAATTCTGGACACAATATGGGGAAAAGGAAATTCACTATAGGGTCATTCCATGTCAATTCAACCAGACCTTGTAACCCGACCCACAGGGATTTTGATGAAACTTTGTGTACACACTAATTCTATCATGAAATGATTCTATCAGAAATATTTCCTTCCTAGACCTCATAGTTTGTGAGATATGGGGGGTCCAATTCTTGGGGTTTTCTCAAATCGCACATTTCTGAGTCTGTATTTTGAGATTGCAGTTCCATCTTCAAAAAATTGTCTCTCTGGATATAAAACATGAAACATCTCAAAAATTTCACTGTAAGAATATAAATAGATGCAGATTTTAATAAAAAAATATTTAAAAAATTTACTTGTAATTTTTAGGATAAAAAAAATTAGCCAAAGTTGACAGTTATGGTTATTTTTCCAAATTTTTGTGGCTTCACAAAAAAGGCTGTACACAAAAAGGCAAATTAAATTTCCAATTTCTTTTTGTTTTAAATAAAAGTTTACACTTTGGGCTTTATATGTATGAAATAAAAATGATGTGTTTCGCATGGCTTATGCAAAAATTTTGGGTACTTTCCAATTAGCCGGATGAGTGCTTTATTTTTATATATTACATATGCACACAAAAAAGCAAATGAAATTTCCCATTTCTTTTTGTTTTAAATAAAAGTTTACACTTTGGGCTTTCAATCTATGAAATAAAAATGATGTCTTTCGCATGGCTTATGCAAAAATTTGGGGTACTTTCCAATTAGCCGGATGCGTGTTTTATTTTTACATATGTACATATGTATAGATCTATATAAATACAGATGTATGATACATGTACATATGTATGTATATATACAGTATATTGATATATATATGTATAACACTGGTGCCCGTCTAACCGAAAAGTACCAAATTTTGCCTCGTTTTGAAAATCTGCACCAATTAAGGGGGGGGGGGGAAATCTGACTAAGTTTAGCTGTGGTACTTAAATAATTACTGGAGTTTCTATGAGTTACTGAATTTAATGTTATTGGATACAAAAACAAACTGGAAATTTCATTTGCCTTTTTGTGTAGAGACTTTTTCATAAACTCACAAAATTTCGTAAAAATATTCATAACTTTCAATTTTGGTTTACTTTTTCGGCCCTATATAAATCTCTATTAATTTCCCTAATTGCTTTTTTTCACTTGCTTTTAATGCCGCTTAAATGGTTCTCCACATTTATATAATTCATACTTCATTAAGAGCGAAATTCTGTGATGCTCACATATATTAATCAAACTGTTTTCACTTAATTTTTGTTTTATAAATGCAATAGTCCTAACTAATAAAAGTTCTTTTTCTGAATCACAGAGATTATCAATGTAGTCTATTTCTCTGTTATTTGTGTAGCTAGTTTTGTGACATTCTAAACCATTTAATATTACAATACTGCAAGCCTGAAGACTAGTAGAAGGTTTAATATCAGGCTCCATATTACAACAATAAAACAAAAAAGTATTTATACATATCACAAACTATAAAATATGTAACAATCAGAACATATTTTTAGTAGCACAGTAAAAGTTAAATCATTCTTCTATGATAAGAAACAACAGAATGACAATAATTTGATTAACTTGATTTCAAAACATCTGCTTTCATACTAACGAACATTACCCTGCCTTTATCAGAAGGTGTTTATACAAGGCAGGTGCAATTAAATCTTTCAGACTATAGAAACAAATTTAAGTTCTGTTAAATATTTGTGTATTTAAACTTGCCAATATAAATATTTAAACTGATTAAAATTAACCAAGGAAAGGAAATACAAGGTTTTGAACATTTTTTAAACACAAATAATTAAGATATAAGCATTCGAAAGAAAGAATGGAAATGCGAGGAGAAAAAATTTTCTATTTTATACTGTACAAAAAAAAAAAAAAAAAAAAAAAAAAAAAAAAAAAAAATCTGTTTTGAGTTTAATTATTGAAAATAAAAGTAAGAGATTCTTTAGATTATCAAAAAATGCCCATTATTAAATACCGAAATGAAATATATATGGACCATTCACTAAATTTAATGGGGAAACATATTACAGTCAGATTTTTTTTTAATCAGAAAAAACAAAGCCTAAACTTTACTTTGAGAATTAAAAAAAAAACATGCATCAAATAACATTAAATTCAATAACTCATATTAATTCCAGTAATTATTTAAGTACCACAGCTAAACTTAGTCAGATTTTTTTTCCTCTTAATTGGTGCAGATTCTCAAAACAAGGCAAAATTTGGTACTTTTCGGTTAGACGGGCACCAGTGTTATACATATATATATATCAATATACTGTATATATACATACATATGTACATGTATAATATATCTGCATTTATATAGATCTGTACATATGTAAAAATAAAACACGCATCCGGCTAATTGGAAAGTACTCAAAATTTTTTCATAAGCCATGCGAAATACATCATTTTTATTTCATAGATAGAAAGCCCAAAATGTAAACTTTTATTTAAAACAAAAAGGAATTGGAAATTTCATTTGCTTTTTTGTGTGCATATGTAATATGTAAAAATAAATTACTTATCCGGCTAATTGGAAAGTACCCAAAATTTTTGCATAAGCCATGCGAAACACATCATTTTTATTTCATAGGTAGAAAGCCCAAAGTGTAAACTTTTATTTAAAACAAAAAGAAATGGTAAATTTCATTTGCTTTTTTGTGTGCATATGTAATATATAAAAAAAAAAGCACTCATCCGGCTAATTGGAAAGTACCCAAAATTTTTGCATAAGCCATGCGAAACACATCATTTTTATTTCATAGATAGAAAGCCCAAAGTGTAAACTTTTATTTAAAACAAAAAGAAATTGGAAATTTAATTTGCCTTTTTGTGTACAGCCTTTTTCGTGAAGTCACAAAAATTTGGAAAAATAACCATAACTCCCAACTTTGGCTGACTTTTTTTATCCTAAATATTACAAATAATTTTTTTAAATATTTTTTATTAAAATCTGCATCTTTTTATCTTCTTACAGTGATATTTTTAGGATGATTCATGTTTTAGATCGATAGAAACAATTTTTTGAAGATGGAACTGCAATCTCAGAATACAGACTCAGAAATGTGCGATTTGAGAAAAACCTAAGAATTGGACCCCCCATATCTCACAAACTATGAGGTCTGGGAAGGAAAATTTTCTGATGGAATCATTTCATGATAGAATTAATGTGCACACAAAGTTTCATCCAAATCCCTGTGGGTCGGGTTACAAATGGGGGAAAAATTGGTTGAATTGACATGGAATGACCCTATAATGAGTCTAGTTTATTAATAGTAATGCAAACGTAGGTTGTTTTTTACATTAAAAAAGTATCATCCTACTATAATTTCTGTATACTAAATTTGGTTTTAATTAATGACATGTAGTAAATAAAATAAATAATAGTATACAGGAATTCTGCTGGAATAGTATTTTTTAAGCAGAAAACGAGTATGCTCCAATAGATTGCAATAGACGGTTCAGGTTTGTCCCGTTTAGACATTACGCATATACATATTAAATTCAGTAATACGGAAGTAATACCACTCCATCATAAATAGGACGTACTCACCATGGCAACTTATAATCATCATTACCTATCATGGGATATCATTTAATTAGTTACGTATGATAAGATTTCATAGAATGATGAAAACTTTTATTAATATATTTTAACATTCTGATTCGATTTTTTTAAAATGTGAATTGACTCGACAAACTTCTGCAACGATTATACATATAAAATTACATACCAATCTGTTGGGTATATTTTGCGCTGTTATACACGGATAGACAGATGGACCAGACAATGACTATTAATGCTACGTATTCACATAATTACGGCATTCGCCATAGACCATAATGCAATTGAATGCTTTTGAATGTCTCTGTAAATAATTCCAGCAATGTGAACGGCTACATAATTTATTTTCCAAACCAAACATGGCATAGTAAATCTCAGTACCTTATACCTATTATAGATCAATCCAATTATATCAGCGCAAGTTAGAGTTTGGACCGACAAACTGAATTCATAATGTTAAAAATGCATAATCGGTAGAAATTTGATGTTCAAAAGATTTTTCCAATAGATGGAAGCATACTTGAATATTTTTTACAGCCTTGTATTTAACTTACTATTTTCATAGACATATTTATATTTAGCTAAAATTTAATGAAGATTAATGCATGTTGAAAACTAGTGAAATCTCATTTCCAGAGATTATCATCCATGGACGGCTAATTCTTTGCGTGGCCCTGTGTATCATTCTATCTGTATTCTATCAGAATATCTTAAAATACTAATCGAAGTTCAGCGTAAAAATGCATAACTCATTTAAAAAGCACCTTTAACCTGTTTTCGTTTATACTCAGTAAGACTTACAATTTATTTTGTGTTGCCCTGTATATGATATATAGCCTTTATACACACATATGCAAAAAATCAGTTAAACACAAAAATCATATCACTACTAAAAATGCTCTTCCAGTAATCATCGCTAATATGCATATTTCGAGTACAATATAGTATCCCAAATATTGTATGTATCTCTGTAAATACTATGCATCTATTGTTATATTGGAAGTAATTTGTAAAAAAACCTGAACAACGCACATCTATTTCATTATACGTGAAGTAGTTTAGCAAATTAAAATACGCCGCAAACAGTGTTTCTCCTCATATCATTATGCAACGGAATTACTTTGTGTGGCCCTGTAAATGAGTAATAAGTATTCTCTTCACCTAATATTCTACAGAATATACATTTTAGTAAATTTGAAGGACGAATTTCAATTTGATTATGTTAAAAAAGATGCAACATCATTAAAATGCACTTGAAACTATTTTATTCGTTTGGCCGCAATGTGACGGAATACTTTTGACTGTCCTGTAATGGAACTATTCATCCGATTTTCATTAAAAAATATTCTGCAGCAATTCTAATTTTGAATTTTCAAAGCATTCGGTTGGCTAGTTTTTTGCGCTCATTATTTGGACGAACAGACAGACGGACGGACTAGACAACGACTGTAGGTGCATTTTGATCAAAACTTGCTTCCCATTCTTACAGGAATATTCCTAGATTTCTATCTATTTTTTATTTTATTTTATTTTTATTATTTCTTTTTTTAATATAGTTTTTGTGATAATTTCGTTAATTATCAGGAAATAAAAGCATTCTGAAAATTATTAAGTAAAAAATGTACACATGTATTTCCATACGACTTCAGTTCACAAAATTGGGAAATGTAGAAAGATTTTTAAAATATTAAACAAAGCCAGTTTTCAGCCAAAAACAGTTTTCACGTTGTTCTTCTAGAAACATGTTAAAAATAAACCTTGAGTACTATTCTACGTGATTTAGGCGTGATAAATTTACCTTATGTTATTACATATTTCATTCCAAGCAAACTTGACAGATACATTTTATGAAGAAATATAGTAAGCGTTATATCACTGCAAGTCATAAATAATAAACTATTTCGTACAAAGTATATATTTCCTCATATGCATGGTGAATTTACTTTTTTATAAAACTATGTATTTTTTTCTCAGAGCATTGGAACAATAACAATATGCAATACACAGTACTTTATGCGCTTTATTTAATGAATCATTGACAAGGGATAAAACAAAAGTAATAATGTTACAGAATTATTCGTCAGAGGAAGAATCACACTCTTTTTAAACATAAATGCGTTTATTTTGCAATTCTAACGCAAAATTAAAAACTTTTTAAAATAATTAATAATAATTTATAATAATAATAAATAATAATTTTAAAACTCTTTATATAGGTTTTTAAAATTCGATTTTAGCCTTTGTAAAAACTTGAGATTTACCTTAAACAATAAACAAATGTGAAAAATACAGAAATGTTCAAAAACACGCATATCATTTTATAAAAACTTTTACTGAAGATGTTTAAAGTGTACAAAACTGTATTTTTATGAAAACGAAGCGCTTTGGAGTAAACATTTCATCATCAAGGTTATACATGAAACACGCAATAAATAATGATAAAATCCGTGAACTGTAAGGCTTTGTTACTTGAATGGAACAAACTATTAAAAGCGAGAAAAGTGGGAGGACGTAGGAGGGGTAATGCGAAAATTTCGTCGTCTTGAATTATTCCTTACCGCCTATTCCATAACTCGGGGCAGTTATAGAATAATGCATGCAACTATCCCTTATCCTATAATGTTCCCAAGTTATAGCATCTGTTATTAATAGTTCAAGACGATATGTAATTTTCTCACTCCCCTACCTCCTCCTCCCATCTGTTTTATTGGTCTGTTCCATTATCAAACAGTAAAACGTTACAGTTCTTTGATGTTAATATTATGTCTTGTTTGTTTCATGTATAATCCTGACTATGAGCAAGTGCTTTCTCAAAAGTGTTTGGTTTTCATGAAAATACAGTTTTGTACATTTAAAACATATTCAGTAAAGTCTTTTATATAATGATATATGTGTTTCTGAACATTTAAAAAAATTATCACATTTGTAGATTTTAATCTTAAAAATCGCCTCCAAAATTACTTATAAAGTTTTAGCTTATGCGAATTATTTTTAAAAAATTAAAACTCAGCACATAATATTTTATGCTTTGTAATCCATGTCTATAAAGGACAATAAGTCATTTATGTCATTCATACCAATATATGATAAGTATTTCACGAGACACTGTTGCCAATTTAGCAAATATTTATTCATAATATCTATAGGAATTATCAATCAATAATTTTGCCCTATTTAATGAGACATTTTGTGATTAAATAAGGCGACGGTTTTTATTCGAAAATTTAGACTTTTTTTTTTTTTTTTTTTTTTTTAATCGTTAGTTTAGAAAATTCAAGAGAGTCAGTGGTTATTGTAAATACAATATACTCTTTAAAAGGCGGACTCTGTGTAACATGGAAATCTGTAAACGCGGAAAATTTTTCAAATCCCTTCAAATCCGTGACATACAGTAAATTTTTCGTAAGGCGAGATATTGTCTACTACGGAACATTTTCTCGATCCCGATTGATTCCGCTTTAGACAAGGTTTACTACAGTAAATTCAGAGGTTCAAATAAAATAAAATTACTGTTTACGTCTGTAAATACAAAAGAATGTAAAATAGAAACAAGTTACAGAAAACTATCATAATGTTAAAGAAAATAATTAAATAATGAAATTGCAAACATGCAATTATCAGTCCATATACAATCACAAACACATTTTACATTTAAATTTTCACGTGATTTTTTTAATTCTTAGTTTATAAAACGGAAGATGGCCGCACAGACAATCACTTCATCGAATTAACAGATAAAAATTTAGGATTATTTTAATCTCGATTCTTATATTAATACGCAATCGATCAGCCAAGTCATATCATGGTGGAAAACACTTCAAAACCCGATTTTAACGACTGACTCATGGGTTTACCATTGTGTTTTTTTGCTCCCAAACCTCCATTTTTTCATACTTTTGGGTGCAGGAAAGCACAAGGACAAACCTTTGAGTCAAGCGCTGTAACTAGTTTTATAGGTATTTTCCACCAAGATATGATTTGGCTGATCGATTGCGTATTAATATAAGAATCGAGATTAAAATAATCCTAGATTTTCATCCGTGAACTCGATAAGATGATTGTCTGTGTTGTCACTTGCCGGTCTGTTAGGTTTTTTTTTTTTTTTTTTTTTCAGATTCAGGTAGGGGGTAGGCTGGCCTTTTCATGCATCACCTTACGTGAACCTAGGAATATAATAACTGTTGTTCAATGTAAAACTTCAAAGTAAAATTTTGAGCTTCTAAAAATACAATGTCATTTATTAACCCTTACACAGCTAATGTACTTTCCCGAATTTTTAATCTTTTATTATAAATCTTTTATTAATGATATCATATTTTACTAACATAAAACATTTCTTGCAGATAGAAGTGAAGAACTTGTACAAAACTTTCATAAAATGTCAATATTGCAGTTGTTTAAGTTGTTTATAGACGATATCACCCCTAATAAAAGGTTTTCTTTTACATATGCATTTCGTTAATTTTTTAAATCGTAAAAAAAAAAAAAAAAAAAAAAAAAATATGTGTTTGTCGATTTATTTTGCAATTTTACAGTAAAATTTTACTAAGCTCAATAATAATAATAAATTTATGTGGTTTCAGAAAAATCATAAAATATTACATATTCAGAAATAATTTACAAACGTCTTTGAATCATCTTAAAATTTAATCTCTTCTCGTTCTTGGCCTCATATGTAGATGTTCACAATTTTTATAATTATAAAGATTGACAATAATAAGAAGAACGAAAATTTGATAATAACTTATTCACTACAGAATCTCTCAACAAGAGAAGTAAAAACTTTATGGTTTTTCCACATTGATGTTGTTATTTCCGATGTACAATCGTGGGGGAAAAAGTAAATACCCCCTACTAACTCCTCTAAAAATTATTGTAGAAAAAAGGTACAGGTATCAAACAATTGAAAATAAAGTCTACTTTTAAATTATGTATATAAATATGGCTTAGGGGGCTATCTGCATATTAAAATGAACCTGAACTTCATTTTTTTTTTCAATAGCAATACCCAAATTCAATAGGATATTTCAAATATTCGGTTCAAACTATGCATAGACACCAAGTTTCAATTCATTTTAATTACAAGTTTTCTAATTATAAACATTCAAAATTTAGTGCTTCTAATGTTAAATTATATTTTCATATTTGTATTAATATCTCCTGAAATTATATTTCTAATATGCTAATTTTTTATGTAGCAATAATACTAAAATACCCAAACATAAACACGTTGAATTTGCAATTTTTATAATTTTATGGAATGATTTATGAATTATGAAATTAATATTCGGAAAAATTATGGATTGCAGCCTACAGTTTTTTGATGGATTTTGATATAAAATATTTTCTAATATTTGGCGTAAAAAGATTAAAGATTCACGCAATTTGGCGAATAGCCCTTTTCCTCGCCAAAAGCAAATGATAATAATGCAACTCAAAACTATTGGATAGTTAGAATGTGTGTAAATGGTATTTAATGAATTTAAACATAAATAATAAGAGATTTTAATATATTATATACATATATATACACATTGTATTACATATGTATATTACTTGTTGAAGTAGTTATTTAATTAATCACTGTAAAAAAAATATTTTCATAGATAAAAAAATCATATTGAGAAAAATTATCTTCAGAAATTTAAGCGTATTCAAAAATAAGAGTCAAATGTTTCCATAGTAACAAAATCTAATCGACAATGCTCAATTGGACTTTGAGCTTGAAACAAATTTAGTTAATTTAAATTAAGAATTTCGTTTTAAATCTGAAATTTTGATGATTAAATTTGAACATAAATACATATACATATCGATATAACAAAATTATTCTTAAAACAAACTAAAACTTACAAAACTAAAGTTATTTAAATTAAATTTATCAAAACAAGTTCAACATGAAACTTTTATTTTTCTTGAAGTGTATTTAACATGAAGTATTTTTTTAAATTACATTCCATCGCCAACCGACAATAAATCGTCAAATAACGAAAGTTTCATTATTTTTTACGGATACTGAATGAAGGTTCGCAGAAAATTTTTTTATAAACGTATATATCCACACGAGAAGAACATTCTGTAATTTCTTTTTAGATTTTTCGGGGTATGCCCGTATGGAGACCTTCCTTGTAAGATGCCTTGATCGAAAAGGAGGTTTTTCAGTCAACAATCGAGTACTGAAATTCAGTTTGGATACCGCTCCTAAAATATGCTCGTTTTAAAATAATTGATTTCTCGGAAACTAATCGTATGAATTTCATAAAAATTTGATCTTAGGGTAATTGAAGGGTGCAAAGTTCATTTATGCTATCAGAATTGGGTACCGCTATTAAAAAACAAAGTTAGGTTTCATTTTAATGTGTAGATGACCCCCTAAGAAAATTTTATACACATCATATAAAAGTAGACTTTATTTCCAGTCGTTCGATACGAGTAACTTATTTCTACGATAATTTGTTAAGGCGTTAGTAGAGGGTGTGTCCTTTCTTCTTACGACTGTACAATGAAAGTATAATGTAATTTTTCGGCATTAAATGTTGTTGGATTATTTGAACAAATCCTTAACATTTAATAAAAATAATATCATATATATTAAATATATTGAGCTTTAATATTTTGTAGAAATATAAGAAAGACATTTAGTGTTAGCTTTTTATTTTATAACAAATCCTTGAACTCATAAATTACCATTAGTGCACAGCGGCCACAATTGTGAACGCTATTTTAAATGATTTTTTATTGTTTTCTTTTTGAATTCCTATTAACATAAAAAAAATCAAGTATTTTTTCTGATCATTAAAAGTTTCACCCTGATGAGAAGAAACTTTAATTCCGACATGGTAAGTGAAATATTATAAAAATATTTAAATCCACGAAGAATATTAGGTTATATTAACCAATATCCAAAGTATACTTACACTAATTAAACTAATTAATATTTCTCAACTACCAAGCAACTATATTATAACCGAATTCTACTTACGTGTTTCCCGGTCTGTCACAAACAGCGGACAGCTCCTGATTAACCAAATTTATCGATAAGTGCCACGCAACAGGAATCATTTCCCTAATGCATTTCATGTAAGCAAACGGGTCATGTAATTATGATGTTGCATGATTCTACATTAAAAATGGCACTTCCAAATATTTGATCCTACTTAAAGGTATATACAACCTTAATTAAGTTTAAAAAAATATATTATAACTATCGATTTAATCCATTAACTGTCTGTAAATTTTAAGAAGTCGTATTACTGTATATTTTCTGAAGAAACTAAATTAGGAAAGCAAAAGTTACGATAAATAAAATACTGCATTTTATGTTTTAAAAAGAAAAATTGGAAAAAAAAACAGTTAATCGAAAACTTATCATAATTTTGTACATAGTTTTACTTTCGACATGAGAATACTGGTATTTATTCTTTTTAGGTGCGTTCGTAGTTATGTAAATACGTAGCACCTATTGTTGTCACTCAGTCCATCCGTCTGTCCGTCCGTCCGTCTGTCTGTCCGCATATAACAACGCAAAAACTATCCAACCGAATCGTTTGAAATTTAAAATATATAATTATTACATAAGTTTGTCGAGTCATTTCAAATTTTATGAAAATCGGATGGATAGATCAATTACAGGGACAATCAAAAGGATTCCATTACATTACGGTCAATGGGGAAAAAAGTTTCAAATGCATTTTAATCGTTTGAAATTTAAACCGTATATTTATTACATAATTTTGTCGATTCATTTCAAATTTTATGAAAATCGTATTGATAGATCAATTACAGGGACAATAAAAGTATTCCGTTACATTACGGTCAATTGGGAAAAAATTTTCAAATGCATTTTAATCGTTTGAAATTTAAAACGTATATTTATTACATAATTTTGTCGAGTCATTTTAAATGTTATGAAAATCGGATGCATAGATCAATTACAGGGACGATTAAAAGTATTCCGTTACATTACGATCAATGGCAAAAAAAAAAAGGTTTCAAATGCATTTTAATGGTGTTAAACTCATTTGAACATAAAAGAATTGACATAAATCTATGAAGTATGTGTACTAAAATATTCATTCTGTACAATCTGGGATGCAAAGAATATTTATTATTAAATTATAGGGCCACACAAATGTATTCCACTAAATAATGTTATGCGGGGAAACATTGTTTGGGGCGTGTTTTAATTATATTAAACTACTTCACATTTTATGAATAAGATATACGTTAATGAAGTATAATAAAATTTACTCCCTGCATAATTACAGGAACACAAAGATTTCGATTACTATACTGTATCCAAAGTACGCTCTACTATACCAGCAAAATCTGAATATTTTAAAACTTCGTTATAGTACGAACGCACCTCATTTGCTACGCTTCACGTGCAATTTCCAACTTGTTTTAACATGAAATAGTTCAGAAGAGGTTTTGCGCATAGGTTTTATACAAAAAAAATCAAAGCATCGGTTTCTAAACTTGGGATGAACGTTCATGCTGGAGTCAATTTGACTTTAAACTAAGGCAATTTCAGAGTAGTCAATAACGCATATGATATTTTGCCAAGTTTGTTACATTTTGGGAAAAGTTTAATGTTGTATTCTAAAGTATAAAACGAAAACATTAACTAAAAAAGAATGTAACATTTCTGTTTAATTTTTGGTAAGTCTTCATTGAGGACTCTAAAATATAATAGGACTGTACTCTGTAGAGAAACTTATTCTTCCGAATTCTTCACCTTCCAAACATTCAATAGGTTAACCTCATAGGTATTTTTGTTATAAATTAGAATGAAATCCGATAAATATACATATATTTTTTGAGTTATGCTTGACTAAAGGTTTTAATATCACCAGAACTATCGCAGTCTGGAAAGTAGTATTTATCTCTGTAACCCTCGAACCTCTACAGAGATTAAAATATTGTATTTTTTAAACTGCAAATGTAGGTCATAACAACCTTTAATACAACGTTTTCGAAAATTTTTATAAATCTAAGATAATCTCAAGTTGCGAGAACTTTTTCTCAAAGATTTTGTTAGATCATTTTTAGACGATTTTCGTTTAGTATCTAACAAATCTATAATGAACTTATGTGAACGTAATCAAAATTCTAGAATAAACTTATTTGAATTTAATCAAATACATAGATGAACAAAAGTGGGAGATTAAATCTTTTAGTTGTAAAATCACAAATGTAGGACATAATAACTTTTAAAACAACTTTTTCGAAAATTTCAATAAATCTAAGGTAATCTCAAGTTGCCTGTACGTTTTTACAAAAATCTCATTACTATGTTTTGATACAACTATCGTTTAATACGGCATAAATACAACTGATGTGAACGCAATCAAATATATAGTTAAGCAAAAGGAGGAGATTAAATCATTATATTTTCAAAATCGCAAATGTAAGTCATAATAACCTTTAATAGAACTTTTTCGAAAATTTCAATAAGTCTTAAGATAAAAAAAAGACCAAAAGCTTTCAAAAGATATTATATATAAAAAATTACATTTCAGCCTTCCGGGGAGGAGTGTCACCCAACTGTCTGGGGTCAAAATAGTCCCCACGAATCGAAAATTTCACCTTCGGCCAAACCTTCAAATGTGGTTGAATCTCGCTCTAGCTGAGTTACGAACTGAGTTAGAAAACGGCCGCCCACTTTTAACTACTTTTACCAACAAGTTGGAAATTGCACGTCAAACGTAGCAAATAAGGTGCGTTCGTATTATAACGAATTAAAAAATATATTCAAATCTTGGTATATTAGTGCACAGTATTTCGGATACAGCATAGTAGCCGAAATCTTTTGTGTGTCCCTATAAATACGATCTGCTTTTATTATACAGGAAGAAAACCTCAGAATCGTATATCAATTTTATAAAATTTCAAAAAGTTTAATACAATATTAAAACGAACCCCAAACAATGTTTCCCTTTGTATTATTATATTATGGAATACTTTTGCATGGCCCTGTAAATTAATTGTCTGAGCGAAGCAAAGTCTTATACTCAGAGTACGTAACGATATTAAAAGTTAAAAAATTTCTTTCGTCAAGCAAATCTCAAAAAGTACTTGTCGGATTTTGATTCTGTTTGTACCAGTAGGTACCTATGAAGGTAATCTGGTGAATGCACATCTACGAAAAATTAGTTCCAAATAGTTTAAAAGTTATATTTAAAAAACTGATAAAAAAGCACAATTTATTTGCATACGTCACAAAAACTTGGTGTGCATCATTTTCCACCGGCTGGATATTTTCATAGACAGCCGAACCAGAACACATGGAATAAATAGTAATTGTCTGAGCGAAGCGAAGTCTTATACACATAGTACATAACGATATTAAAAGTAAAAAATATTCTTCCGTCAAGGAAATCTCAAAAAATACTTGACGGATCTTAATTCTGGTTGTACCAGAAGGTGATGAATGAAGGTAACCTACTGAATGCACTTACTACGAAAAATAAGTTCAAAATAGTTTTAAAATTATATTTAAAAAACTGATAAAAACACACAATTTGGCTACATACGTCACGAAAATTTAATGTGCGTCATTTTCACGAGCTGGATGTTTTAATTAGATTTCCAAATTGAAGCACATGGAGCAAAGAAAATATACAAACAATTTTCATTTAAGTGCAACAAAACATATTAACCACTTGGGGACGAGCGACACATATACGTGCCGCAAAAAGGCTTAAGAATCCTCGTTTACGCCCACCGGTAAAATTATACTGTAAAATTTGACTTATTCAATCGGAGCATTTTCTCGATTTAACAAGAAACAAATTTATGTTTTTTAAGACTGGTGACAAAATAAGATCGATAACAGAGATAAGAAAAATCGATAACAGAGTATTTTTATGAAAGTACACTATTGCAAAGTGTTGAAACTTATATAAATCGATGGATTTTATTACGATTACTTTTGAACAAGACATTCATATAATTTTTAGTTCGTTTACAAGGACACTCAAAAGAAATCGGTTACAATACTGTCTTTGAGCAATAATTGCTGGTTATGTGTTTTCAATTTCGGCATGTGCTTTGAAATTTAACTGTTTTTAGGTGCATTCGTAATTATATAAATACGTAGTACCTATAGTCGTCGTCTGAACCGTCCGTATCCCTGTCAGAATAGAACAACACGAAAACTATCGAACCGAGTCGTTTTAAATTTTAAATCATAGCAAACGCGGTAGCGTTTGGTATAATATGTTTAAGAAATAGAGAGTGCAAACAACTTTCTAAAATTTCTGGCGAACCAGTTGAGATACGGCAGTGAAATTTTTTTTAAAGATAGAACTCGACGAGACGAATAAAATGATAGCATTAAAAAAATTACTGCAGGTTACAATAGTTTTTTATTTAATTTTAAAAGAAAAAATGAAGGCAAAAAATTCAACTAAGTCTAGCTAACATTTCCGTGGATGGATTAACTTCGTTTTTGGTTTATTTTAATCCTCATGGTTAAATTTAAAACAGTTTTTTTTCATATTTGTATGTTTGACGGTCGCTGAGAAAATCGAATTTTTGTCTGAAATTTCCAGCTGAACATAGTCTTTTTCTTATATTTTTCACTTCTTGTAATTGTTGCACGTAAGTTTAAATGAACATAAAAATTGCTATGTATGTAACATAAATAAATAGATTAGATAAATTACGTGAAAAAAAATACTTATTTATTGTTATTTTCATGTATCATATTCACTATCTATTTTGACGAGCGAAGTGAAATATTTTTTTTTTATTTATTAAATTCTCATTTATTTAAGTTAAAAGCTGCCTCTGGCAAAAAGTTTAGTCTCTCTTAAATTTATGCTAGCCATTGTAATATGATACTTTTATTCATAATTTTATTTACTTGCTTGTCTGAAGGTCCATATGATGAAATCAACAAATTTAGGCGATCAGGGTAAGATTTTGCGGAAAAGTTCATTATCCTGTTCTGATTGGTGTGTTTGGCGAATAAATCAAAAATGAAGCCGAAAGACCGAATAGCAAATTTTTTTAACCGCTAAAGCGGCGTAACCGTGTTTTTCCATCATGTAATATTTTATTTCAAAGACTGAATTAACACAAGATTAACATTAATATGATTTTTTTTAATTATACAAGACAAAAAGATATGTATAGTTATTAAGTACAAATGTTCATACCAATACTTTTCACAGCTATTATTTTATGAATAATTAGACATGAATGGAAAAATCTACAGGACATTTAAAAGATAAACGTAAAAATATGGTTTTAAATTTTTATAACATTTATTTGAGCCTTTGAGACGTAAAGTAAGAGCATACCGGTAAGAAATCCGATTTGGCGCAACACAAGAGCGGTGAGTCGGGCGCTCCATGATGATTCGGACGTGAGAATGTGTCAGCTTTTTTTGAAGGTACTTTAAATGATTCTAGGTCAATTAAATCATTACTTATTTTATGAATGTCTGGTTAATATACATCTGTTTGCCAAAGCTTGGTGCAATTTTGGCTTCAAAAAGGGAGAGTATGATGCCAAAATATATAAATAGCTCTGAAAACAAACCTGATGAACTTTAATTTTTATTTTCGAACGAATTATTTCTGTTTCAATATTAAAATGCGGCACAAATGTCATATACGAATCACATTGGCGTTAATTTTTTTCTAAAGCCAATTTGGCGAAAATCTCGTTTTGGAATACCAGTTACATATATATTTTTTGAAAGGTAATAACAATAAATAAAAAAAAGGTTTGTTTGATAACTATAGAACAAAACAATTTATATATTTAAAAAAAAATAAAAATAAATTATTTATTAATAAGTAAAGAACAACATCCGGGTTGCCATATCAAGCAAAATAACGACACTCTGGATTCAGTTAAATACTCCGATGCGCATATGACATTGGCATCAGAAAAAAAAATTCGCCAACGTGGTGCGTATATGACATCTGTGCCAAAAATGAATACCTATTTTATTTACATTACTTGATTATCTGGTCGACTAATTTCACCCATTTATAGAAATCGACAAACAATTCGCCAAATTACTCAAAAGGAAAAATGTTGCCATTAAAAAAATTTAAGTTTAGAAAATTAATGAAATTAGGTTTAAAAAAAAAGTCATTAACGAAAAGGGTTACTTTAATGATGACGTTTAGTTATGACGTCGAGATGTACCAAATATAAAATTTGATTTATTCAGGTGATTTCGGACAAAAGAATACTAATAAAAGTTTTCATATTTTAATGCAGAATTTATTAAATCAAACCATAAAGAGATATTTGTAAGATATCGCACATGTGAATAACATTGAAGTTGAGGAAGATTGGCGCCGGTTGATTTTGATCTGAGGACCTTTGATCAGGAAGCGAGAGTTTTAACCGTTGAGCAAAAGGCCAAGCCAGTTACTCTGAGGTAGTAACTCGTTTTATACCGATCGAGATCGTTACAGAGTATGCCCCCAGTGAGAAAGACGTTGACGTCTGACGAGCGATATGCACTCGTGAATGAATGCTGTCGTTCGCATATTGTGATGCGAGGACAGGCTTTGCGTTGAGAGAGATTGTTTTTGTGCTGCCATCTGTTGATGATGAGGTGGTTGATTGTTGTGCGCTGGAAGTTCATGATGAGAGAGAGTTGCGTGCGTGTCCAGGGTCACCAATGAGGAAGATTGGCGCCGGTTGGTTTTGATCTGAGGACCTCTGATCAGGAAGCGAGTGTTTTAACCGTTGAGAAAAAGGCCAAGCCAGTTACTCTCAGGTAGTAACTCGCTTCATACTGATCGAGATCGTTACAAAGTTTTTTAAATGTAATATTATAATTTATTAAGGAGCATAAAAAATATGGTACTTACGTATTAACGCCACCGCAGCAGAAGTTGCGCTAATGTGCCAATAAAGAGCAATCTTGTTCGCGCGCACACAAAAAAATGGCGTCCAAAATAGGCTTAAAAAGTACTAAAGTACTAAAAATGACGTCAAAATGAGCAAAAAAAAAAAACACTAAAAAGGCACGAACAACAAGATCGCTCTTTATTGGCGCATTAGCACAACTTCTACTGCGGTGGCATTAATACGTAAGTATCAAAAATATCAATGTTAGCGGAAATTTGTAAGGAGTTAAATGCTTTTTATTTAGCCAAATAATGTCGGTGAATATAACCATAAAGTAACTTTAATGAAATACATATTATATTTTTCTCAAATTATATCAAGAGCTATTCGCTTATTGGCATAAAATTTATATTAAATGACAAAAGAACAAATAAATTAGTAAAACATTCATAAAAATATAAATAAATCATCGAATTAAAATCATTTGATCACTTAACAAACAAGTGTAGCGGGTTTAATGTCAAGAAAGTGACATTTATGTTCAACCAATATTGGCATATAATCTTACAGTTTGTCTATCGTTCTTTGGTCGACGGGATAATTAAGTAGTACCTTACATACATTGTTATCGCATGAGAAAAAAATGCTTGTGTATATGAAGTGGTAAATAGGTTGTCAGAATATACGTTGCCAAACTTCTTTTCCCGCCAAGAACTTTTCGTTATGTACAACTACTGAAAAAGTACCTTTATTTATTTACTTACTAAAATGAAAGAAAAACGTGCAATCTGATATATTTATTTTTAATTCGTGTGTTTTTTAATGAAAGTCATATATTTTAAATAAAGCTAGTGACAGCTTTATATTTAAAATGAAATTATGGCGAAGGAAACCTATTTGGCGATTGTTTCGGGTAGCTAAAATAAAAGTAGGAAAATAGCCGCCGGGCATATAAAAAATAAAACAATCAGATCGGAGCTGTTGATGACAGTCACAAGACTTATACTGGTATTTATATAGTGTACTATAGCAAAATTTGCAGCATCTCTGGTGTTAAACTAGGACTCTCGAGGTAAGGCATTTAGCTACTCAGCAGCGGGTAGAGAGTTCAAATCCCGTTGGATGTAAGTTCGTTTTGTTTTAGAAATGCTTTTGTGTTAAATTATTATTCTTTCGGGAATATTCTTATGTTAATTGTTATTCAATTTCTAGAATTTTTCTAGTTGTGAATGTTTCATTCGAGAAATTACCTTGAATGTATTTAATTGGTATGGCTTTTAATTATTTTAATAAAGTTCTGTACATTTTTCGTTCGAATCCATGGTTTATTTTTCATATCATGCATTTTATATGGCAATGCAATGACTTTTTTAATTATTCTGATACATCAAAATTTTATGCTGTTGTTATCATTTTATAAATTTTGACAGCAGCAATTATTTTTCTTTTTACGATATTAGAAAATCTTCAGTTTTTTATCAAAAAATTAAATGACTAGTATTAAAAAATGCTCTGACGAGCACCAAAAAAGGTTAATATGTTTTTAAGTATGAAAAAGGGTTTGACAAGTGCTTCTGTTAATTATTGAGCATGAGGAAGGACAAGGGATCCCTTCTTGGCTACAACTCACTTCAATGCCAACTTTTAAAAAATCATATTTGCGCTTTCTCCATATAAAAGAAATTTGCGGTTCTTTAGTAGAACTTCCCACCGTACTTTAGATGTTAACCAGCGGTGTAGTCGTAAAAATAACATAGGATATATGCTCTAAGCAGAAAGATACCCTAGAATGTTTATACTATAAGCTTTTTTGAGAAACAGTGTATATGGTGTTCTATTAAAAAGTCCAGAAGGTATACGGTATATAACCTGCACTACATCCCTGATGTTAACTGCACTGTTCACTCTGCACTATACTACAAATCAATTTTCTGTGCAATTATACACTTAGGGCATTAGGGCATGCTTGGTGGCAGTGCATGAATGTGATACCTGCAGGAACTAGGTTTTTGGCACTATGTCGTCTTCCCTTACATTTTTGTCTATTAAGCTGCATCTTTACTGGTTATGTCTTTACACTATACATTTTTATAGTAACTGCGACTGATCTGTTTTATCGGAAAAAGCGCAAATATGATTTTTTAAAAGTTGGCATTGAAGTGAGTTGTAGCCAAGAAGGGATCCCTTGTCCTTCCTCATGCTCAATAATTAACAGAAGCACTTGTCAAACCCTTTTTCATACTTAAAAACATATTAACCTTTTTTGATGCTCGTCAGAGCATTTTTTAATACTAGTCATTTAATTTTTTGATAAAAAATTGAAGATTTTCTAATATCGTAAAAAGAAAAAGAAAAAAATGCTGTCAAAATTTATAAAATGATAACAACAGCATAAAATTTTGATGTATCAGAATAATTAAAAAAGTCATTGCATTGCCATATAAAATGCATGATATGAAAAATAAACTATGGATTCGAACGAAAAAAGTACAGATCTTTATTAAAATAATTAAAAGCCATACCAATTAAATACATTCAAGGTAATTTCTCGAATGAAACATTCACAACTAGAAAAATTCTAGAAATTGAATAACAATTAACATAAGAATATTCCCGAAAGAATAATAATTTAACACAAATATATATTTGTTTCTGGATTTTGTTGAGTTATTTTAAATTTTAGTAAAATTAGATAAATAGTTCGAATACAGAGTTGTGATGTTACGCGCCCATCGAAATCTAATGAAATTGATATGCATTTATGAGAAGCACTAAAATGCATATTTTGTAAAGCATGCAGCGCAAAGAATATTTATTATTCATTTGCAGGGCACCACAAAAAAATTAAATAACAAAAAGGTAAGGGGAAGGGACATTAATATTTCAACTTTACTAATCTGGGGATTTTATCATTTTCTCAATTGTCACGAGCAAGCTTTTTAAATAATTACTTTTTGGGGTAAAACTCGAGTTCATGTTGGCGTATTTGAGCGAGCATGTCTAGCGTAAAAGTATGCGCAGATTTATAAGTCATTTGTGGTGAAATTTTTACACCTCAAAGCTTATGGAGACGAGATATTCAGATCTCGTTCGTACCTTATACTATAGGCATTGCATATTCCTTTTATTTAATGTATGCTACAGTGAAATACTGCTTAACTTCATGAGAACAAGTTTGAAAAGAAAGAAAAACAGTGTATGTAGTGGCCAGCAGCACAATCCATTTAAATCCGATTGAGCATATCTGGGACACACTCGAAGGACGTAATGCATTTCTTTGTTGGCGTCTTCGGGATTTTTATATGCCATTTTTAAATAGAGAATTCCCTAAATTCCCATCGAGAACCTCATCGTATCCATAGAAAACAGATGTAGATATTATATTATCAACTATTCTGTATTAACTATATACAGACCATGTAAACAAATTCTCTCATTCTACTCAACCATCATGATTTATGCAATTTTTTGTGCTGTTTATATTTTTACGTCATTTCAAAGAGTCTAAATTCCGATTCAAGATATTTTAGTGTTTTATCATTTGCATTACTTTTAATGCATTAGTTACTTTCAATTTTATACCCATACATGGCTGATTTGCATAGTTTGCTTTCCCATTTTATAACCGTGTATAGGAATTTTTACATAATATTTTGCATTTCTACCATTTACTTTTCTCATTTTTGACATTTAAGTTTGTGGCACTATATAATCAATTAAAAATAACGGTACTTCTAGGTTATCCCGTCGACCCATTTCGCCAAATTATACAAATCGACAAACTAATAGCCAAATTATACATGTTGACATAATTTTTATTTTAAATAACGAAAAAACAAATAATTAGAAGAATATTAATAAAAATATTAATAAAAAGTCGAAATAAAAATCACTTAATGACATTTTAAACACGTAAATCGCATTTAATGTCATTGAATGTGACATTCACGATCATTCATTATTGGCATTTAATCTTATAGTTTGTCGATAGTTTTTTGGTCAAACGGGATAACCTAGAAGTACCAAAATAACATATCATTTTTTATTAATTTTTTGGAATATAGACTTTCTATTTGGAAAATATTTGGTAGAGAATTCGGAAATCTGAAGTATATCTGAATGTTTTTGCCACGATAACCAAAAAAAAATAGTAAAAACTAACAAAAAATAATAACTCAATAACAAATTGTGGTACAGGTTTCAAACAAGTTGCATTTAAAGGTAATTTTTTTTTCTTTATACAACGGTGTGCAATGTTTAGAAATTTAAAAATTTACAGTACCGAAAATTGTTAAACTGAAATTTCATTTAATATTTGTTTATGATTGGCTCAGGAATATTAACGTGTATCTAAATGTCCAGGCATATTAATATAACTCTGTTATTACGTAAACTACGTTTTGATAATTTAAAAAATGTTATTATTGGTTTTTTAAAATATAGAAATCATTTATAAGCCTAAAGTTATAGCCTTTGAAAATATTATTTTCCAAAAAGTCATTGTAATTTCTAAAATTACTTTTTTTTAAGATGGTATATTTTCGTTCTTTCTTTTTTTATACTTTTTGCAAATTATTATTAAATATATGTTTTCAACAATATCGCTTAGACTAATTTCTCTGAGGGATTAGTCTAGTAAAAAATAGTAATCCTAGTAAAAAATATTCTTTGCTCCGCAGATTGTACAGAATATATATTTTAGTGCATACTTTATAGATGCATATCAGTTTTATTATGTTAGAAAGGATGCAAAATAAACAGAATGTACGTGAAACTATTTTTTTTCCCATTAGGCGTAATACAACTGAATACATTTGATTGTCCTTGTAATTAAACTATACATCGGATTTTCATAAAATTTGAAATGACACGACAAAATTATACAATAATTATGCTTTTTAAATTTCAAATGATTCTATTGGTTAGTTTTTGCTCTGTTATATGCGAGTGACTGAACGACGACTATGGGTGCTACGTATTTACATAATTACGAAGTCACCTAAAAACACTTTTCGGAATTCTGGGTAAATCGGGAAACGTTATTGTATATTTTCGTTCATAATTTTATTACAATTCGCTAGATTAAGAGTCCGCACTACTAATTGAAAAAGTCCCGGATGATACTTTAAGTCTATGGGGGCGTTCTTTTCAAATATCTCGCTCAAATTTTAATAATTTTACTCGATTATTTTTTCACAGAGGATAGCTGAGAACGATCTACAACCGGGCTAGTTTTTACTTTTTCAAATTTCGAAACCGGTTTGAACCGGTTCTCAAAATTGAAACTATCATAATATAAAATATACATAACCAAAATCGAAAAAATAAAAACTAGCCCGGTTATAGATCGTCCTCAGCTATTCTATACAAAAAAAATCATGTAAAAATATTAAAATTTGAGCGAGATATTTGAAAAGAACGCCCCATAAGCTTAACATTATCATCCGAGTCTTTTTCAATCAGTAGTGTGGGCTCTTAAGAAACATTTGTAACTTTTTACAGCGTAGTTATTTGTATAACTATTATGATGCTAGATAGTTTTTCTTTTTACGTATTGATGTCATCAGAAAAAATAATACATTTCTCGTAAGATCGGATACCTGTTCTACAATATTATTTTTCAAATAAAAATAAAGTATTAAAATCTCATTCTTTTTTCCTATCATGAAAAGCTTGAACATATACTGAACTTTAAATCATAAATAATGCCAGTTACGTAAATTTTAATTACTTTTTTCTTTTAAAACTACGACACAAAGCATGTAGAATTACAAAATCCCCATGATACTTTATGCTTTATAAATGACTAAGTGTTCTTCAAAAGGAACGTTTTTCATTTAAAGTAATCTCCAGACTTTAGCCTTTAAAAAAAAAAAAAAGAAACTGAAAACTTTTAAAAAATTCCCTTTGTTTGACTTCTATTTTTTACTTTCTTCTATTTTTACAAGAAGAAGTATTGTCATCAGAATTCATCAGTATTTGTTAAAATTTCCCAATTTCGGTTTTCGATGGATTTACACGTTTTAAAGATTAAACAACCCGAAAAACTTTTTTTTTCACAATTTTTCTCAGCGACCCTGTGCATTTGTCTATATGTATTGTTACGAATTTTGTAAATAGTTAGTGTTTGTACTGTAAAATGATGTAAATAATCTTATTAAGCTCCATTTCTTTACTAATATTAGTTTTTGTTACATTGTCTCTGTTATCAAGCAAACTTCTCTATTATTTTCAGTGTTTGTCTACGGCAGATTGGCGAAATATTAGAGATATCGCCAAGTTGGCGTCACTTTTGGCGACTAATTTTGGTCGCCAAATTTGGAGATATATCGCCAAGTTGGCGACAAACTTGGCGATTGTTGGCGATGGTAACCCTTCCCTATTTATGGTAACCCCCTCCCTCTTAGGTCTACTGATACATTGAATGTTGTTCCGTGGTTTTCCAGTTTTTTCTAGAAGTTTGTAGAAATTTCCACCGCATGCGGCGAGACTATATATAAGGAGAGCGATGCGAGCTGTGGTGGTTATTATTTACCAGTCAGTCATTGAGTGAACAAGGCGTTTGTTAGCAAGTTTGCTTGAGTTTCATTTATGTTGTTTTGAATGTTATTAAGTGTTGAGACGTTGTATAAAGAGTCTCTGGGATCTAAAGCTATTCTTGTACGATAGATTTGAGCAGTTATTTTTGAATATCTAGCAATATTTGTGAGTTTCGAAGACTCTGTTGTTCTGAAGATCTGTAAATAAATTATTTTCTACTTTTCTAAGAGACAAGAGTTTGAAGTTCTCTAACCATAAGATCAAAAGAGCCCCATATACGCTGCAACATTTGGTGTCAGAATTTGAAATCTTATGGCGAAAACGAGAGCAACGGAAGAGCAACTGAATGAGTTGTTGAAAGCTATTAATGGATTATCAAATAAAATGGATAAAGGCCAAGAGGAGTTGGCGGAAAAGATGATTAAAGGCCAAGAAGAGTTGGCAGAAAAAATGAATAAAGGCCCAGAGGAGTTGGCGGATAAAATGAATAAAGGCCAAGAAGAGTTGGCGGATAAAATTAATAAAAACGAAGAAAGAATGAAAGAGTTGACTGAGGAATTGAAGAAAGAAGTTAATAAAAGTCAAGAAGAAATGACAAAAACATTAGAAGAAAAGTTCTCGTCGGTAGACAGAAGAATAGATTCCGTAGAAGAGAAAATAGAGAATGAAATTAGTAAAGTAGAAGAGAAAATTCAGAATGAAGTTAGTAATATTGAAGAGAAAATAGTTGAAGTAGATGAAAAGCTAAATAAAAAAGTACAAGATCTTGAGAAGAAGCTTTCAGCGTCCAGTGGTAATTATGAAGAATTTATAAATCTGTCTGCTTCTCCCGTGCACATCAAGCTGTCGACATACGACGGAAAGAGTTCCTGGCAAATCTACAAGACCCAATTCACAATTGTAGCCGAAGCGAACAAATGGAGTGACGAGGTGAAAGCTTGTCAACTGGCAGCATCTTTAAGAGGAGAAGCCGCCGACGTGCTGCAAACATTGCCCGATATGACGCAACTCAATTTTGAGACTCTAAGTTATGCACTTGAAATGAGATTCGGCGAAAAATTCTTCAAGGATTATACGAGAATACAAATGAAGAGCCGCCATCAAAAATCGAGTGAAACCCTTCAAGAGTTTGCCTCGGAAATTGAACGGCTTGCAAATTTAGCATTCATTGACTGTCCAAAAAATGTACGGGAAATGCTCTCACTGCAATATTTTGTAGACGGAATAAAAGATCCAGAAGTACAGAGAGCGGTACGAATGGCAGATGTACAGGATTTAAAGGCTGCACTACTATATGCCTTAAAGTTGGAAGCAGCTACAAAAGCCAGCCGAAGAGATCGTCATTCAGTCCGAGGGGCAACGGTGAACAAAAGCTCAGACACTGAGAACGACGTCTTGAAAGAAATTAGGAAAATAAATCAAGAACTTGAAGCTTTAAAATACGGAAGAACAAGTTCAAGAAGACAGAATCTCACTTGCTGGGGATGCGGTGATACAGGACATCTCCGAAGAAATTGCCCCAAAATCCACGAACGTGAGATAAATTCAAACAGTCAGCAGGGAAACTAAATTTTGGCCATCTCGCGGGGCGGAGGTTGCCAGAGAATGAAAAGCCCCACCTGAAGATCCTCCAGATATCAAAAATGAGTGGCGGTGATAATGAATTATATGTGATAGGCTTTATTAACGGAATTCAGTGCCGTATGATTGTCGATACAGGAGCCAATGTGACAATAATAAGAGAAGATTTGGCTCGGAAATTGAAATCTAAACTCATCTGGACTCCACCATGCGTTACCCTGCAAACTGTGACGGGCGACAAGATTGGCATATATGGAAAGGCCAATTAAACCATACACTTTGGAGGAACGAAATATTACCATACGGCATATGTGGCTGACATAACAGATCCTTGCTTAATCAGGCTAGATTTTCTGAAGAAGTATGGCTTCAAGCTTGATTTAAAAAATAACAAAATGCTCTCAAAATTTGAAGAAATAAGTCTTTTTGGATTAAATAATGAAATTGAATGTAAACAAACAGTAATAGCCAAAGAAGACATCAATCTAGATCCAAGAACAGAATTTTTAGTTCCAGCTGTAATTAAAAATGAAACTAATTACCGATTTGGCCTTATAGATTATCCAGAAGACAATAGTAAACAAGCAGGAGTATTGGTGGCTTCATCTGTAGTGGACCTCTCGAAGAAGACCATTCCAGTCAGAATTGCTAACATCAGTGATAAGACGAGGACTATCAAGAAAGGAGAGGTGATAGCGTCATGTGCTCCTGTGACGTGCATAAGTCAAAATTCCAGTCACTCTGAGAAATCTTCAGATAATTTAGTCAAGGATTTGTTACAAAATACAGACTTAGATCCAAAACAGATGGAAGCTGCGGAAATTTTAATTAGAGAATTCCATAGTTTATTTTCACAAACATCTGAAGATTTTGGACGAACTAAAATGGCACAACACCGGATTGACACGGGAGATCACTCTCCTATTAAACAGCACCCTAGACGATTACCTTTTGCCAAGCAAGAAGAGGTGCAGAATTTAATTAAGGATATGGAAGAAAATGACGTCATCGAACCATCGACAAGTCCATGGGCATCTCCCATTGTATTAGTAAGAAAGAAGGATGGTTCTACAAGATTTTGTGTAGACTACCGCCGACTGAATGACGTCACTAAAAAGGATAGTTACCCTCTGCCAAGGATCGACGACACTCTCGACACACTTGCGGGCAACACTTGGTTCTCGACTCTGGATCTGAAGAGTGGTTACTGGCAGGTAGAGATCCATCCCGACGACCGCGAGAAGACTGCCTTTACAACGGGACAAGGATTATGGCAGTTCAAGGTAATGCCTTTTGGTCTATGTAACGCACCTGCAACTTTCGAACGGCTTATGGAAATGGTTCTCCGGGGGCTGTCATATGAAGCATGTCTTGTTTATTTAGATGACATCATAATCATAGGAAAATCTTTTGATGAACATCTTAACAACCTCAGGCGGGTGCTACAAAAATTAAAGGAAGCTAATTTGAAGTTAAGCCCTTCGAAGTGCAGCTTGTTTCGAAATGAAGTCGCGTACCTTGGACACATCATTTCGGCGGAAGGAGTTAGGACCGATCCGGAGAAGATATCGGCCGTGAAAAATTGGAGTCGTCCAGCAAATTTTCACCAGCTTCGGAGTTTTCTAGGATTATGCACCTATTACAGGAAATTCGTCAAAGGCTTCTCGATGATTGCAAGACCACTTCATAAATTAACAGAAGCCAATCAAAAATTTATCTGGACACAGGAATGTGACGCTGCTTTTGAAAAGCTCAAGGAGGCCTTAACATCCACTCCAATTCTGTCATATCCTCAAATCGATAAACAGTTTATACTTGATACGGATGCAAGTAACGAAAGCATTGGCGCTGTACTGTCCCAGGAAATCGACGGCCAGGAGCGTGTTATCGCCTATTTCAGCAAGTGCTTATCAAAGGCAGAGCGAAACTACTGCGTAACAAGAAAAGGGTTTCTTGCTGTAGTGAAAGCCATAGACCATTTTCATCACTATCTTTACGGTCGAAAATTCCTGATCCGAACTGATCATGCTTCTCTAACTTGGCTATTGAATTTTAAGAACCCTGAAGGCCAGATAGCCAGGTGGATACAAAAACTTCAAGAGTACGATATGGAGATACGACATCGAAAAGGCTCCTCACATGGAAATGCAGATGCTCTCTCAAGAAGACCCTGCTCAGAGAATTGTAGATACTGCGACCGGGTTGAGAAGAAATTTAATGTCAAAGGTCCTATAGTAAGACAAGTTACAACTGGCTCTACATCATCGCAAGATCCGTGGAGTGACGAGAACCTGCGTAAAGATCAACTTGCTGATCCTGAAATTAAGCCAATTCTAGAGCTGAAAGAGGAGTCCAACAGGAAGCCCAGCTGGCAAGACATGGCCCATTACCATCCTACGACTAAACGTTATTGGGCTCTCTGGGATTCCCTACATTTGAAGAACGGTATCTTGTACCGAAAATGGGAGTCTGACGATGGAAAGACATGTAGATGGCAACTACTACTCCCTAAGTCGAGAATTTCTATGGTCCTTCAAGAACTGCATGGTAGTCCCACAGGAGGTCATTTTGGTGTAATGAAGACCCTGCAAAAGGTTCGAGAGCGTTTCTACTGGAATAATGTTCGCAGTGACGTGGAGAAGTGGTGTCGAACTTGTGACACCTGTGTAGCACGTAAAGGTCCTAAGACGCGCACCCGTGGACGATTGCAACGTTATAATGTAGGAGCTCCTTTCGAACGAATTGCACTAGACATCCTGGGTCCACTTCCTAGAACATCTGGTGGCAATAAGTACATCCTCGTTGTCATGGACTACTTCACTAAGTGGCCTGAAGCATATGCCATTCCTAATCAAGAGGCGGTAACCGTAGCAGACATACTGATTCAACACTGGGTTTCCAGATACGGAGTTCCTCTTCAAATCCACTCCGATCAAGGAAGAAATTTTGATTCGGCTGTGTTCAAGGAAATGTGTGAACTACTCGGCATGGACAAAACTCGAACTACACCTCTACATCCTCAATCGGACGGCATGGTGGAGCGGTTCAATCGTACCATCCTAAATAGCCTCTCTCTCCTGGTGTCTAGAGACCAACAGGACTGGGACAAGAAATTGCCTCTTTTCCTGCTTGCCTACAGGAGTGCCACTCATGAGGCCACTGGTTACTCCCCTTCTCAAATGCTCTTTGGTCGTGATCTTCGTCTGCCTGCGGATCTTTTGTTTGGCCGTCCTCCTGACGCTCCTTTGTCGCCTGAAGAATACGTGGATGAACTCCAGGCACGGATTGAGGAGATTCATCGTCTAGCGAGGAACCGAATCGGACTGGCATCGGAAAAGATGAAGACACGGTACGACACAAAGGCAACTGGACATGAGTTCAACGAAGGTGACAAAGTTTGGTTGTGGAATCCCGTACGTCGTAAGGGACTGTCGCCAAAACTACAAACAAACTGGGACGGTCCTTACACAGTCGTCAACAGGCTGAATGACGTCGTCGTACGCATACGAAAATCGCCGCACGCCAAACCCAAGGTCGTACACTATAACCGGCTAGCCCCTTATTTTGGCCAAAGTGATTAGAAATTCAAAACTGGAATTTCAGACCATGGTCATGAAAGTCACTTTTTGTAAATATGTAAATAGTAATTAGTTCTTATTTATGTAAATCTTATTATTATTTATTTATTTATTTATTTATTTGTTTATTTATTTTAAATGTTTTCCTCTAACTCAAGGATTGCACTGCCCGGGACGTGCAGTCTTTGAGGAGGGGGTAGTGTTACGAATTTTGTAAATAGTTAGTGTTTGTACTGTAAAATGATGTAAATAATCTTATTAAGCTCCATTTCTTTACTAATATTAGTTTTTGTTACATTGTCTCTGTTATCAAGCAAACTTGTCTATTATTTTCAGTGTTTGTCTACGGCAGATTGGCGAAATATTAGAGATATCGCCAAGTTGGCGTCACTTTTGGCGACTAATTTTGGTCGCCAAATTTGGCGATATATCGCCAAGTTGGCGACAAACTTGGCGATTGTTGGCGATGGTAACCCTTCCCTATTTATGGTAACCCCCTCCCCTTAGGTCTACTGATACATTGAATGTTGTTCCGTGGTTTTCCAGTTTTTTCTAGAAGTTTGTAGAAATTTCCACCGCATGCGGCGAGACTATATATAAGGAGAGCGATGCGAGCTGTGGTGGTTATTATTTACCAGTCAGTCATTGAGTGAACAAGGCGTTTGTTAGCAAGTTTGCTTGAGTTTCATTTATGTTGTTTTGAATGTTATTAAGTGTTGAGACGTTGTATAAAGAGTCTCTGGGATCTAAAGCTATTCTTGTACGATAGATTTGAGCAGTTATTTTTGAATATCTAGCAATATTTGTGAGTTTCGAAGACTCTGTTGTTCTGAAGATCTGTAAATAAATTATTTTCTACTTTTCTAAGAGACAAGAGTTTGAAGTTCTCTAACCATAAGATCAAAAGAACCCCATATACGCTGCAACAGTATATATGTGACACAGATTTTGTGAGAATTCTATCTCAAGAACTAGTAAGCGGAATTTGATAAAACTTTAAATTCAGGTAGTCTTTGATATGAACTGATGCTGATTATTTTTTAATGTCAATCATTCAACAGATGGTGTTGCTGTGCTGCATTTTTCACGATTTCTGAAATAGGTTTGTCTCAAGAACTGTTGTAGGGATTTTTATAAAACTTCAGATTCCGTTCGTCCTTGATATAATCTGAAGGTTATTTCTTTTTTGTGAAATTGTCCAACAGGTGGCGCAGCTAGGCTGCGTTAGTCACGTTTCTGTAATAACTGTATATCAATAAATAATACATGAATTTTCATCAAGATTCAGTTAGTTCTGACATAAATTGATCGTGATTGGGGTTTTTTTGTGTATGTGTGTGTAAATCTCCCAAAAAAGGGCGCTGCGAAGTAGATTTATTTTACAGTTTTAGCAATAGTTCTATCTCAAAAACTAATGCACAGATTTCCATCAAACTTCGGATTCAATTAAAACATTAAGTTATTGCTGATTAGATTTCGGTGAAATCATGTAACCGGTGATGCTCATATGCTTCCTTTTTCAAGAAGTCTTAAGATGTATCAGATAACAGAAAGTATGAGAATTGCCATATACGACTAATTTTAACATTCATTCATTTAACTCAAACTAGTTTTAGCATGCAAATATGCTTGAGAAACTTGTATTATCACCAAAGGGCCTCCATGGCCAAGTGGTTAAGACATTAAGCCGCTAATCGCTTGCGAGCGTAGAACGTTGTTTAGGTTCGATTCTCAATGGCTCAATTTGCTGAGCCGTCTTTAGGAGTGTGCGACACACTGTTAAAACTAATGATGACACATTGCACCTTTTAAGGGTGAAAGGCTTGTCTCACTGGTGACACCCCTAAAGGAGCCAAAATAGCCCCTTTAATTAGAGTGAAAAGATGGCACAATTAATCCAGAGTGCCCAATGATAAAAAATTAAAAAATATACTAACCGACTTTCGGCCCTCGATGGATTCGAAAGCAGAACGTCCGATTACAAACTCAGCACCCTATCCACTCGGCCATCAAGCTCACCTTCAAATTCTCCCTGAAATGTTTATATGTCCTGAAATTCAAAGGTTGCTTTATATAAAAAAGCTCACCAAAAGTTAGCCATCCGAAGTTCTAAACAAAATTGGGATAGCGTATAGCGGAGATAGTCATCGTAGGAAAAAATTGCTGTGTTGATTCACCCGTGACAGCGAGTTGAAGTGCAAGGATACACGTTACAGAGCATGCGCAAATGACTAAGGTTTGAAAATCTTCCAACGGTATGCATTGCGCGGCACCCTAATTAGCGTGAAACACTCAATGGCACCCCAAACTCATTTTCAAGCCCGCTGGTGCCAAGTGATTTAACCTTTTCACCCCTGGGAGTCACATGCAACCGGTTTGTCACCTTTATTTTTAACAGTGCAGATGCGGTCACACAGGGCCTTGCACCTGTACACAAAATATTTTTCTTTAATAAAAAGAAGATACCATAATAGAAAATGTTTAATATAAACTTATGATTTTAATTAAGAAAACTTAGTGGTTTTCGCATAAAATATAGCCTATGTTGGAAGAGGGACTTTTGCCATCATAACTTTTGAAATTGGTTCAGTAGTTCTAGAAAATACCCCTACAAACACACAAACATATTCTACTCCTTTATATTAGTTAGAGGATCCAACCTTGGTTCCTCGGGTCACAGTATCTATTCATTTTTTATTGACAGTATAGTAGATAAGATTATGTTAAGAGTCTGAAGGAAAGGGCCTCGCAAAATTCTTGCACTGGGCCTCATTTTAAGCCCTCCTCTGTAAGGACGGCTCTGCTCCATTGCACGCATCCTTTATGTGGAGCTCCCGATCCTATTCCTCTTGTATTGTAAAATTCCCTATGCTATAAATGTAAAATGTGCTATCTCGTCCCTGTATATTGACGATGAACTTATAAGCAGGCCTTCATGTCGAGCACAAAGTCAGATGTATGCTGTTCAATAGGTAAATTATTACCAAACGAGTTGTAACAATTCAGTCATTTGGAGAAGAGAATATTGGGATTTCGAAGTGCCATCGCCTTGTCCCGAGGGAAAAACTTCTGAACGAATTTGAATGCCAGCCTATACTGATATAATTAAATTATTTGGCTAAAATGCCCAATTAAAGAATAACACGATTTATGTTGTGTTCTGCTCTGTATTTATCTTGATTAATGTGATTAAATTGTTTAATTATAAAGGAACCGGTTCTTCGTTAAAACATTTTGAAATTTAAAATTTTACTCAGATTTTTAAAGACTCGGACTGTTGAAAAGTTATGTCATGTGTACCTCTAAAAGATTATACTCTTTCACGTATGAACTTATCTAAGCGAACATTCCCAAGATCTATAATTTATATTGTCATGGTTTGGATGAAATGTTTAATCAGTTGGATCTCTACATATTTTCTCTATCTTAATTGGATCTCTAGATTTTTTAGCACAATCCAGCAAAGCTGAAAAGTGCTTATGCATTCGATTTCTCTGTCCATACTCAAACTTCCGTAAATATACTGGGATTTTCATCCAATTGATAAAGCTTATTTGTGATCACCAAAGCATGTTTAGTATTGAATATGAAATATGTATGATTAATGCTTCATTTACAGGGACACTCAAAAGAATGCGATTACATTATGGTATATGGAGTGAAATAGTTTGGAGAGTATTTTAATGATATTATGCTATTTCAAATGAATCGGAACTAATATAACTCACCGAATTTCACTACGAACATGATAAAACAGAACATTCATAACATTTTTATTAATTTATAGAGGCGCACAAAAGAAATAAGTTTTGAGTATTAATTGTTGAGGGTGCGTTTTAAAATTTGGTATGCGTTTTTAAATTTAATTATTTTTTTTGTATATTACTCTTTATATATAAATTCTATTCCTCATATGCAAGCAGGGTTCTCGTTGCCGCTTGCCATTGCGACAAATTGCGACAAAATGTTTCATTTGACGAATGAAGGTACAAAAAATATTGCCAACTTACCAATGTTGAATTTCTGCAGTTTTTGTGTGTTTATTTGCCAGGTGCTTCTAATACAGTCGGAATTCTTAACCATGCTATTGAACGATTGATATCGCTTTAAATGTTCAATCGCACCGTGCCATTTTCTTTGCTCTACTTATAGAGATATTGACTCAACACCAATTCAGTTTAGTATCAACTAAAGACACAGAAAGTATTATGCGATAATTATTTTTTTATTGTCAGTTAATCATTATATGTGTGCCGGTAAATGCAATTAAAATTACTATCATCAAATGCAAAATAGAGAGAAATTAACTTGGTTCACCATACTGTTATTATTGGCTGGTCAATTTTTTTCTAATGGCTTGAAGTCGAAATGTCATAGTAATATTTAGTGTATATTTTCACAACGGTACATCATAGATAGTTGGTTCGTATTTTTATTTAGACTGCTAAAAACACGTCTGAAACATTTACACAATCAGAAGACATTTGAAATGTATTTATTTTTAATAGTTTCTGTAACGGGGGGATAGTCCAATTTCTATTTTATAAACAATTACCAAAAATTAGGTTATTTTAGAACATATTGACAAAAAAAGGAATACAATAAGGGGATAAAGATAGATTTTTCACAATTTCTTGACGAATCCATTTTGCTAATATTTCATTCATTTGACGACTGTTTTCTATTTCCTATTCGCCAAATCGCTAATGTTGGTCAAAAACCAATGAGAACTCTGTATACAAGGCTCGAGAAAAGTATTCGCATATCGTTCTCTTTATTAGAGGAAGTTGCTGAAGGTAAATTTTCAACTAAAATCTATGTGTCTGTTAAATGTACTAAATTTTGTAATGCATGTTTTTAATAGATACAAATTTCTGTATCATATTAGAGCTGCTAGAAAATTCAGATAATTATCCGATTGTAGATGAGACCAGCTGAAATTCGGTTTTGACATGCGTTATAGATTTCCATATGGTGAAATGAGACGTAATATTTTAATTTTTTAAACGGTGCAGTTTTGTTACATTATTCAGAATGCGTTGGAAAGTGCTTCATAATCTATGCTTGAATCTATGCTTGATGATTTTTTCTTTCTTATTTAAGACTAGTCGTTGGAGGCCACCGTAATACTTAGCCATCATACATATGCATAATATAAAATGTGAAAATAAAACATGTTTAATTTATTTATAAAATGCATTGCAATTCCAAAATGAAATTTTAATGCATATTTAAATAGTTTTAAAATACATAGTAATAATTTATTAATGAATTGCTGATGAGCCAATTTCAACAAATTATATAAAACGCCAAAATAATCAAGTAATACCGGATTGCGTAAAAGAAACATCCTTATAACTCCAAAAATAATAATCATATTAACTAGCAATTTATTGCGTCGGATGAAGCGTCTTATTTCCAATTAAAATATATCTTTGAAATCAAATTTGAATGAAATACAAGGTCATGAAAAATCAAAGAATGTGAAAAACAGGATTACACGTATCTCAGCAACTAATAATCCGATTGACTTCGTTTTTTATGCAAAATTTGTGTTATTTTATCGCCTTTTATATCCACTCCTTAAAATGAAAAAATTCGAAAATTTTTATATACGTTTCATCAGAATGAATTTTTCGAGAGTTCGAAAAAAATAGTTCTGGATAATCGAGGTTACTGATATTAAATAGGCTTCGTCCCATTCTTACATACTAAGTACATGCAAAATTTTAAGTCTCTATCTCAATTTGTTCGGGAGATAGAGCGGTTACAGACAGACAGACACACAGACACACAGACGGACGGACGGCAAAATTTTTTTTCTAAAAATATGTTTTTCGGAATCTACAGTATCTGAAACGTGTAAATCCGTCAAAAAAATTTTCGATTTTCAAAACGATTGCAAGACTTACCCTATACTACGTATGATGGGTAAGTAATAATGAAACAGTTGTTGCAATACATACACTACGTTTATAATAGATTTTAAATTAAAGTAAATTTAAGCTTTGCGACTGATTCTTTAAGTAAAATGAAAAGAAAATACCTATACGATAATTAATCATTCACTCAAACTAATTATTTCTTCTCACTGATTATAAAGCAAATATGAAGCCTTTATTTCCATTCAATAATTGCACAAAATTTTATCATACTTGACCTCCGTTTTGGAATTAATTATCCAATGAAATTCTAAAGAAATTTATCGGAGAACAAAAACACTCACAAGAAAATTCATTATCATTGTAAAATCAATTTTAATTTCGAGACGTAAAAAGAAAGAAATTCCTTGTCTAGTTTTCATTGTGAATATATTGATACTTTAAAAAAACTGTAAACTTATTATTAACTCAGCATTGAAATGGAAAAAAAATTTCGTGAAATTTAACATCTATATCACGTGATCATCCGAAACAAATTCGAAGCTGACGGCATAAAAATCAATTTTAATTTCATGATGTATAGGAAATTCATCACATCAATTTCGATGAGGATATATTGATGTCTTTCTGATTCGCTCGTAAATCATACGGGCAATATATTTTTGCAAATCAAAATTTGCCCATACAACGTAAAGACATCCATATTTTAATCATAATTATTATTCTCACCAGTAAATTTTTATTGTAAATTTTGCAATATTTAATCCAAGGGTTTTTTCTGATTCAGTTAGGCAAAAATTTCTGTTTTAAAAAATCAGTGATAAAAGATTAAAAATTATGTTTAAAAAATCTTTAAAAAAATAGGCATTATTTGAAAGATTTTTTCTCAAATATATTAATCAGTTAAAGGGGTAAAACAACTTAGGAATGAATTTTTTATTTGCTAAAGACCAAAAAAGTAGCAGATTCATTGTCATCAGAAAAAAAGAACAAGTAATTAAAAATATACAGAGAAAGAAACCAACTTCTATGAATTGTTTCATACCTTCCTGTACTTATGGCTTTGCTATCCACATTTGGGTCCACAGGTTGGTTATAATTCGAACTGAACTCGAAAGTCCACTTAGCAATTAAACTGAAACACGAGCCGAACCAAAAAAAAATTATTTCATCCAAAACTTAAGCTATAGTGAAAAAAATTATTCACTTTCTGATGAAATTATGAAAACATACTCAATGGAATTGAAAAATATCATACGTCAATACATTATACCATCATAAATATAAACCGCAAAATTTACGCAAATATGGAAAAAGTATATGACTAAAATCAACTTTATCCTTTACGTAGAAAAAAATTAACAATATATAATCATTTCTGTTAAAATATATAAGTTTTTACCTGAAACAATACTGTGGACTATCTGTTGAAACATTGGTTACCAAACCCGACCGACAAGAGACCAACCAAAATCACTACTATTCGACTTGAAGCAGAACTAATTAACCTTCATTTTAATTTCCTTTGTTGAAAATTTCGCTCGTTTTAACAAGTAATAAAAGATGACATATTAAAATTTTGAGCTATCTGCAGGTTTTACAGAAAGTTTCACTCAGTGTGTGTATGTGTCTGTTCATGATGTCTATCGAAATCTACAGCAACCGATAGATGTGTGACTAGCCCAAATTGTACCATTATGCACCTGAGAATCAGACTTTTAAAATTCTGATAATTAGCTCAGTTCTTAATTTCAAACCCCGATTAAAAATGAAAAGTTTTGATGATTCAACTAAAGAATGGGTTTTGTCAAATCGCACTCGTTTTATCGAACAACTAGAAGAGAGACCGAGGGTTTACTGGAATGAAGGATTTTTAAACGCGATAAATATACTGGGCCTTTTTAAAGAGGGTAGTATTTTAAAAACTCGGTCTAGCCTAAAAACTCGAAAATTGCGCAGTCAGATGCAAAAAAACTGCCCTTTCAGAAGTTCTAAAAAATTTTATATTGTTACAAAAAATCAAAAAAAAATTATTTATAAAAAAAAATTTTTGTTTCCATCGGAAAAAAAGAGATTTCTGAGAAATCTTTCATAGCGAGACCAAGTGTTTCAAATGCAGATACGTGATGTAGAATAAAAACCACAGATGATTTTTAGACAACAAGCATTCTTTTGAACAGATCAAATTTTTTAAAATACAACATGTTGAGATTTTAAACTTATACAGATGTATGTATGTTTTTTCACGTTGATTACAAATATGAAATTTTCTTAAAAATTGATAAGTCACTTTTCATTTTTCAAAAAAAATCGATTTTTAAAATGAAAAAGAAAAATTTGGGAACGGCATAACCTTTTCCCACTACTTATCCAAATAGTGCCAAATTATTTTTTTTTTTTTTCAGTTATAACACTTTTCATGCAAAAAAGCAATAGATTGATTTTTTCACGTCACCCTTAAAACAATATGCAATTAAAATAAAAAATTAATAGTCCTTCCGGCATTGCCGGGAGGAAGAGGTAGCTTTCATATACTTATTTATTTATTTTATATTAAGTAATATAAATCAAATATACGAAACTCAAAATAGTGGAACACGGTTATGTAAGATTGAATACTAGTTTTTGTCAATACTGAATATTAATAGAAATTTTTAGAAATTAGTCATCTTTTATTCAACCTGGTTTTATTTTAAGCGATTTATAGGCTCGCCAAATTCCACGATATCCATTTTAAACCAGCATGATGGATAAAAAAAAAATCCAATGAGCTTGATCGAAATCTTAATTCATGTGAACATGCACACTTACATCGAAATCGATTAATATATACGAGTGCTGTCGCTTGCAAATTGACTTTTTTTTTAACACGTTGACGGACACTTGCGTCTATAGCCGTCAAAGCGAAAATTTTAAGTGTTGAAATTAATGATTGACACCGGGATTTGAAAATAATTGTATTTATAAATAAGAAAAAAGCTAAATTTTACGAATTTAATAAATAGAAGTTTTTTTTACAAACATTCTGGTGCCACTGTGCTCTTTGGGAATTAAACTTTGGGAACTTGTTCTTATTGTCCGTCAATGTGTTAAAAATGTCACCCACATTAGAATTTCAAACTGCTATACCCATGCGTTTTTCAATGTAAAGACAAAGCAAAAAATACTCCGGAATTCATTATTAAGATAAATAGTTTAGAAAGAACCTTTTTTCAATTTCTAATTTTTTGTTTATACATCAATATACATTAAAAAGATTTTTAACAAATTTAAGCTGCCGCCATTTTGAAAAAAGATGGCGGATAATTGGCCCTGTGAACTCGGTCAAGACATTGGTATATACCATGAACACACGAAGTTATATCGAAATCATTTTATAAATATGCGTATTAACGCGTGACAAATTTCAGACCGTTTCAAAATGTCAATCTCACTGGAAATTGAAAGTGCTAAAACTCAGCCATTTTTCAAGATATAGATGAAACAAAAAATGCTCTGGAATCTTTGTATCAAGGTCAAAACACAAAAAGAAAAACATTTTTCAATTTCTTACTTTTTTGCACCTAATTTTAAAATTTACATTTAAAAAAATAATGTTCCGCCATTTTGAAACAAGACGGCGGTTGGAACTGGCCAACGAACTCGGTCTAGGCATAAGTATGTCCTATCTATACACCAAATTTCATCCAAATCGGTGTATAAATACGCGTGTTATCAAGTGACAAAACCAGACCATTTCAAAATATGAGCAACACTAGAAATTAAAATTACTATAGCTTAGACATTTTTAAGATGCAGACAAAACAAGAAGTGCTTTGGAATCTTTGTAGCAAGGTTAAATGCATAAAAGAACAATCTTTTTCAATTTCTCACTTTTTTGTACCTAATTACAAATTTTAAATTTCTTTAAAAAAAATTAAATGGCCGACATTTTTAAACAAAATGGCGGATGGAGCTGGTTAACGAACTCGGCGAAATTAATATTCCGCCATTTTGAAACAAGACGGCGGTTGGAACTGGCCAATGTACTTGGTCCTGGCATCGGTATGTACTATCTACGCACCAAGTTTCATCCAAATCGAGTTATAAATACGAGTGTTATCACGTGACAAAAATCAGATCTTTTCAAAATGTCAGCCATAAGAAAAATTCAAAGTGCTATAACTCAATCATTTTTTAAGATATAGACAAAGTAAAAAGTGTTCTAGAATCGGTGTTTTAAGATCTAACACATAAAATAAAAATATGTTTTAACTTTTAATTTTTTTCGCATTTATTTTTAAATTTTAATTAAAAAAATTTTTTAAATGGCCGCCATTTTTAAAGAAGATGGCGGATGATGCTGGCCAACGAACTCGGTCGAGATATTTGTATGTACTATGTGCTATAGCTGTATTTGGGGAGACACTAAACCAATAATATTTAGCTGCCAATACTTATCAAAATAAAAGGATTGACCCAAAAATTATATTATCGGACAGTTAACTTCCCAAACACAACCAGCAGCTCGCGACGTAAAGAGTAGACATTGCGTTGTAAGAAGAGTTTAATTTAACGTAAAGAGATGGATTCTATATCATTAATAAAATTTAAATTAGAGAAAAAATATTAGCTGAAAAGGAAAAATTAAAAATTCACTCACCATACTTGATTACACAATGAAACTCAGAATTTATCAGATTAACCTATTTATTATTCATGATCATCTCAAAATAATCGTCTGTGGCCACAGAGCTAAAAGAAGTATAAAATCATTACATAATACATGAAGATCAGACTACGACGATTCATTCTTTGCTGCCAAAGGAAGACGTGAACAGTTCCATAAAATCTAGTCCATAATTGTTAACAGTTCGTATTGTACAGTTTTTAGATCACTAATTTGCAGGAAGGCATGTCGTCATTTTCTTGGTAAAATCCGCCAGATTGTACATTAAGGTATCGTTCGACGAGACAGCAACAGATTTCCGGCCCACGAATCGAAGATGTGCTGCGGTCAATTCCTGCAGTAATCCGATCCCAAGCACCAGACTTTAGAAAACTCACTCCAGGGATGTGCTGACCAGCGGAGAATCAAAGTGAAGACCAGTGACACTCGGCCCAAGAATCGGCCATGAGCATGTGGATCGGCCCCTGCTGCAGAACAGCACGCTGCGGATCGGCCCCCACTGTAGAACAATAGCACTTGTTAAACCTTCATCATATCTGATTTGTGGAACCGTCAAGTTGATGTAACAAACTCGTTCTTGGCAGATGAGCAATAAGCTAGATGATTACCACTTCAAAGTTCTAAAAAAAAAAATGAGAGTCCCACACCTTTAGCTGCCGATATGCAAAAAGTACGCGTTTTCTTTCTTAGCTCAAGACTCCGACTGCCCTGACCGAAAAATCGGCCAGGGAGCCCCACGTCCTTCTTGTACGAGCTCTCCCTAAAAAAGTGTCAAAATAAATCACACAAACTTGCCCGCTTAAACGTCCGCCTTCGGCATTCAGCCAATCAGAGATCAGTACGTTTGGAAGGATCTGGAATGTTCCCGAGAGAGGGGGTGAATCATCGCGGATGCGCGCCGAAAACAGGCGGGAAAAACCTTCTGGAACAATCTGGATCATGATGAATCATCAATGAAGGGACGCGAAGGGGCAGGTTTGTAAATGGCGAACTTGAAATTGAGAAAAAGCCAGTTTTTGATAATAAAAATAAGTGATCGCGCCAAAATTTAAAAATGCATAAATTACAAACTAACGGTTTAAAGAATTGGGTAATAATGTAAAAATGATTTATATTTGAAAATAAAATCGATTAATATAGTTTTAGGAGTTAATAGTTAATAATAAAATAATTAAAAAAAAAAATTTAGTTTGTTCCAATTATGTTATGACGGAGAGCTCCGCTGTTTAAACTGAAAAATATTAAATTTATTTGATTTATTAATAAAATTTCAGAGAATTAAAATTGCTTTTTTTTTGAATAGATTGATATTTAATTAAATTTACTTAAGATAATAATCAGAATTTTTGAGATTGCCTGAAAATATTTACACATCCTAACATTACCTCCAGCCTCTAACAAAAAAAAACAATAAAAAAAATATATGAGATCCTGGGATCTCAAGTACATATAATATGCACTGAAAAGGAACCTACACGTTTGCGAACAAACGATTGGACTATGTGTAAGACTCTCTTTGACCACATAACCCAATAAAAAAAAATTTTATAATTAAAAGATATCTGCTAGACAAAACATGTAGAATACAAATATATATATCTATTTACAAGCATCCATCAATACAACCAAGGTGAGTGAAGACAAAAAAAAAATATCCATGTGAATACCTTTACATAAAAGAAATATGCATAAAATTGTGATGCAGTACTAGAACATAAACACTCCAACGAATAACAATGTAACATATGGCATTTCCAATCACAGAAATTTTTCTTTACAGCAAGTAAATTGATCAAAATTCAATACAGTTTTACAGGACAATGCTGACGCTTGGAAAATGTGATGATGAGACAAAATAAAATTGTTTCAAAAAATTTGTAAATGATTAAATCAAAGATTTTCATTTATGTGACAAATCATCAAAAATAAAAAAAAAAATTTTTTATGTGTCCTAGATTTGAAGCATAAATCTAACTGATATCCACAGAGGAAATCATAGACACTCATTTACATAAATTTTCAAAATTTTAGAAATTATACATGGATTACACCATGAGGGAATGTCGGAAGGGCAAAATTTGTGAACTGTGCAAAACCCCAAACCAGGCCGAGTTGACCCTCTTTGTGTGATAAACCAAAATTTCCCCAAAATTGAAAATTTGTGAGAAAAGCCTAGAGCAAACTCTTGCTTTAACTTCTGAAAAAAAAATAAAAATCTCTACTAGAACCATAAAAGGCATGCGCATTTTAGAGATTATACAAACATTAAAATTTCATTTAATATGATATATTTTTTAATATATCTTTTTCATTTATTTTATAATTTTGTCTCTAAATTAAAATTAAATTATAAGTTTCTTTAAATAATTAATTAGGATCCTAATATGGAATAACATCACTTCCAATAACATACAGCATAAAAATAGTTAGGTTTTAATAAAATAGGGTCATGCCCTCTATCCACCGATTTTTTTTTTTTTTTTTTTTTTTTTTTTTTTTTTTTTTGAATAATATTTGTAAAATTAATTGGTGACAACAGAATTTTTTTTAAAAAAAATTAATCAAAAGTTACCATTCAATTAATAGACCTATTGAGTGTAAAATCCATTTAAATAAATACGTAATATGCCTAGTTATCATTCAGGATAACATATGGCTGCCAACCAATCTTATCCTAAACAAATCCGGGTTGGCAAGTCCCAGATTACCAAGCATGAAAAGTAATAAGTTGTCACAATGATTAAAATAAAATGCATATTATAAAGATGAGTGATTAAAGTTTAAAATGGAGAAACAGATAAAAATTTAAAAAGTAGTGGTAAAATTTAACAATTGTAAAAGGTAAACAAAGGATAAAACCATATAAAAAGCCAAAATATTATTTTTGTCCTGTTGTAATAAGCTTGCTGACATGGACCTTTATTTTTTTTCCTGAAGAATCATTTGCATCCTGAATAATATAATTTTCATTCCATCGTGTCTCCAAGATTTTATAAGGTCCGGAATTTTTTGGTAGAAAAGTAGAGGAGGGGACAAAATTCTTTAAATACACTATGTCTCCAATTTTTAATTTGGGGGGTTTCCTACCTTTGATGTATTTTTCATTCTGAGCAAAATATTTAGTTTCATTTTCTTTCACCATCTCTCTAGTTTTGGAAATGTGCTCTTGTAGCTTTTTAAAATAAACATGAGGTTTCTCAGCATCTTTAGGAGCATGAAAAGTATCTATAGGTAAGTTAAGATCTCTACCAAGAAACAAATTGGCCGGAGTGAAATTTGTGACAGAATGTTTTGAATTATTATAATGTAGTGTGAAAAATTTAAGTCTGTCTGACCATTCAATTACTTGATCGGCCAGAGAAGCTACAGATTCTTTTAGAGAGCGATTAATTCGTTCAACAAGTCCATTAGATTTCGGATAATAAATAGAAGAATGCCTGTGCTTAATGCGTAGAGATTTCAAAAATTCATTAAATTCTGCTGATTTAAAATAACCAGCATTATCTGAAAGAACTATTTTAGGTATGCCATAACGTGAAAAATAATCATTTAAAGTTTTAATTATAGAAAATGAAGTGACATTAGCAAGAGGAATTGCTTCCAAAAATCTAGAGTAATGATCAATAATTGTCAAAATAAAAAATTTTCCATCATGTGATCTAGGAAGTTTACCCACAACATCGATAGCAATCATTTCACCTGGAGCCAAATCAGATTTAGGAATGAAGGAAGTTTTAGTTTCAGTTTGCTTAGTTTTATGCGGTAGACATTGATCACAAGAATTTACAAAATTTTGTATGTCTTTGACCATACCATGCCAAAAATAATGTTTTGAAGCCATTTCCACAGTTTTGGCGATTCCAAAATGGGATTGATGAGCTAAAGCAATGCAACTATTGATTAAGGTTTTAGGTATTAAGATTTTTTTAGATCTATTGACTCTTTTGATTTTTTTCTTAGCAATCATTAACAAATTATTATCTGGATTAATTGAGTAGGCGGAATTAGACATTTTATTATTTATTATTTTTTCTCTGATATCTTTAAGTTTTTCATCATTTAATTGTTCTTTTAGGATGTTCTCAGTCGTTAGGGAATCATTACTAGGTATAAAAATGTTTAATGCGTTAACAATTAAATTATGGTTGTCAGGGGGGTCAACAACTCTAGACAGGAAATCTGCTGGATTCACCAAACCTGGGATATGTTCCACTTTGTAATTGAAACCTTGTAAGTACATAATCCATCTAATAATTATTTCTGATTGTTTTTCTAGTTTCATATGGTAAGTAAGAGCTTTTGCATCAGTTAAAATTTTAAATTGCCTACCATAAAGATATTCATGAAAATGTTTAATAGAAGAGTAAATAGCATAAAATTCTCTTTTAATAGATGGATAGTTAGATTCACCTTTATTTAATTTTTTTGAATAAAACTCAATAGGATAAAATTTATCATTGTCTTTTTGTAAAAGAATTCCACAAATTGCATGTTTAGAAGCATCAGTAACTAAGAAAACTTCCTTATTTTCATCAAAATTCTTCACCGTTGGATTGTTGAGAAGAATATTTTGGATCTTCAAAAATGATTCCTGACATTCCTTGCTCCAAACAAATTTTACATCTTTTCTAGTTAAATTAACAATTGGCTGGACAATGTGGGCAAAATTAAAGATTAAATGTCGGAAATAATTTATCATTCCTAGAAAACTTTGAACTTCTTTTACATTAGTAGGTACTGGAAATTTACTTATCTTGTTTATGTTATCTGTAGCTGGAGAATGACCATTTTGATGTAAATTAAAACCTAAATAAGTAATAACCTCTTGACAAATTTGCATTTTAGCAGGATCTAAAGTTAAATTAAAGCTTTTAAGTCTGTCAAAAACCTTTTGGAGCCATTCCAACATTTCTTCTATTGAGTTTGCAGCTACAATTATGTCGTCAAGAAAATATTGTACGTTTTTGCCTCTTAATGGGTCCAAACAACTGTTAATTAAAGTGTGAAAATATGATGTGCTATTGACTAAACCGAACGTTAATCTCGTTGGTTCAAAATTACCATAATCAGTAGCAAATGCCAACTTATGTCTATCCTTTTCCTGCACAAGAATTTGAAAAAAAGCAGATTTTAAATCTAAAACTGTATAATATTTTTTGCCTGAAATATTTTGTATAACATCATTAATTCTAGGTAAAGAAATTTTAAAGGGTTCTGTAATTGCATTTAACAAACGATAATGTATAACCATTCTAAACTTTAATTTTTTGGATCATCGTTAGGCAGAGATTTTTTTTGTACAAATAATACAGGAAAACAATAATTAGATGAAGAGTTTTGTATAATGCCAGCTTTTAAAAGATCATTAATTTCTTTACGAGCAAATTCCTGTGCAATTTTTGGAATCGGATAGGGTTTGGTCTGGAGGGCAAAGTCGTGCAAAAGTTTAAATTCGGGGATAACTTTGTCTGTACATCCTAAAGTGTCATAAGACGAAGAAAAAACTGCAGAGTTATCCAACAAAAAGCTAAGAAGACGTTTTTTATCAGTATCAGGTAAGTGATCTAAATGAAATTGATTCGGTTTTAATTCATTTTTCCTAAGTTCCAACATTTCTTGAGATATGAGAGAATTAACTTGATAAATCTCATTGTGGTTATTAGAAGAAATTTGATCATCAGAAACAGGTTTAATGAGGCCCAATTTAGTTTTTTTTCTTAGAATTACATTCTTATTACTATTGTTATGAACATACATTAAGATTACATTTTGTTTGTTAGGTTTGTGCAGACTGTATTCTAATTTTAAAGATGAGTTTCTATTGTTAGGACAAAATAAATAATTTAGTGAGTTATTAATTTTATGTACTGGTTTAAGCTTAATTATTTTGCCTTGATTAGGTCTTAAAGTAACTTGATTAGCAGGTTTTACAAAATTATTGGAAGTAGAATCAAAATCATCTGTAACCGAAACAATGTCATTTAAAAGTTGTGGATTGTTATCAATAATCAAATTGTCTGCTTCAGGATTGTGCAAATCATCAATAGGAATATTGTCATTGCATGTGTTATCATCTATGTTTATATTATCAAAATTAGAATTATCAAAGTTATTTACATTAGAATTATCAAAATTAGAATTACTAGAGTTAAGTTTATCAATATTGGAGTTTTTATTTGGAGTAAGCAAAGGATCTGGAATTTTATTGTTAAAGGGGAAAGTTAGGTTATTCATGACTAGCTGTTGATTTGCAGAATCCAAAAGCAGTTTGTTACGATTCAAAAAGTCATAGCCGAGTATAATTTGATAATTGGATTGCCAATTCTCATTTGTAATAAAAAAAACATTAGTAAACCAGGTGTTTTGGATTTTGAACTTGAGTTGTACCGTCGAAAAAAAAGGAATGGATGAATTGTTGATAGTTTTAATTTTAACAGCTCGAGAAAGAAAATTAAGTTTAGTATATTGCTTTAATATTTTAATAGTTTGAGGTTGAATGAGAGATAAATTTGCACCAGAATCAAGGAGAGCATCAAAAGAATGTTTACCAAAATTAAGTTTAACTATAGGTAATTCTGCATTATTTATGGTACAACTCATCAAATTTCTGTAACACACTGTATCATTATGACTACTGTCAAAATCCCCAAAATCATTAAAAAGAGAAAAATCAAGGGTCCTGGATTGAAAAGGTGGGGAACTATAAACAACATCAAAAATATCCGAACCCTCTAATAGTTTAAATTTCGTGATCGATTGTATGGACTATAAAAATTTCTTCCTCTACCTCTATTAAATCCCCTAGAGTTTTGAAATCCTCTAAAATTGCCCCTACCTCTACCTCTACTTTCATCATTCTGTTGGTTGGGGGGGTTGGAGTACAGGTTAGGTGTTTGAAAATTGTTTTGACTTCCTAGGAAATGCCAACAATCTTTGGCTGAGTGTTTTTTACCACAAATTTGGCATGACAATTTTTCCTCTTTTAATTTTTTTATTGTTAGGGTAAGTTCCTCAATTTGTTTAGATTGGGTGGTTTGTTGTTCCAAAATAGAGTTAAAAAGAAAGGAATCACTGCTGGTTGAAGGTGTTGAAATTATATTGTTAACATCGAATTCCCGTTGGTTCAAAGCATTCTCTATATGTACTGCCTTCTCTACTAATTCATTGAAATTTTGTAGGCCAAATTTAAGTAATTCTACTTTGATGTCGGAGCGTATGTTTTCTGTGAATTTTGAGATCATGAGATGAGATTTGAATTTCTCAAGCTCATGATTTCCCGTGGCATCAGGTGACATATTATTTACAATGTTAGTAATTTCCTCAGCAAAATTTTTTACAGATTGACCAGGTTTTTGAGTAAGCTTTGCAAATAGGGCAGATGATTCCTGAAAATTTACTTTTTTTTCAAACTTTTTGATGAATAATTGTGAAACTTTTTCAAAATCCGTCTCCTCTGAAACTGTTTTGTCATTAGAAATAAAATCTAACGCCCTGCCCTTGCACAGCAATCTCAAAAGTGTGACTCTGTTTCTAGAACTCACACTCTGTATTTCACAAATGTCCGTGATGTTTTTAAGGAATAATCTGACATCTTCATTTTCTTCGCCTTGAAATGGCGTAATTACGGACATTAAGGTGTGAAATAGAGCGCGTTTGTTTGCCATCATGAAAAAATAAAAAAATCAAAATTCAAAAAATCATATGAATGCAAAAAAAAATAAAAATAAAGTTTGAGTAGTAAATTTCAAGTATTTGAAAATAGATATTTTACCCCTATACACATAAAATATGACAATATAAAATGCATAAATATGAAAATAAAACAAATCAAAAATATAAAATCAATAAAATTGCAAAGATAAATCACCGAGCAAAAATCAAATTTTAGGTATTCACATGGGAAAAAATTTAAACATTTCTTTTAAATAGACTACGAATCCATTAAATTTAAAGAAAAAAAAATAAACTCTTAAAAATATTAAAACCGATCTCCGATCCTATGAAAACGGTCGATCGGCACCACTTAATGCTATAGCTGTATTTGGGGAGACACTAAACCAATAATATTTAGCTGCCAATACTTATCAAAATAAAAGGATTGACCCAAAAATTATATTATCGGACAGTTAACTTCCCAAACACAACCAGCAGCTCGCGACGTAAAGAGTAGACATTGCGTTGTAAGAAGAGTTTAATTTAACGTAAAGAGATGGATTCTATATCATTAATAAAATTTAAATTAGAGAAAAAATATTAGCTGAAAAGGAAAAATTAAAAATTCACTCACCATACTTGATTACACAATGAAACTCAGAATTTATCAGATTAACCTATTTATTATTCATGATCATCTCAAAAAAATCGTCTGTGGCCACAGAGCTAAAAGAAGTATAAAATCATTACATAATACATGAAGATCAGACTACGACGATTCATTCTTTGCTGCCAAAGGAAGACGTGAACAGTTCCATAAAATCTAGTCCATAATTGTTAACAGTTCGTATTGTACAGTTTTTAGATCACTAATTTGCAGGAAGGCATGTCGTCATTTTCTTGGTAAAATCCGCCAGATTGTACATTAAGGTATCGTTCGACGAGACAGCAACAGATTTCCGGCCCACGAATCGAAGATGTGCTGCGGTCAATTCCTGCAGTAATCCGATCCCAAGCACCAGACTTTAGAAAACTCACTCCAGGGATGTGCTGACCAGCGGAGAATCAAAGTGAAGACCAGTGACACTCGGCCCAAGAATCGGCCATGAGCATGTGGATCGGCCCCTGCTGCAGAACAGCACGCTGCGGATCGGCTCCCACTGTAGAACAATAGCACTTGTTAAACCTTCATCATATCTGATTTGTGGAACCGTCAAGTTGATGTAACAAACTCGTTCTTGGCAGATGAGCAATAAGCTAGATGATTACCACTTCAAAGTTCTAAAAAAAAATGAGAGTCCCACACCTTTAGCTGCCGATATGCAAAAAGTACGCGTTTTCTTTCTTAGCTCAAGACTCCGACTGCCCTGACCGAAAAATCGGCCAGGGAGCCCCAGGTCCTTCTTGTACGAGCTCTCCCTAAAAAAGTGTCAAAATAAATCACACAAACTTGCCCGCTTAAACGTCCGCCTTCGGCATTCAGCCAATCAGAGATCAGTACGTTTGGAAGGATCTGGAATGTTCCCGAGAGAGGGGGTGAATCATCGCGGATGCGCGCCGAAAACAGGCGGGAAAAACCTTCTGGAACAATCTGGATCATGATGAATCATCAATGAAGGGACGCGAAGGGGCAGGTTTGTAAATGGCGAACTTGAAATTGAGAAAAAGCCAGTTTTTGATAATAAAAATAAGTGATCGCGCCAAAATTTAAAAATGCATAAATTACAAACTAACGGTTTAAAGAATTGGGTAATAATGTAAAAATGATTTATATTTGAAAATAAAATCGATTAATATAGTTTTAGGAGTTAATAGTTAATAATAAAATAATTAAAAAAAAAAAAATTTAGTTTGTTCCAATTATGTTATGACGGAGAGCTCCGCTGTTTAAACTGAAAAATATTAAATTTATTTGATTTATTAATAAAATTTCAGAGAATTAAAATTGCTTTTTTTTTTTAATAGATTGATATTTAATTAAATTTACTTAAGATAATAATCAGAATTTTTGAGATTGCCTGAAAATATTTACACATCCTAACACTATGTACATACCAAGTTTCATGCAAATCGGTTAATAAGTTAGTTATAGCTAGTTAGTTATGGCTAGTTATAGCATGACTAAAATCAGATCGTTTCAAAATGTCAGTCATAAGAAAAATTCAAAGTGCTATAACGAAATTATTTTTTAAGATATAGACAAAGTAAAAAGTTTTCTGGGTGTGATGTTTTAAGATCTAACACATAAAATAAAAATATGTTTCAACTTTTAATTTTTTCGCATTTAATTTTTAAATCTATTTTTTTTTTAATTTTTTAAATGCCGCCATTTTGAAACAAGATGGCGGATGATGCTGGCCAACGAACTCGGTCGAGATATTTGTATGTACTATGTACATACCAAGTTTCATGCAAATCGGTTCATAAATACGTTAGTTATCGCATGACAAAAATCAGATATATGTATATATATATATATATATATATATATATATATGTTACAGGCCAAACCCGATTTTAGGCCGAACTAGATTAGCCTAGGCCAAACTAGTCTATCCTAACGCCCATCGGATAAACTAGTTTTTCCTAGGCCAAACTAGTCTATCCTAACGCTCATCGGATAAACTAGTTTTTCCTAGGCCAAACTAGTCTATCCTAACGCCCATCGGATAAACTAGTTTTTCCTAGGCCAAACTAGTCTATCCGAACGCCCATCGGATAAACTAGATTTTCCTAGGCCAAACTAGTTTGGCCGAACGGTCATTAGGATGAACTAGTTTAGCCTGCTATTCATTGGTTCGAACTAGTTTATCCTAGGCCGAATTAGATTGTCCTAGGCCAATTCAATTTGGCGTGATATTTTTTAATCTAAAGATCGCCAAGGCGCCGACTTTCTAGTTTTGATCTATTTTATCCTAGGCCGATGCAGTTTGACGCGATTTTAGCTCACAGATTATCAAAGCCTGAGAGCTAATGTGCTCGCAGATTCTCTGTGTGTGTATGTAACCATTTACGTACGTATGGCCGTATGTACGTAATGCGATAACTCCTGATAGAAATATCCAATTTGCTTCAAATTTTGGACATAGATTTATCCTGATAATGAACTTTCCTGATTAGTTTCAGGGGTTCATTGAATAAGAATAAGGGAGGAGAACAAAAGACTAATCCGCACCCCCCCTCCCCCTTTCCTCAGTTTAGTTAAATCAGTTTTCCATGCAAAATGATCAGATTTTATTAAAATTTTAGGTATAATGTCATTTTGATAAGGTACATCCATGATCAGTTGTGGGTGTTCATTCTTTACGTATAAAGAAAGGAGGAATGGGAGGTAACACTCTTAATTTATATGAATAGGTTTTTCACGGAGAATTCACCGATTTGTTTCAAATTTTGGATGTAGGTTCCTTCTGATAAGGCGTTTACCTGATTAATTTGGGGGGTTCTGAGTTTAAATATAAACATAGAACGGATTTTTTTTCAATCGGATAGAAACTTTCGGTTTTATGAAAAGATTTTTAATTCGTAACATATATTGGTTTTTGCACGCATCACTTCAGGCGAAATTGTTCATATTAAGAAACTAAATATCCGAATCCTTTTAAAAATAAGAAAAAGCTTAAATAAAACATGACACTTGAAATTTAGAATGGGGGAGGGGGGTAGACTAAGAGGACGCTAGATTTTTTTTTTAATCTCAGCACTTTTTAAGGTCTTAGCTGATAATTAAATATTACCATTATTTGAAACTTTTAGAAACATAATAAAACATGATGTTAAATATTTAAGAAAAAAGATGGCGCGTCAAATACCACTATTTTCTATTAGTAATTTTTGTAAAAATGTTAAATTCTTGTTGGAACTGTTTGAAACTTTGTGATACTTTATAACACATGATAAAAATTGTAAAAAAAGTCCTATTACGAAAGGGAAAGTGGGGGTGGACGAAGAAAATCAGGAAATATAACGGAAATTCTAGGTTGATCTAGTTGAAATTTTAAGATAGTTTATTACACATGATATACATTTATAAAAATATGTTCCGCGTTTAATGCCACTATTGACGAATAGTGATCTTCACAAAAATCTTAAATTCTTGTTTTGCAGCACCGCGACATCGAGTAACATATCTACTGATAGATTGTTTAACGGAGTTTCCTTCATATACAGTTTTGTTGGCAATAGGGTGCGCTCCCTGGTGATGGAATGTGGAACTAATATAACGCGAGCACCCTGGTGTTGGAATTTGGAACTAATACAACGCGATCTAGTTCAAACAAGCTGGCTTTGCCTACTATTGAGCTCCTTCTTTTATATAAAATCTCAAAACGGACATATGTTAAGCGAACGAACCTCAAAGAGAAAGTAACATAATGATAAATATTTAAGAAAAAAGATGCCGCATCGAAATATCACTATTTTTTAATAGCAGTTTTTGTAAAAATGTTGAATTCTTGCCGGAACTTTTTGAAAAATCTGTAACAACGTCTTTCAAATTCTAACTCAATCTGAAATTTGATGAAAATCTGTGTATTAGTACTATTTGAGATAGAGTTATCGCAGAAATCATAAAAAACTGCATAGAAGCGCTATCTATTGAGCCATTTACTCTAAAAACAAAAGAATATTAATTTATATCAGGGACTAACTGAATTTAAAGTTTGATGAAAATCCGTGCATTTGTTCTTGAGATAGAACTGTTGCGATAATTATGAATAATGCCACATAGCAGCGCCACCTGTTGCACGATTTACTCCAAAAACTAAAAAGTACTTTTGCAATTTTTATATCAAGGTCTAACATAATCTGGAATTTGATGAAAATTAATGCATTGCCTGAGATAGAGCTATTGCAATAATCACGAATAATACCGTATAGCAGCGCCACCTTTCGAGAGATTTACTCCAAAAACTACAGAATACTAATTTTTATCAGAGACTTACTGAATCTAAAGTTTGATGAAAACTCGTGCATTATTTCTTGCGACAGAACTATTTCAGGAATCGGGAAAATTGAGCACAACAGTGCCACATATTGAGCAATTAATATAAAAACGTAAACAGAATTAGTTCATATCAGGATTTACTGAATCCGGAAGTTTGATGAAAGTCTGTAAATAAGTTACTGAAATAATGTTGATGCATATCGATAAAAATGCAGTTTAGAAGCGCCATCTGTTGAACGATTTACATGAAAATGTAATCAGAATCAATTTATATCAGGGACTATCTGAATATAAATTTTTATTAAATTCCGTTCATTAGTTCTTGAGATACAGCTATTGTAAAAATTGTTAAAAATGCAGCATAGCATAGCCATGTTGAGTGATTTACTTCAAAATAGAAACAACACCAACACATCTCATGGACGAACTGATTCTGATGTTTGATGGAAATTTTTGTATTAGTTATTAAGATAAAGCTAATGCGTAAATCATAAAAAAATGCAAAACAGCAGCTCCACCTGATGAGCGATTTACACCAAAAACTAATCAGCATCAATTTAGATCAGAGACTACCTGAATATAATTTTTTATTAAATTTCGTGCATTAGTTCTTCCACTGCGTCCCTACAGCTTGCGCCAGCGTATAGCAGGTGTGCTAGACACGTACTGCCGAATGCCCTCTTCCTTTTCGAACGAACTTCGAAGCGAACGAAATTCAAATCTTAGCAAGCGTGCTGAGTACGCACCGCCGAATGTAATCCTCCTTTTCGAAAGCGCCTCGAAGCGAACGAATTTAAAACCATATCCCCGCTGCCCACGCCAGTCACATAGCGGTCGAAGCCAGCAAGTTTTAACTAAGCCAAGTTATATTAGTTCCTCATTCCAACACCAAGGAGCACACTCTATTATTAACAAAACTGTATCAGAATGAAACTCCGTTAGACAACCTATTAGTAGATATGTTACTTGATGTCGCGGTGCTTTAAAAGCTAGAATTTCCGTTATATGTATTTCCTGATTTTGTTCGCAACCACACCCTCTTTCAAGCCGAAATGTGACTTATCAAATGCCATAAACTGTCACAAAGTTTCAAAATGTTCCAGCAAGAATATAACATTTTTACAAAAATTACTATTAGGAAATAGTGGTATTTCGATGCGGAATCTTTTTTCTTAAATATTTATCATAATGTTTTTTTCTCTTCGAAGTTCATTCGCTTCAACATACGCCCGTTTAAAGATTTTATATAAAACAAGGGGCTTGATAGCGGGCGAAACCGGCTGATTTGAACTAAATCGCTTCCAAATTCCAACATTTGGATGCTTGTGTTATATTAATTCCACATTAGTCCGTTATATTAGTCGCGATATATTAGTCCGACATATGTACGTACGTACATAAGTATGTACATACGTACATACATACATACGTACATGGTTACATACACACACACAGAATCTACGAGCACATTAGCTCTCAGGCTTTGATAGTATGTGAGCTAAAAGCGAGTCAAATTGCATCGGCCTAGGATAAATTAGATCAAAACTAGAAAGTTGGCGATCTTTAGATTCAATAAAATCACGCTAAATTGAATTGGCCTAGTACAATCTAGTTCGGCCTAGGATAAACTAGTTCAAACCAATGAATAGCAGGCTAAACTAGTTCATCCTAATGACAGTTCGGCCAAACTAGTTTGGCCTAGGAAAAACTAGTTTATCCGATGGGCGTTCGGATAGACTAGTTTGGCCTAGGAAAAACTATATTCTATGAGCATTAGGATAGACTAGTTTGGCCTAGGAAAAACTAGTCTATCCGATAGGCATTAGGATAGACTGGTTTGGACTAGGCCAATCTAGATTGGCCTAAAATCGGGTTTGGCCTGTAACATATATATATATGGGTCATTCCATGTCAAATGAGCAAAAATGTAAAAAAAGCCGTGGCTGTATAGAATCCGATTTTAATAAAATTTAAGATACATGTTCATTTCATATTCAAATGTATGTCTGCACAATATTGTGACAAAAAATAAATTATTTTATCAATTTTGGACATTTAAAAAACTTGTAATATATAATGGCTTGCGGATAATCGTCGAAAGTTGCAAGTTTCAAGTTCTATATTTTGAAAACTATTTAACAAAAATGAAGTGTTTTTATAATATTGAAATCTCTGGAAATCAATCTTTATATTTATTTATTAATAATAATCTGGTAATACCATAACTAATCATAAATTGGTTGTAAATATTGAAATTTCGTAAATTTTTGAAAAATTTTAAACACTATAAAAATTAAAGGATTTAAAAAACATCTTTGAAATTCATGCAAGATGTAGTATTATATATGAAGATCGAATTCTCCAAATTCAAAGATGTTATTTATTTCCTTCATCTTAAAAAAAACTTAGAAACTTTTTAAAAAATGACAAAATCACAATTATTCCTCTTATTTAACCTAAAAAAATAATTAAAGGACAGCTCCGACATCTACAATATTGCACATATATAAGAATCAATAAGTCCATGACACACTAAAAAAGTTTCAATACTGCCTTTTTAATTTCTAACATAACAAAAATGGGTTCAAAAAACTAATATTCGATACATTCTAAAGACAATCTTTCTTTGAAAACACGCGCTTTTTTCAAAGTATCTTGTTAAAAATAGACGTGTGCTGCCATCTATGATTTTAAGATTAAAATACAGTTATTTTATGAAGAAAATCGTTTATCTTCTATACAAATTAAAAAATATTCTTGAGGCAAAAATAAGCTGAAAGCAAGAATAAAACTCCGTATACTTAAAATATACACTTTTATCTGTAATATCAAAGAGTTAAAAACTTTTAAAAGCTTTTATTCGCCTCCAAAAAAATGAAAAAAATGTTGACTTTTTAATCAGCAGTTTTCACTATTTATTTTTTTTTCTCATAAAGGAATGAAAAAGGCAAGAATTAAATTATAGATGTATTAAATATATTCAATTAGCTATAATGGCAAAAAAATTTGAATTTGGAAAAAGTGTCCTTCATTTTAAAACATATAACTGAAATATTTTATTTTTTCCACGATTTTTTTTATTATTTATTTATTTTTAAATTATAAAATAAAAATACAATTACTAAATTATGCTAATCTGTTACTTATAGTTCATTCTTAAGTGTAAATAATTTTTATTACAATCTTTCCATTCCTACGGCAAATAGTCAAACATGAAATTTCAAGCATGTACACAAGACCTCGATTTCGTATCAACTTTAATGTAATTTTTTTATACTGAAATAAACTAGTCTGAATTCTACTACTTTGCGTTTCCTCGTAAATGATTGTGATCTACTTATATGATGATTTTCAATAAAATCTGTGACATGTCAGCCACACCTGATTTGCTCATTTGGTGTGGAATGACCCATATATGTGTATATATATATATATATATATACACATACATATATATTGTTATATATATGTCAACATTTGATTGGATGGTGGTTTTGGGGTCTGGGGGTCATGATCGGTGAAAATATACCAAAATTTTCTGGAAGTGCTTTCCTCCGGACTGCTGCAATAGGTAGCTTTTTACTTTTTGTAATGAAAGCTACCTAAAAATTTGAGTGATTGAGAATTTTAAAATTTGTCTGAATACCTTGCAATGCTAAAGATAAACATAGAATTTTTTTAAATGTCAAAATTGGTCCTGTTGATAGAGAACTTAAAAGTAAAAAAAAAAGTTTTAGAAATCTTAATGTGTAAAAAATCCCTAAAGATGCATATTATTTAGCTTGAGAGAATATCTAATTCAAGCCTATCAGTTATCAATTCAAGATAAAATTAGAGAGTAAGAAGAAAGTTCTTTTTTTTTCGCATTATACATTTCAAAGTACAATATTAAACATTTCTATTCACGACTTTTAAAAAGCTAATAAGCAGTGTTTTTCATAAGTGCTGTCATTTAAACAAATTTAGTGATAGTCGAAAACATACGCATTCATTCGGCAAAATGCACATTTTAAAAAACTGAAATGTCACTCTGGCCAACAGTCTCAGCGAAAAATGGAAAATAATGAATTATGTGGCTCTCTTGACAACTAGAAAAAACAGATTCATCTTCATCAATTCAATAGTTTCACATTTCTTTCTGTTCTTTTTTGGTGAACTGTAAAAATACTCTGAAAATATGAAATATGCATTAATCATTCATTGCTAGACATCAACCATAATTTTCTGCTTAAACATATTTTTTTTTTCGAATAAGAAAGAAATTTTTTATAAAAAATTAGCTTACCAGACAGAAAGTACAGTGAGTGACCGTTTAACAAATTTAATCCGTTCTAAAACATTGTTCACTAAACGAATTGTTAATTGTTCATTAACCGATCATAGATATTGTATTGATTTGTATGCTAATTCAATTAATTCGCTCTAAAAAGCTAAATACTGTATAAAAAATGTACAGATATACTCTTTAAACTTCATTTGGTTAATGTCTCGATATTTGGATAATGTCTTTACTTAACCTCCTCGGTTCTGAAGAATCACCAGAGATACTCGCCAACCGAAAAAGATAAAAACTAAACTAGTGGATTTTTTTCACGTTTCCTTTAAAATAGTATGTTAAAAAATAAAAAATAAACATTTAAAAAAATTATTGATTTGGAATTTTAAAACTTGTCTGAATGCCTTGTAATGCCAAGGATCAACTTATAATCCAAGATCCCAGAGACCCCAGACGTTACTTGTTTTCTCACAAGTAAAATGTATTGGATAAAGTAGTGTTAGTGCGTGCTATGAGCGTAATGATACCTGCTAGCTTGGACTGACGGCCGATTTACGGGTACCAGGTACCAAAGGTAAGTAAAAACACTACGAACTTTTCTTATTTTGTCAGCCGATTTTTATATATGATGCTCAGGGAACTATTTCAATACTTTATGTAAGCTCCCAGACCAATTGCATGGGCCAAACATCTTCCCAGACATACATAAAGTGTCGCTATGAGTATGAGCGCGAGCGTGATAATTAGATAATTTTATAACATAGCTTCATAAAACTTATGTTATTAATGGTCTAATGGAAGTCTTGAATAATAATTAAGCAATATTTTAATATTAATATCATTTTAAAACATTAGTTAAAAAATATATGTATTGAAAAGTGAAAATATTAGAGTATTTATTCAAGTAATTCAAAATATTGGACTATTTCAAATTAATTCCCCTTAAAGTATTACCAATTCATAACTGACATTCAATAAAAAACATTGATTAAATTCATGCGATTTTATTTAAAATCAGTATTCTTTTTTCAGTTTATTTGCTTTATCATCTTAAAATGGATTACTTCGGTAAGTTGAGCTGAACGCGCTTCTTTTGTATGTCTGGGAAGGTGTTTGGCCCATGCAATTGGTCTGGGAGCTTACATAAAGTATTGAAATAGTTCCCTGAGCATCATATATAAAAATCAAGACTGAGAAAATAAGAAAAGTTCGTAGTGTTTTTACCTAACTTTGGTACCTGGTACCCGTAAATTGGCCGTCGGTCCAAGCTAGCAGGTATCACTACGCTCATAGCAAGTACTAACTCTACTTTATTCAATACATTTTACTTACTTGTGAGAAAATAAATAACATCTGGGGGCCCTGGAATCTTGCTCTATTAAACGTAGCATTTTTTAATGTCAAAATTGGTTCTACTAATAGAAAACTTAAAAAATAAGAAAACTTTTTAGAAATCTTAATGTGTAAAAAACCCCTAAAGATTCATATTATTTAGCTTTCGAGCATGTCTAATTCATGCCTATCAGTTATCAGTTTAAGACAAAATTAGAGAGTGCGAAGAGAGTTTTTTTTTCGGACTGTACATTTAAAAATATATTATTAAACATTTCTATTCATAACTTTTAAAAAGCTAATAAGCAATATTTTTCATAAGTGCAATTATTTAAACATATTCGGTGATATAGTAAAAAAAAAAAAAAAAAAAGAATTCATTCGGCAAATGCGCATTTAAAAAAAAATAAAATACTACTTTGCCCACCGTCTCAGCAAAATATAGAAAATGATGAATCATGTGGTTCCCTTGACAACCAAAAAAACATATTCATCTTCATCAATTGGACAGTTTCACATTTTTTTCTGTTATTTTTTTTTTTTTTTTTTTTTTTTTTTGCGAACTGTAAAAATGCTCTCAAAATATGAAATATGCGTTAATCATTCATCGCCATACATCAAAATTAATTTTTTGCTTAATTACTTTTCTCAAAGAAGAAGGGAATAAATTTTTATTTAATTATTTTTTTTTTTTTTTTTTTTTACCAGACAGGAAGTGCAATGGGTGACCGGTTAAAGAGCTTAATCCGTTCCAAAACAGTCTTCGCTAATCGAATAATTCGTTAACCAATTTTGTATTGATTTCTTTGGAAATTCAAATAATTTGCTCATAAAATCTAAATACTGTAAAAAAAAAAAATAAATAAATAAAAAAATAATAATAAAATAATAATAATAATAATAAAAAGGACAAATATTTTCTTTAACCCTCTAAGTGCTTTGCATGTAATATTCCATTCACTACTCTCCAGGTTTCATTGCAGTGTAAGGAATATTTAAGATAATATAATTCTATATATTTAATGAATTTTCAATTCCATAACCATCAATACTAATTATGGGTCAGAAAAGCGACACAAAATGCATGTGAGATTGTGTTTAAATCATTGATTGTAATGAAATTTGTATTATAAATCATTGAAGAATGATTAATGCTCCCAAAGATTACATTCAAATTTGTAATTAAGTTTTTTGCTTTTTTAATCAACTGCAAAGGAGGAGATTATGAATTCGACCTGTACGTATTTCATGTTAACACATAACTTCTTTAAATATGAACCGATTTTGATAATTCTTTTTTTTTTTCTGAAAGTATAAGATACCCATGTGGTCCCATTTTAATTTCATTAAATTCTGATGATTAGAACTTTTTAAAAATGAAAACTTTAAAAATTCAGATTCTTTTTGAAGCGGAACTGGACGGTTGTCCAGTTAAAAGCGTTCATTTTCAGGCAGTTACTCGTACACACATATAAGATCTTTTTTCTTCAAAGTGCGAAATTTGGACTAAACAAAGGTCGAGATCTAGATAGATTTTTCAAAGTTAGCGAAAGCAGATTGACGCTAGATTGTTCCAGCAGTTTGGCGCTAACGCATATCAATGCATATCTTTAATATGCTTATGATTTGAAAAAAATATAATGATTTATCGCAAATTATCTTTTATTGTTGCAACCGTTTTCAAATCGTAAGCATATTAAAACTATGCAATGCATCCATATGCGTTAGCACCAAGTTGTCGCCAAGCTTGATTCTTTTTTTGAAGTCGGTTAGTATTTTTTCAAAGAATATTTTATTAGAGATTTCAGTACAACGACTAAGTTGGATCCAATAATATTTCTTTTGCAGTTTTTTTTTTTTTTTTTTTTTTTTTGATAAATATATATATACTTTTGCTTTTTTGTATCCTTGTACTTTTTTCCCCTACAGGAAGCATCAATATACGTGTTTTAGTGATGTAAGTTGTAAAGAATTTTTTATTTTTAGAGAGTTCAATACAACGGACTTTGTCGATTCTACTGATATTTCTTTTGTATTTGTATGTCTTTATTTTAATATTTTTGAAAGAATCATATTTTCTTAGCATTCAAAACAAAATGAAGAGAAAATAACTTTACAATTTTACGCTTTTACAAGACGCTCAGAGGGTTAAACGTCGTCGTTTGGATGTTTGGCTAATGACTTTACTTAACCTTATAGGTTCTGAAGTATCATCTATGATATTAGTGAACCGGGAAAGATAAAAACTAAATTATTTGATTTATTTACATATTTACTTTACTTCTGTATAGTTGAATGTAATCCATGGTCATGGATAAAAACTAATAAAGGGTAGCACTGATGCTTATTTTCTCATAAAATAAGTCCTGTTATCATCTGAGTGTGGAAAATGCACTCCAGATAGTGTTATCAAGAAAATAAGAAATATTCAAAATTAACATAAACGCTTTACAATAAAAATATTTGAGGATTTGTAGATCATTCAATAAATTAAAAGCCTTCAGTTTGATCCAAGTAATTTAGGTTACGGATCATTATATTAATATTTTAAGGATGTTAGTAATTTTAGATCGGTATTTATGAACCTAAATTACCAGCTTTCTAAAGTATAAATTTCAGAAAAAGGGCTCTTTCTCTCATCTAGGATTTCATTTCGTTTGTGGAAAATCAGTGAATGTGTGTTTGCAGTGTTATTTTACTTTTAGATCTGAAGCGGTTAATATGGACAGATCTTATTCCAATGGCTTTTTCCGTCTTGGAACGTATTTAAAAAAATAAATGGCAGCCCTTTAAAAACTTTTAGGACTACATTCATTGACTACGGTATTAAATCAAATCAGTATTCCACCTTGATCTTTCAAAAACTCTTTAGTTCTCTAAAACGTCATGTTTGTTGCGAGGTCCGATAAATTTCAAGTGGAGCCTAAAACCTGTTAATAATTAGTCAACTAAATTTAAATTAAAATTACTTATTTGCAATTAAAAATATTTCTTTATAAAGGGACACCAAATGTAACAATTCATGTTTCGCATCTGTTTATTTTAATTTGGAGACCTTAAAATACAGGTTCCGAACTCCTGGTATCTCATTAATTAACTAAGACATATAGTACACTCTCAGAAAAAAACTGTAGATTTACTGCAATTTGAGGGTCAGAAACACTGTGATTTGAGCGTTTGCCCTTCAGTGAATGAAAAATTAAAAACGGTTTGATCCATTAAATCAGCGGTCTTACTTTTTAGATACTAAAAGTGCTATTACACGTGTGGTCGAAGCCACTTCAAATTGCAGGCGTTTCCATGTTATCCTATGGGGCCAGGGGAGTCGCTTGGAAAGAGCGTGTTTCTCTTGTATCGGAGCGTCTTTGACTCCTAGATCGAAGCGAGTTGCTAGTAAGAGCCAATCAAATACTTGGAAATCCAAATGATGGTAAAGCCTCTTCTCGAACAGCCAATGAAATGCTTAGAAAACGAAAAACCGCAGGCGATTTTTGTCGCTTGCTATTTTTACGCGTAATAGCACTTTAAGAATACTAAGAGCAATCCACATACACAGTTCTAGCCCGTCTGATTGCAAAATTACGGTACGACCTTATACATTTTCCTCCGCTAGGATGTAACCCTTCATTTTTGCCGTTTTCGAAAAATAATGTCACCATAACATTTTTTTTTTTTTTTTTTTTACCCGTCAAAAAAAGCGATTCTATGATGATTATCTAACATGCTACATACTATAGACAGTAATTAAAGTGTTATTAAGCTTTAAAGTGCATTATGTCCTGCTTTACGAGCAACACAAAATAATGGGCATGATTTTTTCTTTTTTTTTATATATAGAGTATGACTTGCATCTCTACTGCCAGCCTTTGGCCGCAATTTTACTAGAATTTTTTAACAGGTATTAACTGTTATGTTCTCGAACTCGACAATAGATGCATTTACACTCGTGAAATCTGAAACACGGCATTACTTCTTCTTGGCTTGTTTTGTGAAATGTTCGTTATCCGAACATAAAAATCTCACGCGAAAGTGTTCGATAGCCGATCTAGTTGTAAGCCAATCACTCACCACTCAACGTAATTTTATTTCATCTATTGCAGCCCTAAAAGTTGAGCTTTCCAAAGTTAAAACAGTTGGATATGGACTTGGACAAATTATGCGTATAGTCTTTTTTTTTTTTCTTTTTTTTCAAAAATGCCATTGTGTTTATTCCTGCATGCAGAAAAACAGAAGACATGTTTGAAACAAATATGTTGTTAGTTGACTAACACAAAATATTCTTCGATATCATTCTACTATATTAATTTCAATAGTACGGTTAGAAAAGCAATTATTGATATAAATATACATATGCTAACAGATTAGACATTATTTTTATTCTACGAACACGAATTTTTTCACCCGATTTTAAAAATCAAAATATAAAAAGCACAGGGTGTTCAAAAAGTCCCGGACCCATTTTGATGTTTAATAACTCATAAAATAATAAAAATAGATTAAAAATAATAACATAAATGGTTAGATAGACTCAAAGAATTTCATGACACTTGTCAATGAACTTCCACGTGTGCCCCCTTCATCGCACGGAGAATATCAAGTCGACAGTCAATTTCACGCCAGGTAGCGGCAAGTATGTCGGCATCCACAGAGGCTATTGCGGTTGTAATTCTGCTTTTAAGTCATCAATGTTCGACACTCTCCTCCTGTAAACATTGTTCTTTACAAATCCCCAAAGGAAAAAGTCCAGCGGCGTTATATCAAGGGATCTGGGTGGCCAAGGAATTGGACCTCCTTACCCAATACATCTTCCTGGAAAATGGCCATTCAAAGAAGTGCGAAAGATGGTACCCCATTGAGGTGGTGCACCATCTTGTTGCAAAAAGACATGTGGCTGAAGCTCTTCTAGTTGTGGAAATGCGAAGTTTTCCAACATGTCTAAGTATACGACTGATGAGACCGTCTTTTCTGTAAAAAAGAAAGGCCCAATGACTCGGTCGTGCATTAGTCCACACCACACATTAATCTTTGGGGAATCCCTTTCTGCTTCACGGTATTCATGAGGGTTTTCAGATACCCATTTGCGCACATTATGGCGATTAACAATGCCATAAACATGAAAGGTTGCTTCGTCGGAGAAAATTATGCGCTTCAGAAAATCAGCATCATCTTCTATTCTCCTTAGCATATATGTTGCAAAGGCTATCCTCCTAGGCCTATCGTCCGGTTCCAAAACTTGGACAATTTGAACTTTGTATGCATGCAGTCTTAATTTTTTCTTAATAAACTCGTACACCGTCAAAATTGGCATATCCAATTCTCTTACCGCTGATCTCACAGATCTTCTAGGATTGTGTAAAAACTTGCTGGCACGCTCAACATCAAAATCACTTGTGCAGGGACGTCCGCAACGTTTCTTATCTGCGATATTTCCAGTTTCTAGAAAATTCTTTTTCCACCGCAAGATGCTGCTTTTGGATGGAGGATCTTTTTGGTAAATTCTTTTGCAATTTCTCTGTGCTTGCACTATCAATTTTGTTTCTATGAACTATATAAAATCTGTGCTTTCTCTTGTGGTGTATGCATTCTCCTTAATATCCGCTCGAATAAAACATCACATACAAAAGTAACATAGAACAAACACATCAAAAGTAAACATAACATTGCAGTAGTTGCCAAAAACAAAAGAGAGAAAAATGCAATCAATAAGCAGACGATATTTAGAAAAGTACAGATATTTAGACTGGAAAATGAAATTATCTTAAATTAATCACACGCGCAGACAATATTTACAAAAGTAAAGATATTCAAACCTGAAAAGGAAAATATACAGTGGCTCACAAAAGTGATGGGACACTTGTGCTTTATAAAAAGAAACTGCAATAAAATAAATAAACAAACATGTGCAAAAAATTTTTGGGTGTGTTTCATATTTAAAGTTAGTAACAATTATTACATAACATACATTTTGTCAAAATATTAAAATATTAATTTAGTAAAAATACAATTGTTCAGAACGGAGTAAAAAATGGCTCACATAAGTGATGGGACACTTACTTTTCCATCAAATATTTATCCAAAAATTTTACTTTTTAAAAGGTTTTAATATTTTGTTGGATTTCCTTTTACTTTTAAAACATGATTTAATCTTTTTGGGATGGATTCGACTAATTTTTTTGTGATTTCTGGAGTGATTTTACCCCATTCTTCTTGAAGCACCGATTTTAGTTGTTGTTTTGAAGAAATGGTGTGTTTGCGAATTCTTGATTCCAATTCTTGTCAAATATTCTCTATGGGATTTAAGTCTGGAGATTGTGGTGGTGTTTTTATTATTTCAGGACAGTTATATAGCAGCCAGAGTCTAACTTTCAAAGCAGTGTGCTTGGGGTCATTGTCCTGGTAGAATTTAAAATCGTTATGAAGGTTCAATTTTCGTGCTGAAGATTTCAAATTTTGCTTTAAAATATCAATATACTTGTACTGATCCATTATACTGTCAATAAAAACAAGATTACCAACTCTAGCGGACGACATACACCCCTATACCATAACTCCTCCTCCACCATGTTTTACTGTTGGTACCAAGTTCTGTTTGCGAAATTCTTCCCTGGGATTTCTCCACACCAAGATTCTACCGTCAGAACCAAATATATTAAATTTACTCTCATCAGCAAATATAACTTTATTCCAGTAATCAGAATTCTTATTTATGTTGGATTTTGCGAAAGCTAGTCTGAGTTTTCTATTCTTTTCACTTACGAAGAATTTTTTCCTGGCTACTCTACCGTGATATCCAGCAGATCGAATTACCCTTCTAATAGTCTCAGGATTAACAATTATTCCATATATTGCTTGTAAATCAACAGCAACTTTTGAAGCACTATTGCTTGGATTTTTTTTTTTTTATATTTCGAACGATAATTCGCTTTATTCCATTGGATAGCTTTGATGTTCGGCCAGGTTTTCTTTTATCCTGAATCATATGATTCTTTTTATATCGTTTAATGATATTGAAAACTGTTGAACGACTCAAGTTAACTGTTTCAGCAGTTTTTCTAATAGATTTTCCATGTTCAATATGCAAATTAATAACTAATTTTCGAATTTCAGGCGAAGTTTCTTTTCGTTTAGCATTCATGGCTACACAGAGCTAAAAAACACAAAAATTCCAAAACAAACTGGAGAGAAATACTGCAGACGATTTTAGAAATTATTGCCAATTGCTTTTAACTAAAAATAAAACCTCAAAAAATATTTTTATTGCTTATTTCAGACGATTTTTGTTGCATATATAATGGTGTCCCATCACTTATGTGAGCTATTTTTTGCTCCGTTCTAAACATTTGTATTTTTATTAAATTAATATTTTAATATTTTGACAAAATGTATGTTATGTAATAATCTTTACTAAATTTAAGTATGAAACACACCCACAAAAAAATGTGTACATGTTTTTTTAATTTATTTGATTAATTTCCTTTTGTAAAGCACCTATCTAAAGTGTCCTATCACTTATGTGAGACACTGTATGAGTTATTCCATCAATACATGCCATAAGTTTGTTTATATCTTCATTATTTTATGAGTTATTAAACATCAAAATGGGTCCGGGACTTTATAAATACCCTGTATATTTAAATCTAACCATCAGTCGTCGTTAGTAAGAGGAAAATTTTTCTATCCGACATTGCTTAGAAAGATTTAGATCAGGAGAAAGAAAGAAAAAAAATTGCCTCGAGCATAGATAATGAAACACGTTCTAACACTTCCACGAATAGCACAAATCAGCTGTTCAATAAATAATTTAAATATCTAAGCAAACATTTTAAATATAAAGGATTAAATTGATGGCATTGGGCTCATAAAATATTCACACTAATTTGTTATTATATTCTTTCTTCAAAGAATAAGGACTCTCGAAACATAAAGAAATGGACCAAAAACCACTTAGCAAAATTAATGTAAGGATTAGCTTCCCCATTTCCACCCCTTTTAAACTTAACCAATAGACCTCCAAATAAAATCAGGGGAGCACCTTATCAGAATAAGCCTGTATACCAAGTTGAAGTAAATTGGATAATCCTACATGGAAATCCCATTTATTTAAATTAAAGCGTCCCCTTGATCTGTATGCTTAAACAATGTATCCTCACTAATTAGGTAATCGCTTTACCAGAATGAACCTATAGCTAAATAGTGAAGCAAATCCGAATGTTTTTATGGCGAGTTATCGTGTTATGTATATAAAAACTTATGTACACACAGAACCTGCCGGAACATTAGCTCTTAGACTTTGATAGCCTGTGAGCTGAAAACGCTTAACGCATTTGAAAGCCAAGAATTCGGCAATTACCATCCATAGTCAAAAGAGTACTTAAATTCTTGTGTAATATCCATCGCATAGACTAACCAGCAAGTTCCAATTACCTGAATCTTATTGAAAATATATGGGATGTCTTGGGAAGACGTATCGCTGCACGATAATTTCCTCCTATAAACAAAGAAACTCTCATCCGTGCAGTTTAGGAAGAATGGGACAACTTGCGCCATTTAGCTACTGAATCATGTTGTTCTGAGTATGTCACGCCATGCTCCAGGTTGTCTCGATTTACACAGTGGACAAACCCCTTGCTGATATGGCACTGACGATTATTAATTGTGAGTGTTTTGCTTTCTTTATACAATAAGGTTATACTTTGTATTGACATGTTTTCGGACAATATTCACGTTTCAGGAAATAAAAAACTCAGGTAATACTCAACATACATCTTTTCAATAAATTTTTAATATTAAATAGCTCTCTTAATACTATTGTTTGCTTCTTGATCCACAATCTCACGTAGATTGTCATTTACATGTCCGTGTCTTCTTGGTCATTAAGTTTTGTCCACCATTTTATATATATTGGCATTATGCAACTCTTTAATTTTTTATATTCAGGTGTGTGGCAATTAATTCCAGATATTTTTAGTGTGCCATCACCAAACAAGGCTGAGAAATACTGGACGATACATGCTATGACATCATATTTTAGAACAAGTATTTTGTAGTAAACCTTAGTAATGTCCGTTTCATTATGATATACTTCTCAAATCAAATATACTGCAAAGAGTTTTTACCCATACATTATTATGTAACCGAATTCTTTTGAGTGGAACTGTAAATGATTAATAAATCTTTTGCACTATATATTAAACAGAAAGTATATTTTAGAAAATCTGAGAAAATCATATAAGTGTTATAGTGTTTCTAATATTGTATTACGATTAAAATACACCATAAAGAATTTTTCCACAATATAGCGGAATAATATAAATATAGCGGAATTTAAAGCCTCTACAAACGAAAGATAAATGCTACACATGCCACAATTTATGATAAGTATCTTCTAGCGCAATGCAATCACGTGCAATCCATTTCAATATGTTCCAAACAGTGTAACATTCTTAAAATACTTTCCAAAAATACTTTCCTATAGCCCTTAATGAAACAGCATTATTTTGAGCTCCTATGCAAATTAACTATAAATTCTACACACTTCATTTAAATAAAAAAATATGAAAACATTTAAAATATAATTCACTATATATTACTAAAATAGTTGTGATAAAATATACAGAGGATTTGCAAATGTTAAAAACACTATATGTTAAAATTATATATAAAAAACGCACTAATTGCTTTCGGCTCTATTAAATCATTGCCAAGGAGACAAACCAATGGACAAAAAACTCGATATTGTCTGATCAAGGCATTCATATTAAATTTTAAACATTCTTGACTTATGTAGAAAACATATCCATTGATATCCTCTTTCAATGTTCTCAATCAAAAAAATATTCTACCAGAAAACTTATTAAATAAAATATACTTTGTTTCTATGGATTTCTTATTAAACATTTAAACTAGTCGTTGGAGACCACTGTAATACTTACCATCATGATTATGCATAATATAATATAGGAAAAAAATGTGTAAACTATTTATAAAATGCATTGCAATTCCAAAACAAAATTTAAATGTATATTTAAATATTTTAATATACATAATAATGCTCTATTAATGAATTACTGATGAATAAATTCGACAAATTGCATAAAACGCCAAACTACCCAAGTAGTCCCAAATTGCGTAAAAGAAACAGTTTTATAATTCCAAAAATCCTTCTTTCCACTAGGGTAGATGTGCCAGTAATGGGCCACCTTCCAGTAATGGGCAACCTCGCACTTTTTGGTTTATAAAAAAATAATAAATAATAGTTAAGCTTTTATTATTTTTTTCTGAACTCTACCTTGTATGCTTTGTAAGCTGGATTAATTTTTTACACTTTTCGTCAAAACAATTAGGAAGCAGAAAATAAAGTTTCACAGTTTTTCTGTTTTTTACTGAAAATCTTAATAAACATGCTAAGAGCAGACTTTACTTACTTAGTTTATATCTTTTTTATTTTTCCGTAAAAGTTCAATGTTTTTGTTTGGTTAGCAATATAAAACATTGAATTTAATATATCAATGGCTATTTACAAAATTTTATTTATTTTTAAGATTTTAGGAGGGGTGGCCCATTACTGGATTGCTTATTTCGTGATTTTCCAGTAATGGACCACCCAAGTAACCAATACAAAAAGTGTTATTTCAGTAGAGATAAAATATTTTGATTTAACTGAAAAGCTAAATAATCAAATTTAATACTTAAATTTTACCTATTAGAATTTAATTAAGGCAATTTCTTTATAAATAGTTGTTTTAAAAAAGTCATCCAAAATTGGTACAAAGCACAAGCAGAACATTTGACAAAATCTAGATGTGCCGTTACAAAAGAAGTTGTTTTAAGTTGGTTCAGAAATGTAAAATCATATTTGGAAGAAGATATTAATAATATTTTCTTCCGAATTCCAAAGCATACAGAGAAAATTTTCAATAAGGTTAAAACAAGGTTTCTTTTGTGCCCTTAAAACAAGAAAAATTTTGAGATCAAAATCAGTTAAAGATGTGTATTATGTAGTACCAAATAACGAAAAAGAACAAATCACTGTTACGGGATGTTTTTTAGCAAATTATGAGATTGCTCCATTGGTGATAATATATCCATATAAGCATCTCTGAAGGGAAATTGTGGAATCAATCTGTGCCAAATTGATGGGCTATATGATTATCTGAAAATGGTTGGATAGTGCAAGAACATTTATCATTTTAAATGCATTCTAAAATTCCATATTGAATAGTTTGGACTATCGAAAGGGGTGATAAAATTGAAGATCTGTTATTTATATTTCATAGTTGCACAGCACATCATTTAGATAATGGTATGAATGAAGATTGGAGACTTTTTTTAATGCCTTATTTTATCTAAACTTGATTTCAGTAAAACATTGTTTTTATATTATAAATCCTTTAAATTTAAATATTTTGTTTTATATCTTTACAATATAAATCCTTTAATGTTAGTTAATAATAAACAGTTAATAATATCATTAATATTTTGTTTTATATCCACATTATAAATCCTTGATTATAATAAATTCATAACTTAAATTTAAATATTTTGTTTTATGTTTTTTCATTATAAATCCTTTAATGTAATGAATTTCTAACTTAAGTTTTAATATTTTGTTTTATTAGTATGCTTTCATTAAGTTCTGGAGCAAAATATAATTGAAACAAGTTGGAAATTGCACGTGAAGCGTAGCAAATGAGGTGCGTTCGTACGATAACGAAGTTTTAAAAATATACAGATCTTCCTGATATAGTAGACAATACTTCGGATACAGTACAGTGGTTGAACACTTTGTATTCCTATAAACATAAAGGAATTTTCATTACACCTCAACAACGTATATCATATTCATAAAATGTGACAGAGTTTAATATAATTAAAACATGTCCCAAACAATGTTTCCCCGTATAGCATTATGTAGTGGAATACTTTTGTGTGGCCCTGTAATTTAATAATAAATATTCTTTGCATCTCAGATTGTACAGAATTTTTATTTTAGTATATATATATATATATACGTCATAGGTTCATGTCAATTTTGTTATGTTCGAATGAGTGTAACACCATTAAAATGCATTTGCAACTTTTTTCCCCATTGACTGTAATGTAACGGAATACTTTTGATAGTCCCTGTAATTGATCTATGCATCCGATTTTCATAAAATTTGAAATGACTCGACAAAATTATGTAATAATTATATATTTTAAATTTCAAACTATTCAGTTGGATAGTTTTTGCGTTGTTATATGCAGACAGACAGACAGACGAACAGACAAACGGACAGACAGACGGACAGACAGAGAGACAGCCGGACGGACTGAACGACAACTATAGGTATTACGTATTTACATAATTACGAACGCCCTAAAAACAATTATCTGTTATTTTTTGTAGGGTGGCCCATTACTGGAACATAGGCGGTCCATTACTGGAACATAGGTGGTCCATTACTGGGCTTTTGGGTGTTTAGACATATTTCTATAATTTAAAATTCAATTTTTATTTCTATTGGGAAATGTAACTATAGGATTAGTTAAATATTGTTGAAAGATTAATATAATATGAAAAAAATGGAATACAATAATTATAACTATTAATAAAAAATTATTTTTTAGAGAAATTCCTTAAGGTGGCCCATTACTGGCACATCTACCCTATTACATACTAAGTACATACAAAATTTCAAGTCTCTCTCTCAATTTGGTCCGGAGATAGAGCGTTTACAGACACACTGACACGCAGATAGACACACAAACAGGCAGACAGACACACAGACGAACGGACGGTAAAATTGGTTTTCTAAAAATAAGTTTTTCGGAATCCCTAGTATATAAAACGTATAAATCCGTCAAAAAAATTTTCGATTTTTAAAACGTTTGTAATATTTACCATATACTATGTATGATGGGTAAGTGAAATGAAAATTTATCAACTATCTCAATAAACGTCTTACTTGCTATGAAGTAGCTAAGAATCGGTTATTAAGAGCTAGGTTTAGGTTAGATTGAATTTTTGAAAACATAATTTATCGTAAATAAGAGATGAGATGTGATCGTAAATCTATATCCAGAAGTATTGCGAGCAATAATTCAAAGTTCGCTTCCTTTAAAAACGTTTCAGGCCAAAAAAAAAAATTTAATTTTCTATAAAAACTTTTAAAAAAAAAACAAGTGGACAATATATGTAAAATATGGTTGTGGCCCCCAAACTCAGCAAAACATTTTTGCTGTTACCAATTGCAAGATCAGTTGCGAAGTGTATCAATGGACGTAAGTTAATAATGCCAAAAATACAGATATGTTAAGCCAATATGCCAATCAGAAAAAATCGGTTAAGCTGGGAACGACAACCAGAATTTTCTTGAACGAGATAACCGCCAAGGAGGGGGTTCACATTTGGCTATCAATCAAAATTGTGAAATAAAAGAAAAACCTATTTTTGCTTACACAAATTCTAACAACTCGCATAATTAACTACAAATATCTATTTGCAAAGAAATGTGGAATGTAATTTATGGGCCTTCAATGATTATGTTACGATTATAGTAGGATAGCTTAAATTATATGTATGATTTTAGATTACGTATACAAATTTTTAAGAAACGGCGTTTATATAATAAAATGTAAATAAAGAATATTTTTCTGGGGATTTCGATTGCACTTCAATTAGAAATAAGAGATAATTTTTTTAATGCATGCTTTTAAAAGGAAAAAGGAATATAAATTTAGAAAAAAAGATTAATTTTGAATAAAAATATAACTGTATATATGATCTCGCCGTACTTCCTATCAATCTTAAAATATGTTAAAAATGTGTTTTTGTAAGGTAATAGTTTTTTTCTGTATACTAATTGTGTTTCTGCTTAAGTGATAAATAAAGGTTTTTTGGCTGAAACAACAACTAACAAGGAAGGTCTCCATACGGGCATACTCAGAAAAATCTGAAAAAAATACAGAATGTTCTTCTCATATAGTTATATATATTTATAAAAAAAATTTCGGCGGAACCTCCTTATAACGTCCGTAAAAAAATAATAAAAATTTCGTTTATTTGGCGATTTATCTCCAGTTGGCGAAAAAACGAAATTTTGAAAAATACGCTTTTACGCTCCGAATACTTTTTAAAGAAAAAACTTTCTATGTTCAATTTATTTAAATAAGTTTAGTTTAAGTTATTTTAGTTTTTCATTTTTACTTTACTTCAAATGTAATTTTGTCATATACGTTTATATGTACTTATAACAAAATTAAATTAATATATTTCATCATTTAAAACACAATTTAAACTGATTAAAATTGTTCCAAATTGAAAAATACACTGTTAAAATCTGCTGCATTTTGTTGCAACGCACTCCCTTTCTTGTATAGAAAACGGTTACTTGGCCGTGAAATGGAGCTTTCTCATTGGTTGTAATAGAGATAATATATACAAGCGGTGGAGTGCGTTGCAACAAAATGCAGCAGATTTTTAATAGTGTATGACACCAAGGCAACACTAGATACCGGGCTTGCTCATTCCTTTCATGACGTCACAAAAGGTGGCTGAATGACATCCAGCGATTGGTACAAAACGATGGGTGCGTCACTTGAGCCCTGTTTGCACCAATCGCTGGATGTCATTCAGCCACCTTTTGTGACGTCATGAAAGGAATGATCAAGCCCGGTATTTAGTGTAGCCCTGATGACACGGTCAATTCGCCGTGCTATGGAGCATTCTCATTGGTCAGAAGAGAGATATTCTATAAAAGTAGTGGAGTGACGTTGTAGTAAATGCTGCAGATTTTTAACAGTGAAGTCAATTAAAATCAATTTTCAGATTCGTTAAAATCGTCTGCTTTTGGCGAGGAAATGCACTGCTCGCCAAATCCCGCGTCGCTTTCAGCGTTTCACGCCAATTATTCCAAACTATTTTATTTTTTTACATATCTAATAATGTAATTCCGCCGCTAATTTTCACTGATCCTTTATTACCTACATGAGTAGTTTAATTCGTATTTTTTTCAAAAAATTCTGAGTATGCCCCCGATGGAGACCTTCCTTGTAAGCATATTATTTAACGACCGGTAAAATGAATGTAGACCAGTAGAGTGAATATTTAATTATATGAACACTGCCCTTTAAGTTGTGATATCACATATTGTTGACATTTTTATTTATAACTTGAGAGGCAATTTACAATGAACTGTTTTCTGTCAGGTATTTTATTTCAAAAACATTTAAATATCTGTTATGAAATTTTCACTCACACTTTAGTTAAAAATATACTAAATATTTTTTCAAACTTTTACTGATAGATTTTGTGGGAGAACTATGTCTCCATAGATTCAAAATGATGAATCTGTTTAGGAAAACTCCGAAATTGCATTATAGGGAGACAATCTTATCAAAACTTTTCAAATAAAGTTCTTAAGATTTCATACAAGTTTCTTGAATAGCATACAATTCATCCTTTTCTTTTTCTTTCTCTTTCCTTTCTGAAAAATGTGATATCATCATATATATTAAACGAGCAAGCGATTTTCCTGATTATGAAAGATATCGTAAACGATTGTGAAGATTTCCATGAGATTTGCCTCCTATATTACATCTCCTATAGTACGCAAAAAAGAATGTGTTAATGTCTTAAATTAAAACATTTATTCGTCTGAAGTTTTACAAGCAGACACATAAGTGACTTAATTACTTTTTGAAACCCATTTTTTCCTAATTTAACACGCGTCTTCCCCTTGTGCAGTTATGTTAAGTATTTGCTGGATGATCAAACTTCTGTATATTGCATGGGGTGTTTAAAATATGTACATAATATATAATTTTCTGGCTAGAAAATGTATTGAACTATTTAATGGCATCTTGCTCTCTTGAGAAAACACGTTATGTATTGCAGGAAATAGGTAGTTGTCTGCAGTACGTTTCATGCAATATTGAGCCCCATCCTCCGTTTCTACTTCAGTATAAGACTTTTCTAGAGTATTAACAGAGCCTCAACTCAGCTTGAACAGAGCGCCCTCAGTGGATCACTTAAAAACTAAACCATCGCGTTGGCAATTTTTATCCTCGTGATTTCTGTTTAACTGTAACCTTATTCTGCTTGGCGCTTCTTGCTGAATGCTGATTTGATTATCTTTGCACATGTGCTTATGTTATTTGATCTTAGATTTCCGCGCTTATATTGATTCGTAATTATTACTGTTATTATTCTTGAATTTTCAAGCTTAAATTATTATATCGTTATGTTACGAAAAGACACATGTATTGTTTGCAAGACGAATACGTCAAATTTATTTCATAATTCTTTCATAAATTTCAAAACAAGAAGCAGCAAGCCGTCGCTGTATTTTTTTTTTCTTTTTCCCTTATCATTTGTCGCCAAGGAAGCTATGTTTCGCCGAATTAGCAACCTCTCTTATGTTATGATCGTAGTTTCAGAGTGGTCCGCTCGTGTCACTACTGTCTATGCGTAATCCCATGTTAAACAAGTTGCCATTACAGTGTATGAAAGTTGATTCTCTGTTACAATTCCGTACTCTGTGGTGGATACTTTCGATGAAGATAGATAGGTAAATCCAGACTGTAAAAATCATACACTCGTGACATCATAATTCATCTTTATATTTTAACAAAATAATAAGGCTACACTGTAATTTGTGATTCGTGCTATAGCCAGGGTACGTGTCAAGATACATTACCGTTATCATTGTAGAAAAATTGTGAATTAAAACTAAAGTGAGAAACTACGTTCTAATTGCATTTTGACTAGCATCAACAAAAGTGTATAGGCTCAAATTAGATGCTTCTGTGGCACCGCTCTATCTTGGGATTTTGAGAGACTTCAAGAGATGTAAATCTTTAAGCCACTTAAGAAAATGTCTTCGTTTAGTACTGCGTCCAATGGTTCCTTTGTTTTCCAAATAGCTTGAAGCAAAACCTTAGGTTGCATTAATGCAGGCGAAATAAATCCTATAAGATCGAAGACTCTGCTGATGATGGACAAAATTTTTTGCTTGGTTATTTTCTCTGATTCATCAGGTCTTAAAAGTTAAGAATCGATTAAGCCTTAAGCAGATATTTTAGAATTTTCAGGAGAAAAAAGTATCGTAATTGTTGTATGTAGTACTTTCTCAAACTCTGAAATCAAACTTTGCTCTTTTCATTATTTCTGTAGATATTCTTATAAAATTATCGAACTCTGAAGTATTGTAAATACTTGTTACAAAATTGTCTACGTAAAAACTGTTATGCAATTTAAAAAGTATTTATTTGGGAAATTCTCCTTTCAGTAATTCTTATGACAAAGGATGACTACCCGGGAAACACAGCTTTCGATTTATAGCATAAGTGCAATCCCGGAGGGGGGGGGATTCTTATGACAAATGGTGATGAATAATTGCCATAAGAAGAAACGGGCTACTTGTAACCCTAAAAACGGAACGAGTATAGCGGAGAAGCCTTATAGAGCCATCATGATTATACCAAAAAAATCGTAAAAAAATATCTGCCATTTTCGTGTAAAGAGATCTGCGAAAAAGCTCTTCTTATATCAGAAATACAGTAGAACCCCGATAATTCGGATTAATTGGAACCAAGCTTAATCCGGATTGTCGAAAATCCGGATTATCCGGAGAATGTGGACAAATGAAATAAAATAAAACATACTCACAGAAAATCACCTTTATACGGAACATATTCAATATTTACATACAGTGAAAATGTTTACTTTCTAATTATAAAATTTGGCATAATCTGCTGTGCCAGTTTTGCGGGCCACATGATCATATATTCCCTTGAGCATAAGTAGTTCGTTGGATGTAGTCTCCACATGACGTTCAAAATAAAATCATTAATTGTTTAAAATGGGAAGTTGCTTTATTATAGTGTATAACTTCTGGTTTATCATCAATCATAATAGTTTTCGTCTGCATCATCTTTATTTTCTTCAGTTGTGCACAAAACGATTATTAAGTCATCTGTAAGAGAGACATACTGTACAATATTTTCTGCTTCCAACCAATTACTAATGTTGCTGATATCAACATATGAGCAACCATCATTTTTTTAAAACAACCTGGCAAAATCTTCGGGTGTAATTTCTCTTTCATTCTCGTTTATCCCTCTTTCTATTTCGATTTTCCGCAAGTGATTTGTAGAAGGGTTTTGGCACGAAGACAAGGAAACAGTCTCAAGAAGACTGTTTCCAAGAGGATTTCCAAGAGGTTGTTTCCAAGAGGACCTATGGACTGGCTGACAAAAATCGGAAAGCGATCCTTATCAGTCAGTGTGTCTGTAAGGACTATTTTACTTTGCTTTCTTGCAATACTGAGTAAAATTTATTAAGCAGTGACATTTTTATGACATTTCTAAATGGATTAAATAGAAAACTGTGATAACTGGAATTGCCAAATCTTAAAGGATGCATAGTTGTTCCTTTCATAAATAACACTAAAGAGTTTAAATAAGAAAGCTTGAGGTATTCTTCCGAAAAGATTTCAGGAAATATTTTTTATTCATAATATGCGGTTGAAATAAATTTATGTTATGGAAATTTGTCGGTCACTTTTCGAACTTGGAAAAAAAAATCGACCAAACCGATCCGGATTAACGGGGTCCAAATTAGCGGGGTTCCACTGTAACACCGATTTCATAAAGACGACATCTAGTCAAAATCAAAGGAATAATTTCTATCAAATAAATTCCAGCTTCTAAAAATCTATCAATGAAGAGAATTAGCTAACTTAGCCGAAGCATCAAAGAAAGACCTAATTGTCACAGAGGATCGTCAAGACGTTTGTTTTATTATAAAATGATGAGGTTGATAATGAGTAACGGATCATGATAGTTTATTTTCAGGAACTTCTTCAACTATTCCTTCGTCAATCCCTTCTTCAAAAAGTTGATTGTATTTCTCTTGATGCTCAGTTTTCTCTAATTCATTGGTAAGAAATTCAAGTGTTCTGAAAGGTAAGTCATAATTTGTAGGAAAGAATTATCCTTCATCCAGAGCAAAAACTTGTCTTCGGGACTTAAATGGACTTCGTATCTTTTATCATCATTTTGGTGAACTGTATCTTCAAAATGTATCATGACAGCCCTTTCCGAATCTTCTTTTCTATTTTGTTCAATAGAATCGCGAATACCAACAAATTCTAAATCCCACAATACAGAAACAGGCACAACCAAGTACAGTCATATTATCATTATTCTGACCATCAAACCCATTAAACTGAGAGATCTTGGCTATTAAAGTTCAGTTTAATTCAGTTTCCATAGCTAGCAAACCGGATTCTAGTTGTACTTTACATACTGGGAATGGTTTATCAGCAACATATTACGACCAGCAACATCTGCTTTCTCTAAAAGTACTTCAATTAGCCCTGATTCGCGAGTATCACTCAGGTGGACTCCTTTATCTTTTAACTCGCGTATCCAATAACCATATTCAATCGTCGAAATATCATTACATATGACATCTTGATCTAAAACTTCAAATTATAAATATAATTACCGTCAAGACTACTTAAATAAACTGAATAACATTTGCGTTTGAAAATTTTTGTTTTTCTGCCTTCAAATAATGAATGACAAAACTCCTCTTCTCTTTGAAATTCAAAACCAAATTTCTTAGCAAAGGATTTCAAAATATAAGAATTTTGGGATTCTGTATCTATAATTTCTCTTCATTACGGTTTGAATTTTTCTCTTTTATATTTACGACTAGCGTATGTAATGAAACTTCATTGGTAGAAGAAAAAAATCTTTGGTTATATGTAGAATGTGTATCAACACTTTTTTCTTTTGCCTCATCATTGAGTGATTTTGATATTTCGTTATATTTATTATATTCTAAATTAAATCACATGAATTTCACATGGCTTTTAGAACAATTTTGACATCTAATGTTTGATTTAGTACAAGAATCAGCCATGTGCCCTTTAGAAAAGGAGGTACAACACAATCCTTTACTTTTGATGATCGAAAATTTTCAGACATCAGCATAAAAAATGCCTTCTTACAGAAATGTGATTCATGATCTTTTAAATACACAAAAAACATTTTAAATATAAGAAATCTATTCTGCAGCAGAAACATAACAGGCTTTTAAATTCTGGGTCGATGCCAAATTTTTTCGTTCAGGTACGAAGTCGCAAATCTCTGATCTACTTTATTTTTTCTTCTGACTCAATTCTTCAATTTTAAGAAATAAGATTATGGCATTGAGTCTATATAATTTTTGTTCATTTTCTACACTTTTTCTCCCTCTTTTGAAGGAATGTAAAATATCAACAGGTAATGCACTTTCAACTAAAAGGATACAGTATACTACCACACATTTCTGTAGTAACACTTAAAGAACCCAAAGCCCTGATTTCGATCGAAATTTTATTATATAAACCACACAAAAATCAATTTCTTTTTCATTGCATTATACAATAGCAATTTCAATAATTCTCTCACATAAAAATCGATTAACATATCGGATCTTCCATATCTTTTTGATAAGCTCTCAATCTCTAAAGAGTGCTTGTTATTTGTCAATAGGAATGATTCTACTAATTCCCTTAATTCAGATTTTATTTTCATTGACTGAATTAAATAATAGAATTTATTCACGTTGGTTAAATTTGTATTTTTATGTAGGGTAGATATGCCAGTAATGGACCACCTTCCAGTAATGGGCCACCTCGCACTTTTTGGTTTATAAAAAAATAATAAATAATAGTTAAGCTTTTATTATTTTTTTCTGAACTCTACCTTGTATGCTTTATAAGCTGGATTAATTTTTTACACTTTTCGTCAAAACAATTAGGAAGCAGAAAATAAAGTTTCACAGTTTTTCTGTTTTTCACTGAAAATCTTAATAAACATGCTAAGAGCAGACTTTACTTACTTAGTTTATATCTTTTTTATTTTTCCGTAAAAATTGAATGTTTTTGTTTGGTTAGCAATATAAAATATTGAATTTAATATACCAATGGCCATTTACAAAATTTTATTTATTTTTAAGATTTTAGGAGGGGTGGTCCATTACTGGATTACTTATTTCGTGATTTTCCAGTACTGGACCACCCAAGTGACCGATACAAAAAGTGTAATTTCAGTAGAGATAAAATTTTTTGATTTAACTGAAAAGCTAAATAATCAAATTTAATACTTAAATTTTACCTATTAGAATTTAATAAAGGCAATTTCTTTATAAATAGTTGTTTTCAAAAAGTCATTCAAAATTGGTACAAAAAACAAGCGGAACATTTTACAAAATCTAGATGTGCCGTTACAAGAGAAGTTGTTTTAAGTTGGTTCAGAAATGTAAAATCATATTTGGAAGAAGATATTATTAATATTATCTTCCGAATTCTAAAGCATACAGAGAGAATTTTCAATAAGGTTAAAACAAGGTTTCTTTTGTGCTCTTAAAACAAGGAAAATTTTGGGACCAAAATCAGTTAAAGATGTGTATTATGTAGTACCAAATAACGAAAAAGAACAAATCACTGTTATGGGATGTTTTTCAGCAAATAATGAGATTGTTCCATTTGTGATAATATATCCATATAAGCATCTCTGAAGGGAAATTGTTGGAATCAATCTTTGCCAAATTGATGGGCTATATGATTATCTGAAAATGGTTGGATAGTGCAAGAACATTTAGCATTTTAAATGCATTTTAAAATTCCATATTGAATAGTTTGGACTATTGGAAAGGGATGATAAAATTGAAGATCTGTTATTTATATTTCATAGTTGCACAGCACATCATATAGATAATGATATGAATGAAGATTGGAGGCCTTTTTTTTTTAATGCCTTATTTTATCCAAACTCGATTTCAGTAAAACATTGTCTTTATCTTATAAATCCTTTAAATTTAAATATTTTGTTTTATATCTTTACAATATAAATCCATTAATGTTAGTTAATAATAAACAATTAATAATATCATTAATATTTTGTTTTATATCCACATTATAAATCCTTGATTATAATAAATCCATAACTTAAATTTAAATATTTTGTTTTATGTTTTTTCATTATAAATCCTTTAATGTAATGAATTTCTAACTTAAGTTTTAATATTTTGTTTTATTAGTATGCTTTCATTAAGTTCTGGAGCAAAATATAATTGAAAGAAGTTGGAAATTGCAGGTGAAGCGTAGCAAATGAGGTGCGTTCGTACGATAACGAAGTTTTAAAAATATACAGATCTTCCTGATATAGTAGACAATACTTCGGATACAGTACAGTGTGTGTTTCTATAAACAGACAGGAAGTAATTTTCATTACACCTCAGTAACGTATATCATATTCATAAAATGTGGCACAGTTTAATATAATTAAAACATGTTCCAAACAATGTTTCCCTGTATAGCATTATGTAGTGGAATACTTTTGTGTGGCTCTGTAATTTAATAATAAATATTCTTTGTATCTCAAATTGTTCAGAACTTATATTTTAGTATATATATATATATATATATATATATATATATATATATATATATATATATATATATATATATATATACAGGGTGTCCGAAAAGTCTGGAAACGGTCGAATAACTCGAAAAATACTAATGAGATTGAAAAACGTAAATATACGTGTTAAATATTTTTAAATAAGCTACTCAGTGATACTAAATTTGACCTTCGTAACCGACCCCCTGGGGGTCAGAGGAGGTCCAACTTTGAAATCTTAAATTATAACACCCATTTTTTATTGCAGATTCGGATTCTACGGACAAAAATACGTAACTTTTGTATTTGATGTTTATTTCGAATCCTCGTTTATCACGGTGTAATTGAGCATATTAAATCGTTACACATTTCGGCTTTTCCAACGGGATTTTCCCTAATCGAAACTAATTGGGGAGAATTTTTGACATCAAATTTTTCGTCTTTTGCAATTATAGCGTTTCCTGAAAATCACCCGTGCCGATTATTTCGGTAGTGTTACACAGTTAAAAATTTGATCCATTTGCTGTAGCGTCACTCCACAGCTTTTATAGAATATCTCTTTCATGACCAATGAGAATGTTCCATAACACAGTAAAGTACACTGTAAAAAATTGACCCTTTTGCTGCATCGTCACTCCACCGCTTTTATAGAAAACGATTACTTTACTGTGTTATGGAGCATTCTCATTGGTCACAAAAGAGATATTCTATAATAGCTGTGGAGTGACGCTGCAGCAAATGGGTCAAATTTTTAACAGTGTATCACTATTGAAATAGTCGCCACGGATGATTTTCAGGAAACGCTATTCCTACAAAAGACGAGGAATTTGACGTCAAAAATTCTGCCCAATCAGTTTCGATTAGGGAAAATCCCGTTGGAAAAGCGGGAATATGTATCGATTTAATATGCTCGATTGCACCGTGATAAACGAAGATTTGAAATAAACATCAAATACAAAAGTTACGTATTTTTGTCCGTAGAATCCGAATCTGCAATAAACTAGTTGGATGTGTCAATCCCAAAACTTTCTTCTATATCATATACATTTTGATATATATATATATATATATATATAAAAACATGGTGACCCCAAAGTTACCCACTATCGAATTTCCTCGAACATTTGACCTAGCCTAATGAGATTCTGGTAGCCGAAAAGCCTAAAAAGCAAAATTTAATTAATATTCTGAGAAAAGGATCTTAGTAGTGCCTCATGTTGGGTAATTTATACTAAAACCTAATAAGCATCTATTTATGTCAAGACCTAACAGAATCTGAAATTTGATGGAATTTCGTCCATTAGTTCTTGAGATATAACTATAACAAAAAAAAATTCCAAAACGTAGCATAGCAAAACCATACCTTGGCCAATTTATGCCAAAACGTAAAAAGCGTCTAATTATATTATGGTGTAAAAGAATGATGAAATTCTGTGCATTAGTTCTTGAGATATAGCTAGTTTAAAAAAAACCGTGTAAAATATAGCACAGCAGCGCCATCAGTTGAAGGATTTATAACAAAACGTAATCATCGTGCAATTATGTTATATGTCATTTTGTAACAAAATCTGAAGTTTGATGAAATTCTGTGCGTTGGTTGTTGAGATATAGCTATAGGAAAAATCGTGCAAAATGCAGCATAGCTGCACCACCTGTTGCAGGGTTGATACCAAAATGTAATCAGCGTTTAATTATGTTATATATTCTAGTGTAACAGAATCTAAAATTTGATGAAGTTCTCAGCATTAGTTCTTGAGATATAGCTATCGCAAAAATGTAGCATAGCAGCGCCACCTATAGGTCAGTTCACACCAAAACCTTATCACCGGCTATGTATCTCAAGGTATCGCCGAATCTGAAGTTTGGTGAAATTCTGTGCATTAGTTCTTGAGATATAACTAGCATGAAAATCATGAAAAACGTGGTATAGCAGCGCCACCTGCTGGCCAATTTACACCAAAACTTAATCAGCATCTATGTATATCAAGGGGTCACAGAATCTGAAGTTTGGTGAAATTCTCTACATTAGTTCTTGAGATATAGCAATCTTGAAAATCATGAAAAACGTAGTATAGCAGCGCCACCTGCAGGCCAATTTTCACCAAAAACCAATAGGCACTAATTCATATCAAGGTCTAACTGAATATAAAATTTTATTAAATTTCGAGCATTAGTTCTTGAGATAGAGCGCCCACAAATTTTTTGTCACATACAGACAGACAGACACACAGACAGACAGACAGACAGACAGACTCACAGACAGACATTTTCTAAAAATAGTCAAAACGTGTTCAGGACCTTCTAAAACGTATAAATCCGTCGAAAACCGGAAGTCGAAAATTTTCATGAATCCAATACTTTCTTCTTGTAAAGATAGAAGAAAGTAAAAATGGGGGTTATAATTTAAGATTTCAAAGTTGGACCCCCTCTGACCCCCAGGGGGTCGGTTTCGAAGGTCAAATTTGGTATCACAGAGTAGCTTATTTAAAAATATTTAACACGTATATTTACGTTTTTCAATCTCATATGTATTTCTCGAGTTATTCGGCCGTTTCCAGACTTTTCGGACACCCTGTATATATATATATATATATATATATATATACGTCATAGGTTCATGTCAATTTTATTATGTTCGAATGAGTGTAACACCATTAAAATGCATTTGCAACTTTTTCCCCGTTGACTGTAATGCAACGGAATACTTTTGATAGTTCCTGTAATTGATCTAGGCATCTGATTATCATTAGATCTGAAATGACTCGACAAAATTATGTAATAATTATATATGTTTTAAATTTCAAACGCTTAAAATGCAGTTTAAATTTTTTCCCCATTAACGGAATACTTTTGATAGTTCCTGTAATTGATCTAGGCATCTGGTTATCATAAGATCTGAAATGACTCGACAAAATTATGTAATAATTATATGTTTTAAATTTCAAACGATTAAAATGCATTTTTAACTTTTTTCCCCATTATGGGAAAAAAGTAATTCCGTAATGGAACGGAATCCTTTTATTTTCCCTGTAAATGATCTATCCAATTTTCATAAAATTTGAAAGGACTTGACAAAATTATGTAATAATTATGTATTTCAAATTACAAACGATTCGGTTGGATAGTTTTTGCGTTGTTATATGCGGACAGACATACGGACAGACGGACAGACAGACGGACAGACGGAAGGACTGAACGACAACAATAGTTGCTACGTATTTACATAATTACGAACGCACCTAAAAACAATTATCTGTAATTTTTTGTGGGGTGGCCCATTACTGGAACATAGGCGGTCCATTACTGGAACATAGGTGGTCCATTACTGGGCTTTTGGGTGTTTAAACATATTTCTGTTATTTAAAATTAAATTTTTATTTCTATTGGGAAATGTAACTATGGGATTAGTTAGTTATTGTTGAAAGATTAATATAATATAAAAAATTGGAATACAATAATTATAACTATTAATAAAAAATTATTTTTTTATAGAAATTCCTTAAGGGGATCCATTACTTGCACATCTACCCTATATTTTTGAGTTAGTTTCAAAACTTAAGCCAATTCTTTCAATACCCCCAAACTCATAAAGTTCAATTTCAGGGAGTCGCTGACATAAGTTTTTACTTTATTATTTTTTGTTTTAAATTTACTAGACGAATTATTTTCTTTTCAATTTAAATCGTGATTCAATTTTGTCTTAAAATTATCTAATTGACGCTGTCTTTTTATTTGGATTCTTAACACCTTCCGAATGAGCACCTTTTGCGGAATTTTTAATTCTTCATCACCGGTTTTTAAAAACGGAAATTTCCGTCTAGTTGAATTGGGAAAATGCGAGAATTAAAGAAGGCAAATTTTTCAATAAAATTTTACTGGTGAGAATAATCAAAGATTCTGGACACCTTACGCGGCACGTATACCAATCGCTCGTTCCCTAAAGGATCGAAGGCTTTTCTCTATATTCTTCAACAGAATTAAATTCTGCTTCAAATTCGGATTCATCTGAGAGACAATCTAAATAATTTTTGTGAGTAATCTCTAACGCATCAGCTCTCTGTTTTAATAAAAAGAAATGAATTTCGATTTAGCCATATTCGACATTTGCGTTATTCGATACACTGTGTAATTTATTATATGTTTTGATAAAAGCTAAACATTGAGTCGTTTTGTTTCTCTTTAAAACCTCCATTTTTACAATCTTAGTGATGTAATGCTTTATATTCTACCACATAATAATTATATAACTTCAAAATGGAAAGTTTCGTTCTTACCTTCAATCTTTATTTATCTCTATGAATTTGCCAGAATCTATTTACAATTGATCTTATTTTTAAATAAAAGAAAAAATAGAGTAAAAATGTTGCAATAAATTTATTTCTTTGCGCTTTCTATCGAGCATAAAAAAGTAGTGAACTTTTCATAATCGAGTTAGGTGCCAACTATAACATTGTAAAATTTATTTAGGAAACGAAGTTAGATTTAATTTTTTTTTTTTTTTTTTTTTTTTTTTTTAAGGAAAAGCTTATTTGTTTATCATGGACAATGCGGTAATTGATGCTAACAAAATTGAATTCATGTTGAACGAATCCACGTTGTATAGATAATGCCAACTCATGTATATCTGCTTCGAGAGTATGAAAAGAGAAATAAAAATCAGTAGATGTAGCAGCCTCATCGAATAAGACTATCGAAGGTATATTAAAATCTCGGCTTGAATGCTATGGCGTTCATTCAGGCACAAAGATACACAAAGGGATCGTGGAATTAACACCTAAACCGTGCTCATGGGACCTGAAAACATGACAAAATTCTAATATATAAGCATACGTAACAGGTTTTTAAATAGTGAAAACTGTTCGGGGACCTAGAATATTTAAATATATAACAAAATAACCATAACCGTGTTTTTATCATAATTACAACACTTTCCCTGCACTGTAAAAAAAAGGGTCGATCTACTAAAAAAACTTTAGTGATCCTTGTAATTGCTAAAAAAAATTTAGTAATCTTAGTCGGTTACAATAAAATCTGTAAGAATTACTAGAAAAAAGTTAGCAACGAATAGAGTTAATAGTTTTATATTTTTAATAGCTATTACTAAATTTCACTAGGTGTGGACTTGATAGCGTAGTGGTTATAGTAACGGACTCCAGGCTAAAAGGTCCCGAGTTCGATACTGGTATGTAGTAGTACTCGTTAATAAAGGGATTATGAAAATCCTGTCGGAGCAGGTAGCAATGTTTGGTGCTGCCATCTATTGCGGTTTTGCCGAAAATATGCCGCTTCAGAACTCTGGATGCAGCTAGAAGGAAGCTCCTGCCCTTCCGTCGCACGTAATGGTTATTAAAAATAACTTTGGAGATATTACTAAAATTTGCTTGGTGGCTCATACTAAAAATTTTTAAGTTAGTTATACAAAAAAATTTTTTGTTCAGTTTACAAAAGAAATACTTGTTTCACTTGCAAAAAAAAGTTTGTAATGGTTACTAAAAAATTCTGTGGAATACAAATTTACTAAAAAAATTTTAGTAACCTCTTGAATTTTTTTACAGTGTGCACTGTGTGTCTGGAAAATAAAAAGTCCTTCCGGCAATGCCGGGAGGAAGAGGTAGCTTTCATATACTTATATATTTATTTATTTATTTTAAGGTAAGTTACATTGTTCAAAAATACTAAGCTCAAATTAGTGGAAACAACCTTATAAAATTAGTGATTTTATAAGATTGAATACTAGTTTTTGTCAAGACTGAATATTAATAGGAATTTTTAGAAATTAGTCATCTTTTATTCAACCTGGGTTTATATTAAGCGATTTAGAGAGTCACCAAATTCCACGATATCATAAAGTATATGCCATTTTAAAGCAACATTGTGGATCGTTCAGATCAGACCGTTTCAAAATGTCAGCCATAAGCTAAATTCAAAGTGCTATAACTCAATCATTTTTTAAGATATAGACAAAATAAAAAGTGTTCTGGAATCGTTGTTTTAAATTCTAACACGTAAAAGAAAAATATTTTTCAACTTTTAATTTTTTCGCATTTAATTTTAAATTTTAAATTTTAAAAAAAATTTAAAATGTCCACCATTTTGAAACAAAATGGTGGATGATGCTGGCCAACAAACTTGGTCGAGACATTTGTATGTACTATGTACATACCAAATTTCATTGAAATCGGTTCATAAATACGAGTGTTATCACGTGACAAAAATCAGATCGTTTCAAAATGTCAGACATAAGAAAAATTCAAAGTGCTATAACTCAATCATTTTGTAAGATATAGACAAAATAAAAAGTGTTCTGGAATCGCTGTTTTAAATTCTAATACGTAAAAGAAAAATATTTTTCAAATTTTGATTTTTTTGCATTTAATTTTAAATTTTAAATTTTTTAAAAAATTTAAAATGGCCACCATTTTGAAACAAAATGGCGGATGATGCTGGCCAACGAACTCGGTCGAGACATTTGTATGTACTATGTACATACCAAGTTTCATTGAAATCGGTTCATAAATACGCGTGTTATCACGTGACAAAAATCAGATCGTTTCAAAATGTCAGTCATAAGAAAAATTCAAAGTGCTATGACTCAATCATTTTTCAAGATATAGACAAAATAAAAAGTGTTCTGGAATCTTTGTTTTAAGTTCTAACACGTAAAAGAAAAATATTTTTCAACTTTTAATTTTTTCGCATTTAATTTTAAATTTTAAATTTTTTTTAAAATTTAAAATGGCCGCCATTTTGAAACAAAATGGCGGATGATGCTGACCAACGAACTCGGTCGAGACATTTGTATGTACTATGTACATACCAAGTTTCATTCAGATCGGTTCATAAATACGTTAGTTATCGCATGACAAAAATCAGATATATATATATATGGTTATATATATATATATATGTCAACATTTGAACGGAGGGTGGTTTTGGGGTCTGGGGGTCATGATCGGTGAAAATATACCAAAATTTTCCGGAAGTGCTTTCTTCCGGACGGCTGCAATAGGTAGCTTTTTACTTTTTGTAATGAAAGCTACCTAAAAGAATACAATGATATTTTTTAATGGTGTAAAAGTGTATGGAAATTGTGTTGTAGATTGTTGAAGAAAAAGTGTGCGATATCTATATTTAACGTACGTTAAAACAATCCATTTGAAACAAGATGGTGGATCACGCTTGCAAATGAACTAGGCGAAAATGAACCAAAATTTTCAACAATTATTTTTGTCCGGACGGCTGCAATAAGTAATGTCTTACTTTTTGTAAAGGAAGCTACCTAATGTTAGTGATCGAAAACCGATATCTATCATTATATTAAGTAAATTAAAGTGCAGATGTTTGATGTAATTTACCTTTTAGACACTTTTCAACAAAGTTGAAAAATGTTTATGATTTCTGTTTGTCTGGCTGTCTGGCCGCGCTTTAAGGGGGCTCAGGAATTGAAAACGTTTCAAAAAATCGATTTTTTTATGGTCTAGTTTGATTATTCAATTAATTCTTAACTCAATGCAAAAAACTGCACAAAATATTTGCATTTTCAACGGAGTTATAAGCATTTAGTATCAACTCTTTCATAGCTGCACCCATATAATTTCAACTTTAAGTCGCGTTTTCTCAAAACTTGATTTTTGACGACTAACACCAAGATTTAAAAAAACTATTTGATGGAATGGCTTATTTTTTTCATGCATATAACATCATTATCTATAGAATGAATTATTATATTTTAGATAGTTTAATATTTTGAGTATTTTTAATGAAAAAAAAGTTTTTTAGGGGTTTTATAAATTTTCAAATTTGAGAGATTTTTTAATAATGTTTTTTTTAAGCGATAGTTATATCCTTAATTCATTCTATAGATAATGATGTTATATGCCTGCAAAAAAAATTTAAGCCATTCCATCAAATAGTTTTTTTTTTAAATCTTGATGTTAGTCGTCAAAAATCAAGTTTTGAGAAAACGCGACTTAAAGTTGAAATTATATGGGTGCGGCTATGAAAGTGTTGATACATAAATGCTTATAACTCCGTTAAAAATGCAAATATTTTTATGCGGTTTTTTGCATTGAGTTAAGAATTAATTGAATAATCAAACTAGATCATAAAAAAATCGATATTTTGAAAAGTTTTCAACCCCTGAGTCCTTTTAACTCTCTTAAATATGCTCAAATTGCCCTGAAATTTTTGGAAGGTATTAATGTGTACCCTAGCACAAACATTATTTCAAATGAAGTTTCTAACATCATTAGTTTATTTACAGGGACAGTCAAACGTTTTCCGTTACATTACGATCTACTGGAAAAAATCATTTCAAATGAAGTTTGAAGATGTTACACCCTGTAATCCCTCAAACATATTAAAATTTATATTTATTTACGAAGTGCACTAAAGTGTGCATTTTATAAATTATGTTGTGAAAAGAACAGTTATTATACATTTACAGGGCCCACAAAATAATTCCATCAAATAATGAGGAACCGTTTGCGACATATTTTAATTATATTAAACTACTTCATGTATAATGAAATTCATATACGTCATTGGGACTTAATTTATTTCACGCATAATACACAGTGAAAGCCATTTACAGAGACACACAAAAGATTTCATGTAGTGCATTCTATCCGAAGTATTATAAATTGTCAATGATGACTGATGGATGGAACAAATGGATTTTTAATTATGATATGCGCTTTTAAATTTCACTAAATTTACGCTTATTATATAGTGAGCATTGTTGCTATACAGAGCTACACAAAAGTATTCGTAAAGGTTACTTACTGAATATGAACGTAAATTACTTAAAGGTGGTTTTTAAATAAGCTGTGTATTTTTACGCTGAACTGCATTCATTTACAAAAAAATATTTGTAGAACATGGATAAAACTATATACGAGGCCACGCAAAGAATTGGATACATGGTCACCTATGGATGATAATTTCTGGAAATGTGATTTCAATAATTTATTTTGAATTAAATTTTTGCTAAATACTGGCGTGAAATAAAGGTACACTGTAAAAAAAAATCTGTAAAGGTACTAAACATTTTCTAGGAAACTGGGATTCCAAGAACTTTTTCTGTAACGGTAACAGCAGAAATTTAAGTTTCAGAATCGATTACATGAATTTTTCCTGTTATCGTTACATGAAAAGTTCTTGGGATCCCAGTTTACTAGAAAATGTTTAGTACCTTTACTGATTTTTTTTTTTTTTTTTTTTTTACAGTGTACTAGTTAAACTACATGGCTGGTATTCAAGCATTTTTTCATCTATTAGTATAAATTGCTAAAAGAGAAATTTCAACTTGTTAGGCATTTTCTTGATAATCTAAATTTACCCATTATATAGTATATATATCAACCGAAAGATCAAGTACGAGACTGTTCAAAAGTATAGAAATACATATTTGGCTGTGGACAGTTACACCTTATTTAAATAAATAACGAAGTTTTAATTAAAGATTTCAAGAATTTTTGGAAATTGTTTCATAATATCTGCTAAACAAATGATTTTTCTTACTTGTTTAAAATATTTATTTAAATTTTTTGGATAGTTCATTTTTTTAAAGCTATAACGTAAAATTATTTTTAATCTAAAAGCAAATTATAATTATTATTAGTGTAATATTTTTTAATGAATGCAAAAATAATGTCAATTTACAAATGATGTGGCTATTTAAGTAAAATTAACGGATTTTGTTTCGATTTCCAATAAAAAAATGCTCCCGTTTAAAAGCAGATTTAAAAGAAAACTGAAACGTCCAAGTAACAGAAAAATAAGATAAAAAGAATTCGAAATTTCTTTGACAATTGGAAAGGAATCATTCATCTTTTTTCATCGGGCAATTTATTTTATCACCTTTCTTCAAACTTCATCTGTGTTTAAAAAAAAATATCAAAGTAACAAAAAATCCACTTTAAACGTTTTTCTATAAAAAAGGGAAAGGTAGCTATTATTTCTGTTATTTTATATAGAAATGGAAATTTTTACATAAACTTTTCACCCTTATTTTATATCTGTTTTCTTAACAAGAGAATTTAGATATACAAACATTTTTATTATAGATAGTAGTTATAAAGATAATTTTTTCTCTGTTTAGAGATATCTGTGTAGTTGTATCTTTGTTGAGAAAAGAGACGTCATTTTCACATGCAAGTTTCAACTGCAAATGTATTTTTTCCCTTTTGAAATATCCATAAAATACAAAGAACGTTAGTAAGGCGATCACTGCAGATAAATAAAAATTGGACTTTAAATACTTGTAACTATTTCTGTATCAAATCCATTGTACTGTATGAAAAAATACTTTTGTAAAGTCATATTTTTCTCGTGTTGAAGTTTTTTTCATGAGTTTAAATTTTTTTAAAGCAAAATCTGTCCTTTATAGTAATCAAATAGTAATCTGATGAGTTAAAACAAATAATAATCTGTAAAACTGAAAAAAAAGAGTAATCTCAATGAGCGAAACAAATAACAATCCGAATGAACGAAGCAAACAGTATAGCAACTAAATAAATAAACAACGTTAAAGAGCACAAATATTATAAAATAAAAGATGTTAAAAGCATACAGCTGTTTCGGGACTTCTAAAGTCCCATCATCAGTGCTAAAAAAGTGTAAAGCGTAAAAGAAAGTCACATCGTTAAATAAAATAAAACCGTGCATCTGAGTTCACCGCTAAGGTGAACTGACCATGAAACGTCGCAAAGCATCAGTAAAAGTAAACTGGCACGCTCACTCAGAACACGCTACTTTTACTGTTGCTTTGTGACGTTTCATGGTCAGTTCGCCTTAGCGACGAACTCAGATGCACGGTTTTATTTTATTTAACGATGTGACTTTCTTTTACGTTTTACACTTTTTTAGCACTGATGATGGGGCTTTAGAAGTCCCGAAACAGCTGTATACTTTTAACATCTTTTATTTTATAATACTTGTGCTCTTTAACGATGTTTATTTATATAGTTACATATAAGCACAAAGTACAATCCTCCCCCCCCCCCTTCTTAAACAGTATAGCAATATAACAGTATATTTAGATTGCGTAAAACAAATAATAATCAGAAGGAGTGAAACAAATATCTATACTATAAAGGCCAAACGTATCTGTGCGTAACGCATACGTCATTTTGCGAATGGCATCACTTTCTCATGCAATTTGGTTTTTGCAAATTTTACACTTCTAAACATCGCACATTTAAAATTTTTGCACCGTGATATAGAGAAAAATAATGTCCCTTTAAATGCAATTTGTTTGAAAGCTATATCTGAATTTGCTTTTGAGATATTAATTTTTTAATAGTTTTTAATACCAATTTTGTAATTGTGGCAACAAAATAACTCCATTTTATCTTAAAATTGAAAAAAAAATAGAAATTAAAATGCGTATATTTTGTCAAAAATATTGTCAGTTATATAATTTGGTGATTTCGGTTTCATTTCGTTTTCATTCATCAATTAAATGACTTCAAGTTTTGAGTTAAAGTGGTTATAAAATGATAAAATTAAAATACAATTTTTTTAAACGCGGTGGTTACGGATGTGAGAAGTGCGTGTGTAACTTTTGAGAAAATGGAAATCATGACGAGTTTTAATTTCGCGTGAAATTCTATGATTGTGTCACTCTGAAATAAGATTTTTTTTCATTCGTATTTTTAAAAAACAGAAGAGCCTCAATTGATAACTTCATCATAGCAACTGATCTATATTATTTTTTATTGATTACATATGCAATAAAAGTTTAATTTCAAAATTTGGACAACTGAGTTTTACAGTACTTTGTTAATATTAGCTAAAAATAATATTTGTTTGGGAGTTAGGTTGATCAATATAAGATGTATTTATTATAACTAGTACACCGAACCCGGGGTTCCCGGGTCACAAAGTAAAGGTGAAAAACTTTTTTAAAATTTTAAATTGGAAAGTCTAATAATTTTTTCTGCGTAATAGGCTTTTTAAACTACCAACTAATTCCCAACAGCAATTTTATATGGAACGTATTATTTATGTAATTATACACACATACAGCTTTAAAAATTATCGGTCTTTCGTATTAGATGCAAGATAGAATGTTATTGGCCAAAGATTTCGCCAAAGAATAAAATTGCATTCTCAGTTTTTAAAAACAACTAAGAAAATATAACACCCAGATATTCTTTAAATTACATTTTTGTAAAGGTTAACTGATGAATCTTTTGTAAAATAAGTTTACAACGAACTAAAAGTCATTAAATTCATAGATAAAAACGAAAAAAAAAAAAAAAAAAAAAAAACCAACAACATTCGCCGGGTTTTATAGCCGACGATATATTGACATACAGGTTTTTAATTACTATTTTTTTCAGTTGCTATGAAAAAAATGACAACTAAAATATACAGTGATCTGTTATTTTCCATGGAGAAAAGAGATAGATGGAGCTGCAGTATGCGATTAAAACGGTTTGATGGGCGTTATTCTTCCAATTTAAGTCCCTCATTCGGCCCAAACAAAACAATCACGTGGAACAGAGACCGAACATTTTAACATCGTTTTTTTCTCTAAATGAAAAAGATCTGATTATATTTTAGCATTATAAAATAGCATTTCATTGTATTATGAATTAAAATTGCATCGCTAAAAGTTTTCCTTTTTTGTGAAACCACGCGGTTGTGTTTGATGCAATGCAGCGAATTTTAGGGTTACATTTTTGGCGTCACCTCCAGCCCCTAAACTGCATTTCTATTTTTTTTTCTTTTTTACTCTATGGCTATTTTTCCTCTCTTTCCCACATAAATGCGATACTCAAGTTGCCACCATTAGAAAAATTGAACCAAAAGCTACAAAAAAATTAATATCTCAAAAACTAATTGAGATACAGTTTTCTAACAAACGGCATTTAAAAGTGCATTTTTTACTCACCCATCATACGTAGTATAGGGTAAATCTTGCAATCGTTTTGAAAATCGAAAAAAAAAATTTTGACGGATTTACACGTTTTAGATAGTGGAGATTCCGAAAAACATATTTTTAGAAAAAAAAAATTTGCCGTCCGTCTGTCTGTCTGTCTGTAAACGCTCTATCTCCCGAACAAATTGAGATAGAGACTTAAATTTTGTATGTAGTAAGTATGTAAGAATGGGACGAAGCCTATTTAATATCAGCAACCCCGATTATCCGGAACTATTTTTTTCGGACTCTCGAAAAATTCGTTCTGATAAAAGGTACATAAAAATTTTCGAATGTTTTTGTTCTAAGGAATGGACGTAAAAGGAAGTAAAATAACACACATTTTGCATATAAAACGAAGTCGATCCGATTATTAGTTGCCGAGATATTTGTAATCCTGTTTTCCACATTCTTCGATTTTTCATGACCCTGTATTTCATTCAAATTTCAATTCAGAGGTATATTTTAATTGAAAATGAGACGCTTAATCCAACGCAATAAACTGTTAGTTTATATTATAATTATTTTTGGAGTTATAAGGATTTTCTTTTACGCAGTTCGGTATTGCATGAGTAGTTTGGCGTTTTATATAATTTGTCGAAATTGGTGCACCAACAATTCATTAATAGAGCATTACTAAGCATATTAACAATATTTAAATTTTGTTTTGGAATTGCAATGCATTGTATAAATAGTTTTCACATGTTTTATTTTCATATGCCTATCCATGATGGGTAAGTATTACGGTGGCCCCCAACGACTAGTTTCTCTAAACGATGGTTTAAAGATTAAAAACATGCAATGTCTAGAAGTTTAAAAATTTACAATAGCGAAAATTCCAAAACCGAAATTTCATCGGAAAGTGTTGCCATTCAAAACATGACGTATGCGTTACGCACAGATACGTTTGGCCTTTATTATATAGATATTTGTTTGAGAGTTAGACTGATCAATATAAGATTCATTTTTTACTGTAACTAATTTTGTCGATTTAACATAAATTAATGAAATAGTTCCTTCTTAAACATTTCCTTTCGTCGAATTTCGACGGGTTCCACCTCGTTATTCTAAAAGAACAAATATAATAGTAACCTAAAGGAGCAACACACAGTGAATAAAGTGGGTTCAACTTAAACCTTTCGGTTACGACTTTTTTTTTTCAAATTTGAGATGAGAATTACTTTTATGTTGATAATATTAACTGTATCCATCCAAATAGATTTATTGCAACTTAATGGCTATGTCATTATCTGAAATATAGGGAATGTAGTTAGTTTGGTGCTATTCAATTTATATTCAAAAGACAATAGACCAAGGAAGAATTTTTGGAATCGTTTGAAAAATATCGTATTACAACAAGATTTGACATGTATTGCAACTTTCTGATATTTTTTGCTTTTCATCACACATGATACATATAAAAAAGTCCTTCCGGCAGTGCTGGGAGGAAGAGGTAGCTTTCATATACTTATTTATTTATTTTAAATGAAGTTATATAATTGAAATATACGAAGCTCAAATTAGTGGAACACGACTATATATGATTGAATACTAGTTTTTGTCAAAACTGAAAATTAATAGGAATTTTTAGAAATTAGTCATTTTTTATTCAACCTGGTTTTATTTTAAGCGATTTATAGGGTCGCCAAATTCCGCAATATCCATTTTAAAGCAACATAATGGATAAAACAAACCAATGAGCTTGGTCGAAATCTTAATTCATGTGAACATGTACACTCACATCGAAATCGATTAATATATACGAGTGCTGTCGCGGGCAAACTGATTTTTTTTAATTTCATCCACATTAGAAATTCAAACTGCTATATTCCAGGCGTTTTTCAAGATAAAGACAAAGTAAAAAATACTCCGGAATTCATTATTAAGATAAATAGTTTAGAAAGAACCTTTTTTCAATTTCTAATTTTTTGTTTGTACATGATTATACATTTAAAAGATTTTTGACAAACTTAAATGGCCGCCATTTTGAAACAAGATGGCGGATAAAGTTTGCCCGTGAACTTGTTCAAGACATTGATATGTACCATGTACACACGAAGTTATATCGAAATCAGTTTATAAATATGCGTATTATCGCATGACAAATTTCAGATCGTTTCAAAATGTCAATCACACTGGAAATTGGAAGTGCTAAAACTCAGCCATTTTTCAAGATATAGATGAAACAAAAAATGTTCTGGAATCTTTGTATCAAGGTCAAAACACAAAAGAAAAATCTTTTTCAATTTCTTATTTTTGGCACCTAATTTTAAAATTAAAATTTAAAAAAAAATAATATTCCGCCATTTTGAAACAAGACGGCGGTTGGAACTGGCCAATGTACTCGGTCCTGGCATCGGTATGTACTATCTACGCACCAAATTTCATCCAAATCGGTACATAAATACGCGTGTTATCACGTGACGAAAACCAGATCATTTCAAAATGTGAGCAACACTAGAAATTAAAAGTGCTATAACTCAGCCATTTTCAAAGATACAGAAGAAACACAAAATGCTTTGGAATCTTTGTATCAAGGTCAAATGCATAAACGAAAAATCCTTTTCAATTTCTTATTTTTTTTTAACTAATTTTAAATTTTAAATTAAAAAAAATTAAATGGCCGCAATTTTGAAACAAGATGGCGAATGGAACTGGCTAACGAACTCGGTCCAGGCTTCATTATGTACTATGTACACACCAAGTTACATCCAAATCGATTTATAAGTACGCGTGTTATCACGTGACAAAAATCAGATCGTTTCAAAATGTCAGCCATAAGAAAAATTCAAAGTGCTATAACTCAATCATTTCTTAAAATATAAATAAAATAAAAAGTGTTCTGGAATCGGTGTTTTAAGATCTAACACATAAAATAAGAATATTTTCCAGCTTTTAATTTTTTTCGCATTTGATTTTATATTTTAAGTTTTTTTAAAAATTTTAAATGGCCGCCATTTTGAAACAAGATGGCGGATGATGCTGGCCAACGAACTCGGTCGAGATATTTGTATGTACTATGTACATACCAAGTTTCATTCAAATAGGTTCATAAATACGCTAGTTATAGCATGACAAAAATCATATATATATATATATATATATATGTATATATACTAGGGGGGCTGTGCCCCCTGCTCGCTACGCTTGCCAACCCCCCGCGTAATCGCTTCCAAGTTGTAGGCTACCCGTGCTTGCTGCGCTCGCCAATACCCCATGGTATGAATAAGCAATTGCAGACCTTTCAAATGATGTCACACGACTGGTGTTGAAAAGAAATTAAAAATGTGTCCCCCCCTGGGGGGCAGAGCGGAGGGGATGACACACAAGACATCCATAATATGAATAAGCAGTTGCAGACCTTTCAAATGATGTGTCACACGACTGGTGTTGTAAAGAAATTAAAAATGTGCCCCCCTGGGGGGCAGAGTGGGGGGGTGACACACAAGACATCCATAATGTGAATAAGCAGTTGCCACACGACTGGTGTTGTAAAGAAATTAAAAATGTGCCCCCCTGGGGGGGCAGAGCGGAGGGGGTGACACACAAGACATCCATAATATGAATAAGCAGCTGCAGACCTTTCAAATTATATGTCACACAACTGGTGTTGTAAAGAAATTAAAAATGTGCCCCCCCTGGGGGATTCAGAGTGGGGGATGACACACAAGACATCCATAATATGAATAAGCAGTTGAGACCTTTCAAATGATGCGTCACACGACTGGTGTTGTAAAGAAATTAAAAATGTACCCCCCTGGGGCTGCAGAGTGGGGGGTGACACACAAGACATCCATAATATGAATAAGCAGTTGCAGACTTTTCAAATGATGTGTCACACGACTGGTGTTGTAAAGAAATAAAAAATGTGCCCCCCCCCCTGTGGGGGCAGAGTGTGGGGTGACACACGTGACATCCGTAATATGAATAAGCAGTTGCAGACTTTTCAAATGATGTGTCACACGATTGCAATCCCGGTTGGAATTGCTTCGCGATGCATAGACGGAGCCCTTTCCTGATTGGTCTATTCGACTCATGGAAGGAATGGTCGACCCGGATGCGTTATTTCCGGAAACCTTACACATCAGCATCATTCCAGGAGTCATTCCTTTTAAGGCTAGTTTTTTTTTTTTTTTTTTTTTTTTTTTTTTTTTTTTTTTTTACTATAGAAGGATATAAATACAGTCGAATCTTTATATAACGAAATCTATCGTTCCAGTAAAAAATTCGTTATATAGAGAAATTCGATGTATAGAGAATGATGTTAAAAATCGTATTTAATGTGTGAAATTTGAACAAATATTATTTTTGATCTTTTGAATTAAGAATTTGAAATGTTTAAAAGTAAATATTAACCTAACATTTTATTTCTTAATTATTTAAGCTGTTTCAAAAAAGAGAACATACATTTATTTGAAAACTTAATGAAAATCAAATAAGGAAGACTTACATTAATTTCAGACAAAGAAATCGGTAATTTTTTGTTGTTTTGATTAAAAAAAAAAAGCTTAAATATTAGCAAGGAATAAAAAATTGTAGTTAACATTTTCCTGATTTGAAGGTTTGCATTATGCGCACCAGCAATGTGCACTAGACACCTCACATTTTGGACTGTGATAATCAGTTTATACGGTATCATCAGTCGCTTCAGCAATATGTTTTTCCAGATCTTTTCGTAATGTTATCACATTTCACACAAAATAATGTACAAATCGTTGCATTTTCATTATAATATTTTTATTTTCCTCTAAATTATTACTTTCTAACCGGGTGTAGCTAGAATGAAACACCCTGTATTTGTGACTGAATAAGTAGTTTGCGACCCTATGTTCCTATGTGATTTTTATCCTTGTTGTATGCTTGATTTGTCATATCATTTTGTCCACGTTATTTTTAATCACCCTGTATATATGGTTATATATATATACATATATATATATATGTATGTCAACATTTGAACGGAGTGTGGTTTTGGGGTCTGGGGGTCATGATCGGAGAAAATATACCAAAATTTTGTGGAAGTGCTTTCCTCCGGACGGCTGCAATAGGTAGCTTTTTACTTTTTGTAATGAAAGCTACCTAAAAGTAGCTTATATTTTCAATGTTAAGAATGAAATTTATTTTCAAAACAAAAGAATAAAATCGTTACAAACAGAATTAAAGAAACTTTTATTATTACTACTATTAGTAGTAGTAGTAGTATTAGTAATACTAAGTATTATGCTAAATATTATTCTAAAAGAACGAACTTAGCCTAAAAGAGCAACACATAGTGAATAAAGTAGGTACAACTTAAACTTTTCGGTTACGACTTTATTTTTCAAGTTTGAGATGATAATTACTTTTATGTTGATAATGTTAACAGTATCCATCCAAATAGATTTATTGTAGCTTAATGGATATGTCATTGTCTGAAATATAACGAATGTAGTTGTTTGGTACTATTCAATTTATATTCATAAGACAATAGACCAAGGAAGAATTTTTGAAATCGTTTGGAAAATATCGTATTACAATAAGATTTAACATGTATTATAAATTTCTGTTTTTTTTCGCTTTTCATCACACGATACATTTAGAAATGTAGCATATATTTTAAGTGTTAAGAGTGAAATTTGTGTTCAAAACAAAAGAATCAAAACGGTGTAATAATGAGAAATCCATAGACACATACAACTATCGCAAACAGCATGATGTCGATGCTATAAAATCTACCCGAAAATATAGACGTCATCGTTTTGTGATTAAACGTGTGAAAATAACTTAAATATCTTACAAAAAAAAAAAAAAAAAAAAAAAAAAAAAAAAAAAACGAAGCTTTAACCATTTCAGATTAAAACTTAACACATATTTTATTCCAGAATAATTCTACTACTACTTTTTCACTTCTCGTGATCGTCTGCGAAAATAAAACTATGACCATGGAGTCACTATGAGAGTATGGACACCAAAGTAATTACAAATATTAATCGAATTCGAGTAATAATGAGAATGAAGTAATAATGAGAAATCCATAGACACATACTACCAGTACGACACGTCGATGATAACGAAAGTAATTCTTAAGACAACATAATACTTGTTGAAACTATATCTATTATTAACGCTTTAAGTGTTCGAATCATGTTTTTCTGTCTCGTAATGTTTTATTTCATTGGCTTATTTAACACAAGATTTACTTTAACGTTGTTGCTTTTAACTGTATAAGTTAAATAAACGTGTAAAATTATCAAACTCAAATCTTCATACAAATATTTTTGCAGTTATTATTTTATGAATCATTAAACACGATTTGAAAAATCTGCAGGACTCTTAAAGGGTTAATAATAGTACATGTCTTTTAGAATAATGCATGTGTTCAGACCCCGGACGGGATATATAATATGTCCCAATAAAGATCTAAGTGAGTTTTTTTTTACTTGCTTTCCAAAGAGTGGGCAAGAACCCATTAAGTCGAAACGAGCGTAGTCCCCTATGAATTGTTCCCACCACGACAAACAATCAGTGCTAAATATTACAAAAAAGTATTAATTTAATGAGCATTGGCGTTAAAACGCCCTCGGCACTCCAAAACACAACAAGGTTGTTTTGCCCCTTGACAAAGGTCCTTCATATAGATTAAAACCAGTCAAAAAAACCCTAGAAGCACTTCACTGTAATATGTGGCAAATATAGGGTAGATGTGCCAGTAATGGGCCACCTTAAGGAATTTCTCTAAAAAATAATTTTTTATTAATATTTATAATTATTGTATTCCAATTTTTTTCATATTAGATTAATCTTTCAACAATATTTAACTAATCCCACAGTTACATTTCCCAATAGAAATAAAAATTTCATTTTAAATAATAGAAATATGTCTAAACACCCAAATGCCCAGTAATGGGCCACCTATGTTCCAGTAATGGGCCACCCTACAAAAAATAACAGATAATTATTTTTAGGTGCGTTCGTAATTATGTAAATAGGTAGCACCTATAATTGTCGTTCAGTCCGTCTGTCTGTCCATCTATCTGTCCGTTTGTCTGACAGTCTGTCTATCTGTCCGTTTGTCTGTCCGTTTGTCTGTCCGTCTGTCTGTCCGCGTATAACAACGGAAAACTATCCAACTGAATCGTTTGAAATTTAAAATACATAATTTTTACATAATTTTGTCGAGTCATTTCAAATTTTATGAAAATCGGATGGATAGATCAATTACAGGGACATTCAAAAGGATTCCGTTACATTACGGTCAATAGGGAAAAAAGTTTTAAATGCATTTTAATCGTTTGAAATTTAAAACATATAATTATTGCGTAATTTTGTCGAGTCATTTCAAATGTTATGAAAATCGGATGCATAGATCAATTACAGGGACAATCAAAAGGATTCCGTTACATTACGGTCAATGGGGAAGAAGTTTCAAATGCATTTTAATGATGTTACACTCATTCGAACATAATAGAATTGGCATGAATCCATGAAATATATACTAAAATATGCATTCTGTACAATCTGTGACGCAAAGAATTTTTATTATTAAATTATAGGGCTACACAAAAGTATTCCACTATATAATGCTATACGGGGAAACATGGTTTGGTACGTGTTTTAATTATATTCAACTATTTCACATTTTATGAATAAAATATACGTTTCTGAGGTGTAATAAGAATTACTATTCCTGTATATTTACAGAATTTCAACCAATATACTGTATCCGAAGTACTATTTACTATAAAAGCAAGATCTGAATATTTTTAAAACTTCGTTATCGTACGAACGCACCTCTTTTGCTACGTTCACGTGCAATTTCCAACTTGTTATTTTTATGTCTGCGTAAGTCGCATCTTCTTCTTCCTCAGAATCCACATTATCCTCTTGTATACAAAATTCGGCCTTTTTGAAGCAATTGTAAATTGTTTTTTCTTCAATTACCCCCATTGATCCCGTTCTTATATGTATAACTATTCAGTTAACACTGTTCCGAGAAGGATGTTGAAAGGTGTGTGAAAGGAGGGGGTTGGTGAATTTGTTGGACTTATGAAACAAGAAAATTCAAGCAGAGGAGTAATATAAAAAAAACTCAGCAATGAACGATAAATTAGGAATAAGAGATGGAAATTTGATTTCACGTGATTTCGAAGTATTTTTTTACAACTGAATAAAGAACATTTTATGAAAATATTCGTTATATGGAGATAGATATTTCGCTATATAGAGACTGTTTTTAATGTAATCATGGGAAAAGGGGAACATTCCTACTAAAAATTCATTATGAAGAGAAATTCGATGTATGGAGTTTCGTTATAGAGAGACTTGACTGTATTTATAAAGAAATTGTCTTTATTAAGTTCTAGTAAGTAAAATTTAAGTATTAAATTTGTTTATTTAGTTTTCAGTTAAATCAAAATATTTTATCACTACTGAAATTACACTTTTAGTATTGGTCACTTGGGTGGCCCATTACTGGCAAATCACGAAATAAGCAATCCAGTAATGGACCACCCCTCCTAAAATCTTAAAAATAAATAAAATTTTGTAAATGGCCATTGGTATATTAAATTCAATGTTTTATATTGCTAACCAAACAAAAACACTCAATTTTTACGGAAAAATAAAAAAGATATAAAACTAAGTAAGTAAAGTCTGCTCTTAGCATGTTCATTAAGATTTTCAGTGAAAAACAGAAAAACTGTGAAACTTTATTTTCTGCTTCCTAATTGTTTTGACGAAAAGTGTAAAAAATTAATCCAGCTTATAAAGCATGCAAGGTAGAGTTCAGAAAAAAATAATAAAAGCTTAACTATTATTTATTATTTTTTTATAAACCAAAAAGTGCGAGGTGGCCCATTACTGGAAGGTGGCCCATTACTGGCACATCTACCCTACATGCTGTTTCTTCATATTCTTATTTGATTCGCTCCTTAGGCTCGCCACACACCAGTAAGACATTGGACAAAAAAAACGTGCGACATGCCACAATTTCACCCTGATAACAAAGAAAAACCAGTTTGACTGCGTCCTGTTGCACGATTTTTGACACATGTCTCCCTGGTGTGTGGCGAGCCTTATAGGCGCGCCATTCACCAGGGAGACATGCGTTTTAATTCTACTTATTTTATTCAAATACGTAAACTCGATTAAACAAGATTCTCAGTTTCGGCAAAATTGAATTTGAATAGAAATTTTAAAAAAATTAACCATCTATCGCCAAATTGGATTGAGTTATGGCGACTTATTTTTGTAAACCAAGTTTGGCAATATTTCATCAAGTATTGTCGTATCAAGTCAAGTCAAGTTTTCAAGAACTTGAAACCTGTTTTATGACTGTATAGTTTTGAGAACATGAGAACAGGATGGTTATTATCGATATCATGGATAATTATTAGTGAAAGATAATTTGGAAGAATCAGTTTCGCGTGAAACTGATAAATTTAACCTATTTAGGGAGAGAAGTTTCTTACTTTTAATTTCCTCTCTTAATTCAAAATTTCAGTCATCTCAGAATTTCAAACTGTTATTCTCTGTCATTTTTTAGGATAGAGTCGAAATAAAAAGTGATCCGAAATCATTGTATCAAGGTCGAATACTTGTATGGTAAAAAACACTTTGAATTTCTATGTTTTCAGATCATCTAATTGAATTTCAAGTCTTTAAGTGGCAATTATTTTCAAACAAGATGATGCATGAAACTGATCAACGAACTCGATCGAGATCATGGTAAGTTTTGTACAACGCTCAGTCATATCCAAATTGGATCATAAACGAATGATATGAAACAGATATACATGGTCGGATTCATAAGTAATGAGTCTCACTTTATTTTGACGCTAGCGTACGTCAGCGCTCGCACCTGTTGCTAGGGTCGATGGTGGAAGGCGCTGCCTGATATATTGACATATAAAAGCTGAAAAAAGCATCCCGTGCAGTCGAAGGGGCATCAAGGATGTCTGGAGAATTCACCACGATAACGCACCCAGCCACACCTTTTTCATCGTGAGCACTTACGTGGCTCGGCTGAATGTTCCAACTGCCCCACATCCTCCTTATAGTCCGGACTTGCCTTGCCTCCTTCTGACTTCTTGTTTCCGCTTTTAAAATCAGCGGTGAAAGGTAAACGCTTCAACTCGATCGAGGACGCCCAAGAAAATGTCAAGACAGCCCTTGAAGCCATCCCGGAACAGGCTTACGTGGACACCTTCGAGTAATGGAAATGCCGCTTACAAAAGTATATTGATGCAAGAGGTACCTATTTTGAAGTATACTAGGCAATTGTACCAATTCGCTCAATAAATCAGCCTTTTTGAACAAAAGCTCATTACTTATGAATCCGACCATGTATATACAGTCGAGTCTCTCTATAACGAAACTCCATACATCGAATTTCTCTATATAACGAATTTTTAGTAGGAACGGTCCCCTTTTCGCACGATTACATTAAAAACAGTCTCTGTATAGCGAAAAATTTATCTCTATATAACGAATTTTTTCATAAATTGGCCTTAATTTATTCAGTTTTAAAAATATTCGAAATCATATGGAATCAATTTTCCATCACTTATTTTTGATTTATCGTCAGTGCTAAGTTTTTTTTTTTTTCACATTTTCTTCTTGTTCTTTAAATCCAACGAATTCATCCCACCTCCCTTACACCTTTCCACACATTCTTCTCAAAACACTGTCAATTGGATTGATACACATACAAGAGAGGAATCAATGAGAGGCACATAAGAGAAGCCTTCAAATGGAGGGAAATGTTAACTGCAATTTTTCATTCCTTAGTAAAATTTGAGCTTTTTTTTTTTTTTGAGAGCGTAACAATTTTAAAATCAAAACAACAAAAAATTACAGATTTCTTCTTCTGAAATTAATGCAAGTCTTCTTTATTTGATTTTCATTAAGCTTTCAAATAAATGTCTGTTCTCTTTTTTGAAACAGCTATTTACTTTTAAACATTTACTTTTATTAATATTTACTTTTAAACATTTCAAATTCTTAATTCAAAAGATTAAAAATAATATTTGTTCAAATATCATATATTAAATACGATTTTTAACATCATTCTCTATACATCGAATTTCTCTATATAACGAATTTTTTACTGGAACAGTGGATTTCGTTATATAGAGACTCGACTGTATATATATGTGTGTGTGTGTGTAGTGCATATAACGTTACCAGCAATCTATGAAACGTAGGCATTCTAGTGAATACAGAGTCAGTTTATAGAAGCCAAACACTGATCAGCAATATGTGAAACGATTCAGATTTCGCGCATTTCTTAAGCATCTTATAGAATGTCAAACTCCAAAACGGCAAAGTATGAAATACCTTACCGTTTCCTTTTCATTATCATGAAGCAAGACAAGGAATTTCAACGCTCGTATCAGACTGAAATTTTGCCTTTAACATTTTGAACTTTTTTCGAGAGTGCCAAAATACTTTTTCTCCTGAGTGTAAAAATTAGTTTTACTCTGCACTGTATGAAAATAAAAAAGCTAGATGTAGCATTGGAGAATAGAACATGGTAAATAGACATGCAACAGCGATTTGACTATGAATTGTCTAAAATTCGAGTTTATTCTTAACAGAAAAAACTTATCAAAAAAATGATGTAAAATCATCAAATACACTGCTCAAAACAATTAAAGGATTTTGCAGTTTTAGGCAGTGGTGACCATCCCCCCCAAACCCAATGACGCAAATCCCCCCACCCCCACAAAAAAATCTTCATACTTTAACATTGACACCCCCCCCCCCCCCGCCTAAACAGAATATCAATTGTAAAATATATTCTACTTATCTACTGCACATTCAAAAGATCGCGAGTTGAGCATAGCGGAATGAGTTTTTATTGCTCTTATCTAGAATTTAAAGAAAGAAAACACAGGAACATTTCTGGAAATTAAATGTTGAAAAATTTAAAAGTTATACAGTCGAACTTCGATTTAACAAATTAACTGGGACCCACAAATCCGTTCGTTAAATCCAATATCAATTTTTGTAAAGAGTATGATACAAAAATATCAATACAAACCCTTAGACACAAATTCAAAAAAAAGAATGATTATTTTTTACTACGAGCTTAAAAATTATAAGTTAGGAGATCAACTTTTAAATTATATAAATTCTTTAATGTTATTTGCTTTTGAAACTTAATGCATAAGCACTTTGGAAAAAAATCCTTGATAGTGCTTTGTTTTGACTTTCCAAAGTTCTTTGTCGATATTTTCTAACTCCGTATAAGAATAACACAATCTGGTGAGACAAAAAATAATTTTTAAAGTGTTTAATCTGGAAATTGATTCTTGGAATGCCATCTTTTTAAATTGAATTTCCACTTCTTCATCTCGACTAATTTTAAAATCTTCTTTCTCTTTCTGTTCAATATTGCAGGTACTTAGCTCTACATATTTGTCATGTTTCTAGTCGAAAAAGGGAAAAGACTGTCTTTTGAATCCACCAGAAATGAGATTAAAAAAAAAAAAAAAAAAAAAAAAAGGTAACACTTGGATTAGGATGTGAAAGATTCAAAGTTTTATGTGCAAAAAATTCAAAATTTTATTTCCGAATGCGAACTTTTTTTCAGCGATTGTTATTCGTTAAATCAAAGCTAAAAATTCGTTAAATCACAGCATTTTAGCATCCTTTTTTGTCGGGACCCAAAAAATATTCCTTAATTAGGAGAATTCGTTAAATCAAAGTACGTCAAATCGAGGTTCGACTGTATTAAAAAAAAATCAAGATTTTTTTTTTTTTTTTTTTTTTTTTTTACAGAAAAAAAAGGAAATATTAAGAATTTAAAAATCCCCCCCAAAATGTTTTTTTTTTCTCAAATTCCCCCCCAAAACTAAATTTTATGACGCATTTTGCGTCACGAAACCCCTCTCTGGGCACCCCTGGTTTTAGGTGGATTTTGTATCTGGGAAACTTTTTAGCTGATTGATACATGGTCGACAGACATAGTAGGTTATATGAGAATAAATTACACATGTTTGGCAGAAAAAAAAATGCATTTTATTGCGCATTTGTGTACAAAAGGAAAAAAACACAAAGAATAAGAAAAGGTGTTTTCTTCAAAGAAAATCATTTTCAGTAGGGGGTATGGTTTCCACGGGCGGCCAGCAACGTTGAACACCTTTGAGGCATGGACTAAATGGAGGCTATTAATGACGGGTTGGGGTATTCTGCCCCACTCTTCCAGAAGAGCTCTTTCCAGTTCTTGGAGAGTTTGTAGGGATTGTTGGTTGCCAGAAACTCGTCTTCCTAGAGCGTCCCAAACGTGCTCGATTGGATTCATGTCTGGAGAACCCTTAAAATGAAGTTATCTCCGATTGCTGCAGCGTAAGGGACTACAATAGGTCTGAGGATCTCATCCCTATATCAGCGACCAGTCAGAGCTCTATCTCGAATGATGTAGAGGTCAATGCGCCCGTCAATGGAGATGCCGCCATACACCAACCCTCCTCAACCGCCAAACCTGACACTTTCGTGCTCGAACGCAGGATTATTCCTACTGCCACGGTCCTTCCAGATGAAAATACGCCTATTATCCGGATGCACAGAAAAACGGGACTCGTCAGTAAACAGAATATTGCTCCATTCATTTCTCTTCCAGTTGACATGCTCGGTTGCCCACTCCCTGCGGTCGCGACGATGCCTTGATGTTAATCTAACACATACCATCGGTCGGCGAGCATACAGACCTACAGCATAGATCCGGTTTCGGACAGTCTGAGTTGAAATCGTGGTGCCTGTAGCCGAGCAAAGGTGTTGTTGGAGAAGAGTAGCGTTCATGTTTCGGTGTCTCCGAGCTGTTAACGCTAAATACCGATCTTCATTGGGCGTTGTTGCCCGTCTACGACCTTGCCCTGGTCTTCGGCCTGGACATCCACTCTCCAAAAAACGGTTCCAGATCCTGGAAATGACACTTTGTGACACTCCAATGGCTTGCGCTACTTCGGCTAGAGTTTGGCCCCCTTCTAACCTACCAACAATTCTCCAAGCTTCTGAATCTGTCAAATGACTTCGCTGAGACATCGTACTCATCGAAACAAAGCAATCACTGAATGCCGATCATCCTTGTCTTCATTCTGTTTTATCCAGTTGAAAGTCAAATTTCATTCGCTGCCGCTGAAGCGACGTTTTTGACGTCGAACTCAAAATTTGCATACTCCACAGTTTGAAAACCAGAAAAATTTGCATTTGTGATTCTCTTCTTCTATTTTCGGCAAAAAAATTTCGTTTATATCTTTATTTTGTATAAAACTTGAAATATCCTTTAATTGTTTTGAGCAGTGTATAACTACAAAGGAACAGCGGAACTAATGGTTGCTCAATAGAATGTTTCTGGAAAACAAAAATAAAATCCTTTATCCTGTTAAAGGAAGCATCAATATTTTAAAATATTACATAATGGACTATTTCACGGAGTTATTTCACATATTTCATGAGGCTCATTTGGACATTGACGACGTAACAGAATTTTAAAAGAACTTTCAACCAAATGTAAAAAAATTACACGTTAATGTTGAACTGTACATCCACCTTCCCGAGTCGTTCCAGAATAATGCAAAGGTATTAAATCATAGGTTCCCAACCTTTTCTGGTCCACCGCCCCCTTTACAAGAGAAAAAAATGCCAACGCCCCCTCTTCCATAATTGTTAATTATACAAAATGTTAAAATATTATTGCTATCTACATTTTATCTATTAATCAAAGCAGAAGTTAATTAAAATGATCATCAAATGTAGTAAAAAATTGTTTAATAAAAATTAAAAAAAAAACAAAAAAAAAACAAGAATTTTTAAAAAATAACGAAATCCTTGAGTCTATTGGATCTTTAACAATTTTTTCATATCATATTTCAATTTCTTCAACATCAGTCACAAATTTTCAGGTTTAAAGATGCATGTTCCTTTTCTTAGACAGTAAATTAGACACTGCATGGAACACCCTTTTAGCCAAACCTGGTGAAAATAAAGCTATTAAAATTTTATGCAATAATAATATGGTAAAATGGCTGCAATGAATTCTAATTAGATTTTCTTTGAGCAAAAGAAGTTTACCAATAGAAGCAGCTATGGGGTTTTTGTTTTAATTAAATTCAACTCATCATCTTGCAATCATCTTATACCTTATTATAAGTATTTAAAATTATTTAATTAAAGGTTCTAAACTTGATCTGTCACGTATATGATGTCATTTTTCAATGCAATCAGATTTTAGCGCATCTTTACACTTCTGTTTTTAGTTAAGTGTAACACTAAATCAAATATTTCGAAAAACGATCAGACAAATACCTTTTCAGGGACAATGAACTTCTGTATGCAACTGCAACCGATTGAATTCATTTGCAAGTCTGATGCAAAGTGATAGTGACAACTGCACTACAAAGTAAAACAATTGTTTCACTTTGTTGTGAAATGATTTTCACCATAAAGTTGGCAAAATATCCTATCATTCAATAAATTGCTTCTATTCCTATTGACTGCTCTAATAATGTAATGAAGCGTCGTATACAGGCGTTCATTCCAATTTTCTAAAACCCATTGCTGATGATGGGTAACGGAATGTACAGAAAGTACATTTAGTGCTGCTTATTTAAAATGTGTTAATATGAAACCTTCCTGATGTCCCATCGTTGTTCGAGCAACATCAGTAGCAATCGACAAAATATTATGATAAAAATTTATTGGACAAACTTCGTGGTATTAAATATCGGGTCTCTCTTTGTAACAGTTTCCAAATTTTAAACAAATAATTACTCTAGATTTTTTTTCTTTCTTTTTTTTTTCTTTTACTCTAGATTTTTTTCTTTTTTTCTTTTATTTTTCTTATATTCTAATGGTATGAAATTCCGTGCATTAGTTCTTGAAATAGGACTACTGTGACTATCGAGAAAAATGCAGAATAAAAGCGTCACCTGTTATGCGATTTGAACCGAAACATAATCAGCAGTAACATTTATCAAGGCAAAACTGGATCTGAAGTTTGATGAAAATCTTTGCATTAATTCTTTAGGTACAGGTATTACACAAATCGTTAAAAAGACAGCATAACAGTGCCACCTGTGGAGCGATTTTCAAAAAAATATAAACAGTATCTAATCATGTCAAGGAATAATCAAATCAAAAGTTTGATGGAAATCTGTGAAGTAGTTCTTGAGACAAAACCGTAGCGGTAGTCGTGAAAAAGCAGCATAGCAGCGCCACATGTTGAGTTATTTACACCAAAAACTAGTCAGCATCAATTTATAACAAAGAATTCCTGAATATAGATTTTTTATAAATTCCGTGCATTAGTTATTGAGATAGAGCACCTATAAAATTTATGTCAAATTACAGACAGATAGGCTAACAGACTCATAAATACGCATTTTGTAAAAACATGTTTTTGGAATCTCTGACCCCTAAAACGTCGAAATCCGGAACGCGAAAATTTTTACGAAACTAATACTTTATTCTTGTAAAGATAGAATAAAGTAAAAATAGGGCATATCTTTGTCTTTTCTACCAGCACTCATTTATTCAAATGCTCTTGTATCCTAGAAGGCTTCATGGCTTCATTTGAAAAAAAGAAAATTGGCAAATTAAGCACATAGGTAACGATTGGTTTGTAGGAGAGTGCGTAGATCCATATTCCAAATACTCAATTTTGTACTGCTGGCATTTCTTCTTCGATTAAGATATTTTGAAACATAAAATTATTCCCTATATAAGTTTAAATAAATTTACTTTTGAACGATAAATATTATAAAGATTTTTATCACTTTCATCAAGATTAAACAATTTTCTTAAACTGATTCAAATCATGTGTTCGTTTAAAAGTCTTTGTTCAGGTATATGTCATTATATTTTAGAATTTTTCGAAATGCAGATTAATAAAAAAAATAATTACGTTTAAAACTTATAGCCTGCCAATTATCGCGAATTTTTTACATCACAATTTTTGAATTTGTAACGATTTTTAATTCGACTCATAGTTCTTCTTCGAATACCACGGCTTTTTTTTTTTTTTTTTTTTTTTTTTGACATTACGTAAAATAAATTCAACCCCCCCCCCCCTCTCAGATTTAGGTTCGTCTGTATGGATTTCCTTCCACTCCTGGACTTCCTTTCAAAGGTGCAGTTAAGGTTTTTGTCTCGGACTGGGCAAGGTATAGGAGATCAAATATTTTCATTGTATTAAATCCTAAATAAATAGGTATGCCATGACCGCCCCCCTCGACTGTCCTAACGCCCCCCCCATTTTTCTCTAGACTCGCTACCGCCCCCCTGGAAGGCTCCAGCGCCCACTGGGGGGCGGTACCGCCCCCGTTGGGAACCTATGTATTAAATGATGCTTTATTGTGTAACCTATGATTTTTTCTGGTACTTAATTTAAATTCCTAATGTTAGGCAAATGTTATTGAATTTCAATCTCAGACGGATAGAGAATACAAATTTATTTTGGTATATTAAGATACTTACCAAATTTGTAATTTTAGAGGCACTAATGTCCATAAGAACTCAAGAAGTAGCCTACAACCTGGTGAATATTCTCGTTGTTTGGAGCGCCAACTACATTATAGTCTGACAATAGAAGGTATTTACCAATAATATGGTGATCAGCTTTAAGGAGTTTTGGTGTCCTGTCATGCACATATATACACAAATTGTCGTCAAAAAAATTTACAATCTCTACGACCATGCTAATAAAGATTTTAAAAAATAGCTATTTTGATCATTCTTTCTTTAAAATCTAAAAATGTTACCGAAGGTAAATTTAATTTTAAAATCAATCTGAAAATACCAACCAAAAAATAAATATGAATTCTTATAAAAAGAGAAAAAAACATTTATTCTTTGGGAACTATTGTGCGAATTCCTATTCCTGACGTCGACAGAAAACAAAGAGGTTCTCGAACTATATTGACAGTTGTGATAAATGTGAAAGAAGACGGTTTCTATCGACTTTGAACTAATGAAGGAATTTTAAAACAATTATATGTGAGATCACAGTTAACTTTAAACCTTAAGAACTTGCTTAGATTTTATTTATTCCTGACCATTAAATTCATCTAAAGTCAGTTTCAATTGCTCAGTCTAGCGGAAGCAGCCAAGCATTTGTCAAGTGTATGTGTAAAACAAAGTATCAAAATATAAAATGTCTTTGAATGCAAAAATAAATAAATAAATAAATAAATAAATAAATGTGATTCAAAATGTTATTAAGCATACCATGTTGCAACAAGTAGATTTAAATTTATTTTTTATTTTTTTATATTAAAATTCTGTTTTTATTAATAAGGCATAAAGTCTCTTTTGTATAACTTTCATTATTAAACATTCTAAATAAAAGTTTTTTAATGGCACTCTTTCATTATTTTTTCAGATGAATGCACATCTTATAAAAATTGCCTTATCCTGATCTTTTGTCACACTTTGCCTTTTTACCCTTACGAAAATGCCTTTTAGAATTCTATAGAAAAAGTTTTACAGAAGCTATAGAATTATGGCCCGTTTTTCGATAAGCTAGTTTAAAAGCTATAGAAATACATGTAGAAGTTTAATATAAATGTCTGTAGAGAGAAAGTGTTTAATAGAAATTTCTGCTCTACAGACAATTTTATTGGACTTTTACAAATATTTCTATAGCTTTTATCTATCTTATAGAAAAACGGGCCATAATTCTATAAGATTCTATAAACCTTTTTCTATAGAATTATATAAGCCATTTTCGTAAGGGTAGAGATTGTTATTCTATAGAATATACATACAGTGTCTAGAGAAAGGATATAATAATTCTCATATTTCATACTTAGCCTAAAAGCACAAGCATTCTCTAAAATATCTAGGTATTCTCTATAATGTTGGTACAAACTGGGTGCCCAAAAATAACTGATGGATTTTAAAATTCAATAACTTACAAACGGTGACAGATATTAAAAAAATTCTTGCAGAAGGTTATATATGATTTCAGGAGATTTTTTTCTGTGAACTTTGATTTTAGTTAGAATTTCAAACAATAGATGGCGGCAAATCGGATAAATCAGCTAACAAGCAAATCGGATTCATCTGCATGAAAACTCATTTATCTAAATTAAGGGGCTGGGATAACCTCTCGTTACTATTCTTTACATTTAACCAATCACCTCTTAATTCTAATCAGGGAAGTGTCTCATCAGAATACACCGATATACCAAATTTGAAGAAAATTGGATAATTCTACATGAAAACCCATTTATATAAATAAGGGGGAATCACTCCACACACACACCTTTTCACTTCTTTAAATTAACCAATGAATCCACAAAACTAATGATACAAGCACCTTATTAGAATAGATCTATTTTCAAAATGTAAAGCAAATCGGCTGTTTCTATGAAGAGGTATCGCGTTACGTACATACATACGTACATATAGAAAATGAGGGCACATTTGCTTTCAGGTTTTCATAACTTTTGAGTGAAAAATTAATCGAAAGAGCTACTTTTTTTTGGAAATCGGTTGAGGCAAGCGCGCGTATCCTCAATCTCTGTTTCCCCGGAGAGTGTAAATGGAAATAACTAAATGAAGCTTTTTGGGGGGGAAGGGAGGCGATTGCTTTAAAGTTCATAACCTGAGCCATTTGTGATGCATAAAACAAATACGAGTTGTTAAATTTCGTTCTTTCATATCTTCAGCGCCGCAATCAGTTCGAAAAAATATTATTGTTTACCCATCATCCAGTGATTTCAGAGGTACCGATTCACAAAAGTACTATTTAAATCCGAGACCTTCTTCTTTTCAATAGAGGAAAATATAAATCACTTCGCGCCTTTCGGAGACTGTCTTTTTTCTATGTTGAAAGAAATTAATATGGGCATTTCGACACAATCTTTATTAGAGCATCTTGGCATACCAGATTTATATTACTCTAAAAAAATTTGCAACGTTCGGAGGAGTAAAAGTATAAAAAAATATATAATAAAACCTGAGAAATTTTTGCCATAAACAAAAAAGGCTGGACGTTTCGGCGCGACTTTACTCAGTTCAGATTATGTTTTCATTAATATAGATGAATATTTTTCATTACATTTTTTAAGTGACTCATATACAGTTATATTTATAACTGATTAAAATTTTAGGAAGTTCGGGCGATAAAACTTATTATTTTTTATTTTATTTATATTATTTATTTATTTAATTACTTTTGTTTTTGTTCTAAAACATTTGAACAACAAAACAAGTTGGATGTGCCAATCCCAAAACATTTTTCAATCGCACATACCTTAATATTTTAAAAAGTAGTTACACATGTTAATACTTTAAAGTTACTATTTCATTTTATTTTATAGTATTATTTTAATGCTATACCAATTTTAATTTTTACCTTAAACTTCTGCTTCAACCAATTAATAGGAGTAAAAAAAAAAGTTAATTTAGTTTTAGATTATGATATTTATTAAAATCGACAGATTTTCCTCATTCTGTTGCCATCAACTTTTTGCAAATAGCCGAATACACAGAACGTAGGTTATCGTTTCTGCATGAACCGATTGGACAGTAGAACTACGAAAAATCGAGAATATAATAAAAAAAATCGCTATCACGGCACTCCACTCCCACGTAATATTTCTGAGTTCAAAGTTGATCTACTGGCCATAGACAAAATAACATACACAAAAATATTGGTTCAATTAAGTGCATAACTTCATACACTTTTTGAAGGTAAAATAATGAAAATAGCATAGAAACTGCTTTTACAGTCTACTTTCTGTAAATAATTTTCAAATACAAGGAGGAACTGCTTGCCATTGCCAAAAACAGATGCAAAAAATTTAGCTCGCAAAACTTCACACAATTTGTGATGGTAGAATAATGAAAATGGCACACACAGCGCGATGAAAACCGCCTCCTGCGGAATTTTTTCAAATCTAAGGAGGTCTTGTTTGCCACAGCCAAAAACATGCAAAAAAAATTGTTATACATAACATCATCGACTTTTAAATGGTAAAATATTGATAATTTCACAAAAATCACTATTACAGCGCAGCCTTCCGGCAGATTTTTTTTCAAATTCAAGGAGGACTTTTTTGTCACACCCAAAAACTTACACAAAAAAACTTAGCTCAGTTATATGCACAACTTCATTCATTTTTTTAAGGTACAAAAATGAAAATGTCACAGAGATGAAAATGAAAATGGCAATTATATACAGCCCCCTTCCGGTGGAATTTTTTCAAATTCAGGAAAGACCTGCTGACTATACCCAAAAACAAACACATAAAATTTGGTCCAATTCTATGCTTAACTTTATACACTTTTTGATGGTAAAATGTTGAAAATGGGACGAAATTTGCTATTACAACGCCCCCTACCGGCGGAATTTTTTAATTTGAAGAAGAATCTACTTGTCACACCGAAAAACATGCACAAAAAATTTGGTTCAATTCTATGCATATCTTCATACATTTTTCATATGGTACAATGGAGGTCACGGACAGACAAACATTTTGTATATAAATGTTTTTTGGAATCTCTAACCCCTAAAACGTGTAAATCCGTCAAAAACCGTAAGTTGAAAAAATGTCGATTACAATACTTTCTTCTATTGAAGATGAAGGAAGTAAAAAAGTGTTTAAAAAAAACATACTTTTCGAATCGAATGTCGCCTGCAAATGATAATTTATTAAAAATATTATTATTTAACTTATTTAATATTCGAAAGTAGATAAAATTCGAATGTATTCCACAGAGATAATTTCATTAAAAAAGAAAAAATAAATGAATTTGTTGATACGTAATAAAAATAAAACGCGAAGAAAAGAAATAAAAATAATTATGTTTTGAATAAGTATGTTTTTTTTTTAAATAAATTTAATAAGACTTTTAAAAGGGGGTTGACGAAATCAGGAAAAAAGTGAGTTTTATTAGGAATTTTAAGAAATAAAGTTTATTTAAGAATATTTTTAATTTAGAGCCATTGTTTAGATTTACGCGCATCGGAATAAATATTTTTAAGTCGAGTTAAGCATTTACATCCTTTCTATAAAGATTAGACCAGATTTAATAATAGGATTTTAAATTCATAAGCCGGAATAAGTATGGAATACTGTTAAAAGGAAATTAATATAATGTAAGGTTAATGTGGAAATTAAATTTTGTAATATGTGTGTGTGTGATGCATATCAACACTTAATCGAAATACAGTTTGGATTTGTCTGGGGTTCGTGATCAGTAAAATTGTATCGAAATTTTCCGGCATTGCTTTCCTCCGGACCGCAGCTACTTAAAACAATCATAATTCTTCCATTGCAGAACCGGTTTGCTGTCATAAATGCGGAGTAATGTTATAACTGTTGCTACAATACACGTTGAAAAGAATCTTCCTTTTATTTTGGCAAAAAACAAGTAAAATCTCTTTACCCGAGTAAAGGCGGAGTTATACACTGAATGCTAGTCTATAAAATTACAATCGCTTTATACAACAGTTTTTCCATGAATTTGGTGATTTTGTTAGAACTGACAAGATAACTTTTCGGTGAAATACAGCAATAAACAACTCTGTTCTTCAAGAATATTCAATAAAATAACAGCAATTGTACATCTATCCAAATATGTTTTGCCAAACAGAAGAAAACGTAACAAATTTTTTAATCAGAAAAAAAAAAAAATAATAATAATAATAATTTTCGAGAAAACTTTTCCACGAAATGTTTATTTCATGAGAAATTCAATTTTATGCAGTCTTTTGCATTTAAGGTAAAATCTCATAACATGCGCTATTGGATCAGAAAATACATGCTTTTACTTTCTATTGAAATGTCAAATACGATCCATTCTTCTTTCAAAAATCCATATTTACTTTAGAGAGAAGAAATGGGAAAAAATATTGATTGTGTATTATACGAAAAACATTTCATCGCAATAAAAAAAAAAAAAAAAAACTTTGAAATTTCTTTTGAAAAGTTTTCCTGGATTGAATTTAGATAATACAATATCCTGTTTCTGAACTCAAATTCATTATTTCGTGGGTTTGAAGATCTGTTTTTCCGATCCGAATAAAACAAACGTGAAAAAAGTATCACATTTAATTATACAAGGTGGAACCCGTCGAATTTCGATGAAAGAAAATGTTTAAGAAAGAACTGTTTCATTTATTTATAATAAACCTACAAAATTAGCCACAGTGAATAATGCATCTTACAGTGGTCAGTCTAATTATCTAACAAATGTTATTTAAAGCTAAAATTAAGGAAAAAAATACTATTTCTATAAAACTCATTAGTCCAAATTATTAAAATTAAACTTTAATCGCCAATGTAATCAGCAAAATATAATAAAGATCAGTTATTATGATGAAGTTATCAATTGAGGCTCTTATGTTTGGTATAAAGCGAATGAAAAAAAAAAATCCAAATTGACACGATTTAAGAATTTCACGTGAAATCTAAACCCGTCATAATATCCATCTTCTCAAAATTTATATGGGCACATTTCAATTTTTATCAATTTTAAGAGAAAACGGCGTATTTCTGTTGCCACAATTTCAAAATTCGTACTAAAAAGTATAAAAAAATTATTATGTCAAGAATGAATCGAGATACAGTTTTCAAAAAAATTGCATTTAAAAGAACATTTTTAGCTCACAGACTATCATAGCCTGAGAGCTTATGTGCCCGTCCGTTCTGTATGTACGTTCGTACGTTCGTATGTTCGTTCGTGCGTAACGCGATAACTCATGATAAAAATATCGGATCCACTTGAAATTTTGTATATAGGTATATCCTGATAAGGCGCTTCCCTGATTAGTTTTTGGAGTTCATTCGATATGTATAAGAGGGGGAACGGGGGGCTCATGCCCCCCCCTTAATTGATATAAACGGGATTTTCATGCAGAATTAACAGTTTTCGTTCAAAATTTAGATATAGGATCATTCTGATGAGGCGATTCCGTGACTGCTATTAGGTGTTCATTGAATAAGTATAAACAGGGGGAACGGGGGGCTCGTGCCCCTCCCCTTAATTGATATAAACGGGATTTTCATGCAGAATTAACAGTTTTCGTTCAAAATTTAGATATAGGATCATTCTGATGAGGCGATTCAGTGACTGTTATTAGGTGTTCATTGAATAAGTATAAACAGGGGGAACGGGGGTGGGGTGGTTACTCGATAACCCCTCACATATTTTTATTTTAATTCAATTGTATTAACTATTTTATTTCCTATCATCTCCTTTTTATTAATGTTCTCAATTTAAATATCATTTCGATTTCGTTTCTCTTGATATCTTCTCCTGTAAATATTTCTTCCTTTCGTAGCTTATCGAATGTTCTAAAACGGTAAAATCTTGTTTGAATTCATTCCTTCCGGTTTAAAAAGCTTCTAGAAATTTCTCGATCGTTCGATGGGTGGTTACTTCCGTTTAATCTGGCCCTCCCTTTGGCCTATCAAATTAAAATCCACAAGTGACGTGATTTAAGCAGTTAAGTGCCTGGCCACCTTCTTTGGCTTTCCTTCTTTAAGTGTATTATCATTTTTTCCTTATTAAATTCATGTTTCCCTATACATTCACACGTAGCTTGGCCTCTTTTTCCTCGCTTTCTCCATTCTAACGTTGCCAACTTGGCGTATTCCGGGTTTGCGGTAACCCTTTATCTTTCCTCTCCCCTCTTTCTGTGCCGCCAGTGCAGTTGAGTGGATGCTGCGCTGCGAGATGGAAGGTAAACTTCCGAATGGTCGTTTTGCTGCGAGAAAAAAAGTACCTCTACCGCAACGACCTAATCTATTTGGCCATATTTTTTGCCGTCCGTTCAAATGTTCTCATAGCTTGTTGAGAATCTATTAATTTCATATATGCTTTGTCGCTGTTTTTTTTTTAAAAAGGCACTCTTCGATGTTATTCAAATTTTTCCAGTTAATCCCATATTGTTGTTCTCAATGAAGTCATTTTTTCTCGGAAGGTAATGGAATAGTATTCTTCTTGCATAAAATATTATAACTTTTTTTTTTCGATTCATGGAAGATCGTTCATAGGCAAAGTATGATTATCTTCGCATAAATGGGATCCCCACAAGAAAATACAAAAAATCTCTTTATGATTCAAGTTTTCTTCGTTTATTGAGTTGATACAGTTGATGTTCTTAAAAAATTTATTCTTCAGATCTTTAGAAAAATGATTGATCGGTATTTGTCAAAATGAATATATATAAAGAAAAATTGTGTGAAAAAGAATATCTACACCTGTGTATTATCCTTGAGAAGAATCTGTATGAAATGAATAATGATCTATTTACATATAATGTGCATTCACGAGAATATGTTATAAAAATATAATGTCATGACGTTACTTCACAAATAATTATAAATAAAATTTTTATTCTTCAATTTTTTTCAATAGTCCGAGTGCTACGCGGCAAAAATAAGGTGAAAACTGCAAATCGTGATAAGAATATACCACTTGGTGAGTATGTACGTTATGATAATACAATGGATATTAGAGGGGGAGGCATCTCGTAAAGTCGTCGGAATTCAAGATGGCGGCCGTTATTCAAAATGGCGTCTTTTTCTGAATTCTGTTAATATGCGTAATATAAATGTGCATTTCACATCGATTTCGATATTTTAAAAGTCAAATTTTCGTTTTTAACTCTTTCCAACATTATATAAAAGAGTGTACGAATTTGATTTATCTGTCCGTTTGTCCGCCTGTCCTTCCATGCTCTAGCTCACTTAAATGTAATCAGATTGCCAGACAAATTTTATATGTTGTATGAAGTTTGTAATAACATGTTCGGAGTAAAATATAAACTGTATAGCTTTTATAGTCCATTTACAGGGTACTAAAAATGACATTACAATATTCTGTATGCGGCGAAATCCTTTGCAATGTGTTTTAATGATGTTATACTCTTTAAAACTCATTCAAATTGATCTTCATCAATGTTAATACTGCAATGAACTAACAAATACTTACTAAATAATAAGGTGTGCAAATTTATCGTTTATTAAAAGTGACACAATAAAACAAGAAAATATGCGTTTGTAATCTGTATATAAATTTTATAAGGATCACGATCTAATTCAAATATTATTAGTGGACGGCTAGGAGGAACAAAACTTCATTTTGTGATAAGGATATCTCGAATAGTGAATATCTATCGTATTTTAATAAAATACATATAAGAATTTGAGGCATCGTATAAATTTATAGAAATTCAAAATGACGACTATTATCTAAAATTTTTTGCAGTTTTATTCTTCGGCATCTTACAAGCCTGTTTCTGATGTTTAATTTCCACTTTTTATAACTCAAAAAATATCTTTATAATACTAGAAATACACCTAAAATGAAAAAAGGACAATTATTAAAATATTTTTTGTTATTTACAGTAGAAAAATTAAAGGAATATATAAATAATTAAAATACTATTTTATCAACACATTACTTATACAATATATTAAAAAATTAATGTTACATATAAAGCTGTAGAATATAGAAACTTAACTTGGTATAATCATATTTTTCACATTCGTTTTTGGAATTGCACAATAATGTGCAAGAAAGTACAACTTTTCTACAGACACATTCATTTTTACATATTTTACATCTACATTTTATTAATTCTTCATAAGAGTCTGAAATCTCTGGCAACTCGAACCATTATTTTTTCAATGATAAATTATCCAACCACCATTCCCATTTGTTTGGAGAGGGTGGACGTATTTCACGCTGATCTGCTTGTTCCCAAATGTATATCCAAGTTGAAAAGCACTGCGTAAAATATGTTGTTGATGTGCACCCTTGGTTGGCGGATGGTGTTCAAAAGAACGATTTTTTGCCATAAACTATTCTTATCTTGCATTATCGGCACTTATGATATTGCTTGTTGAACAGTACAACAATACTACGAAATTTTCTAAAAGATTTAAAAGATTTTCGGGAATGGAAATTTGTGGTTTTGATAGGTATGAAAATGCAGCAGTAGTTTCTTTAAATGGAATTCATGTTTTCCTATTTGACTTTTTGGTCTTTCCTGTGAAACCCGGATTGCTGTCGCATTCCATGAAAGCATGCAATTCTAGTAAAGCCTTTTCTCGTCCAATTGCTGCAGCTATGGTATTAGCAGGAATAAATTTGTATTTTTTCCCTGTTACGAATGCAACTCAAATATTTTCTATGAATTTTTTTGAAATGATAGAAAAATATTGAATCACTCAAACTAATACATCAGTGTATATAGAGCGTATAACAATATTTTTCAGTCCTTTTTCAACCATGTCTTTGAAATGCAGTATTATTCTTGAATCAGCTTCTTCGTGACCAGGGCAAGTCATTCCAATTAAGGAATTTACAGCAGTAAATTTAACGTCTTCCCGATTTAACTTCTTCTCCTGGAGTGGTTATATTAAAGCTTGAGTATTTTTATGGTATTTATTGCTGGCGTCCCAAGTTGATTAAAAAGCTCTTTGTTATTTGCAAACTTTTAAGAAATCTTCACATGTGGTTGCACTTGTCATCTGGTCCCTGCACCCCTCTTTTGTCTTGTTTCTCTTTTAAAACTTGGTGTAATATATCTATCCCAAATCTATTCTTTGACATATAAAACTCTCAATGTCGTTACGTAAGTGAGGATAAAATGTGCTAAAGTAGTAATCATTAAATGTGTTTGAAGTTTGTTGAGGCTTTAAAATGTTAGTAAGAATTGGCTCAACATATATTAAAGCATCATATGTTCCTGGAAACATTTTCCCGTTTTTCCCAACAGTTTCCTCTAAAATATGTGGTAAATCACTCTTATGGTTAGGTCTAAATTCCCTGTTACTAGAAAATGCAGATAGAAATGGTTAATTTTCATATTTGAAAAAAAATTGCAAGTCTAACTGACGATTCTGTATAACTATTAAAAGCCTGGAAAACAACTGGACGTCTGTTTTCAAAACCTTCAAGACTGTATTTTTATTGTTTATGTTTTTCGCCGGAGTACTAAACATTGGAATTTTGTTTTGTTTTTTAAAGGTTGAAATATTGATGAAAATTGTTTTACTAGGCGTCCCTTAATGAATCTGTGGAATTGGTCAATCACCTGAATAAATTAATTCATTAATATCCTTATGAACAATAATTCTGCTTTCGATTCAAGCAAGTCTTCACCATCTTCTAAAAATGGGTTCCCCAATTCCTTTAGTACGCTATAGAGTGCTTGAACCTTAGCACTCTATAGAAAAATTTAATTTGAAATAAGTGATATTGTTCATGATGGTATCGATTTCTGTCTCGGGGTTTGCTTGAATGTTAGACTCAAACTCTTGTATGAAATTACAGATTTCAGGTTCAGATACCATCCAACGTATAAATGTCGATGGATCCTGCAATACTGCACCTCTTTCTCCTCTGAGAACAGCGTTTTTTGTTTACGCGCCATAGCTGAGAAGAGTTTGATTTTCTTATCACAAAATGTCCCGATAAAAATGCACGATGTACGTCTGGTAAATTAATATCTGCATCAAACAGATCTTTTAGATGGATTGGTAATTAACATACATAATTAGGATGATCAGAAAGAAATGAGTCTGCGAGAAGAGTTAAGAATCGAAACAAAAAGAAAGGAAATTAAATTCAAATTGAAATTTTGGATCACTTTTGATTCATCTCATTTTGGTTGGTGATTAATCATCGTAATTACAATGTGCATTTATAAGCTGCATTTCAAACAAAAAAATTCATATGACATTTTGCAATTCGTTCCTACTTGGCAAAGTTTAAAAAAGCATATTATAAATTGAAAAGCACATACACAACATTATGGTTATTAGACAGCACTGTAAACGAAAGTTTTGAAAGCTTTTTTGAAAGCTTGTAAATGAAATATAAATTCTACGCTCACCATACTGTACAGAAAGTACCTCGTACTGCACTTCAGTGATATCTTTTAATTTCAATATGTTTAAAAAAAATTTAACATCATTAAAATACTCTAAAAAGTATTTTCGCCGATAGACCAAAATGTAAGAGAATTATTTTGAGTGTGCCTGTAAACGAACTATAAATTCTACACTCTATATTTTCGCAGTATATATTGCTATATATATTGCATTATACCACTTCTTTAAATTGCATATAGGGATACCACATATATAAATTACACGGAAATCCGAGTAAATTTAAGCAAAAAAGAGTAGGGGCAGACTGACGGCTAGACAATTCATAAATACTTTGAGTGCCCTCAGTGGCGTAGGAACTTTGTACAAATAGGGGGAGCCGGGGAATATTGTGGAAAGTTAGAGGTAGAAATTTTTTCATTCATTTAGGAGGTTTCCTTCAAAGTGTTGTTCTTTTCACAAACAAGAGTATACTATAGAAGCATATTAAAAGATCACCAACTCTAATCCAATTTAAATAATTTTTATTAGATAGACTTGATGCACAGAAACTTAATTTATGGACAATCCCGAATACAATATTCAAATTTAAGGATTCTCCAACTCCCATTTGCCAAAAGGTAAAAGTTCTATCTGTTGGTTTGCTTGCAAAATCTTTACAAATCGATTCCAAATCAATTTTCAAGGCAACCTCTTCATAAATACGTAGTACATCAAGTAATTGAATATTTTGTAGAACCTTTAAGACCCCCTTTCTTTCTGGCAATCGAAAGTGTTTGAAACGATGAGAAAAAGGATGGAAGCACAACCAAGTGTGCTCATCCCTTCACTCTCTTCTCTTTGTTGTTTATTGTGTGAATTTCCTAAAAAAAAGTAGACTTTATTTTTTAATTCAACAATGCATGGTAAACAGATGTGGTGCGAGTATTTCTCCCGGGGGAGCTGAGCCCGTCTGAAATATTCTAGGGGGAGCCACAGCTCCCCTAGCTCCCCCACTTCCTACGCCTATGAGTGCCCTGTAAATGGACCATAAAAGCTATACGATTTGTATTTTACTCTGAATATGTTATTATAAACTTCATATAACATATAAAATTTACATGGCAATCTGAGTATATTTAAGCGAGCTAGAGCATGGAAGGACAGGCGGACAGACAGACAAACAGACAGATAAACCGAATTCATACACTTTTAAATAATGTTGGAAGGTGTCAAAAACGAAAATTAGACTTTAAAAACATCAAAATCGACGTGAAATGCACATTTATAATATGCATATTAAGAAAATTCTCAAAATGACGCCATTTTGAATAACGGCCGCCATCTTGAATTCCGACGACTTTACGAGATGCCTCCCCCTCTAATATTCATTGTATTATCATAAAGTATATACTCACCAAGCGGTATATTCTTATCACGATTTGCAGTTTTCTGATACGTAGCACCCGGACTACAAATAATGTGTTCCGAGTTAATTTCTTCTTCGTCTTGAGTAATTCTTCATTTGTCAAGATTCGAGGTAACATTTTTCTTATTTATTTATTTTCTTCACAATTTACTTTTGAGTTGATATTATCATAGTAAAAGATTCTTTACGAAGAACTATAAAGTTAAGCTTTTGTCATGTCCTTTTATTGTGGGTGTTTTGCTGGCATTCATCCAATGCAATGTCTTTTTACCCACTAATATGATCACGTGGCCTATTTTAGATGAAACGAAAACAAGCGTTCTCATCTCTTCTCCCAAACATAACAGTAAATCTCCTTTGGTGCCGTGTTTCCTTGTGAACCAATATTTTTCTTCTGGCCCCATGTACCTCTTTGAATCAATTAATATTCTTCAAGACATGACAATTATTAGATGATATTGTGTTTTCTTTATCTATATATATATTCAACAAAAAATAAATTATATCTTCATTATCTGTTCTTTATGCAGTGATCAATATTTTATATTGAACGGAGTGTAATAAATGAATACATAATATATTTTGATTTTATGCTGAAATAATATTTTTTTTGGAGCAGTAGATTCTATATAACATAATTTATTAATATATTTTTCTTGTCATGATATAATTTATAACTAATATCATATAATATTTAATGAAGGTGCTGGTAAAGATAATTGATTATTTTAATATAAATTGTTCTCTTGTCATAAATATAAGAACATATGTTTTGAGGGATATGATATATATATACATAAATATTTTTGAGCCTTATTCTTTTGATCTGATGTTAAGAAAGATATGTTGGTATTTTTCTTCTCTTCGTCATATATTTATTCTTCTTCTTAACGTATAAAAATGATGTATAACGTAAATGAAATTCGTCAATATTTTAAATAATGGGTCAATTTATATATTATTTATTATGTGACCAGTCTATAAGAAAATTTAACATGTCATTTATTGAGCTCTTATTTTAACTATCTCATTATGCCTCCCAAATCAAAATTAAATATTGCAATACAGCCGTTTGACGGCAACCCACAGACTGTAGAATTCTTCTTTGATCAATTATCTGATATACAAGAGTTAAATAATTTCTCTGATAAAGAACTCTTTGTTCTCTTCAAATCAAAACTTGAAGGTAGTGCCTTACTCTTCTTCCTTGAAACACAGTCTCAGTTCAAAAACACTAATTTTCAAGACATTCGGAAAGCTTTTATAGACTATTTCTTACCTTCAAAGAAGGCTGTTTCTCTCAAATCCTTGCAAAATTTAAAGTTAGATTCAAATGAATCAGTCAAAAATTTTGCATTTCGTCTGGATAAACAACTTCGCCTTGCATACCCTAAATTGGATCCTCCTGCTCTCAATTCACTAAAATTCACTCATTTTCTTGAGGCTTTACCTAAACAAATTAAGCGAAAGATTTTAGAAGAAAATATTTCTTCTTTGGATTTAGCTCTTGAACGAGCAATTTTTCTTCAAAATATATATGATTCACCTCCTAAAAAATCTTATGAGAGTTATGACCAAGTTTATTCTTTAGATAGTAAAAAAGTTCATGATAATCCTATGGCTTCTAATAATGTGCTCCATAAGACTCCTATAAAACATACGAAGGATAAAATTTATGTCAATTCTCAAACTACCTTCTCACCTTCGCAAACTCAAAAAGACAATTCTCATGCTTTTCGTAATTTTAAAAGAAAAGCTAGAACATATTCTCCTTCTCCAAATAGACAAGAGGCTACAGATAAATATAAAAATAATTTTCGTCAACATAGATCATATCGGAAACGTCCTTATTATCAACCCACCTTTGACAAATTTTCTCACAAAAAAAATTCTGCATCCTTTTATCATAAACGAGATGTTGTGCAATGTGCGTTTTGTGGAAAATTCAATCATCGTATGGACACATGCTACAAATTTAAGAATATTATCAATTCTTATAATCAAAACTCTTCATCTCAATTTTCGTCTAATCCTCACAGAAGGAAAAACTACACCTCTTCTTCTGAAAATAAAAACAATGTCTATCATTTAAACAAATAGGGGAGACTGGTTCTACTGACCGCCTGCTCTCCCATAATTTTCATTCAGGGTCAGTACACTTTAGTGACAAAAACAAACATCAATTCGACAAAAGCTCTTCAATCACTTTAGTATCATCCACTGCTGTCCAAACTTCCCCTGTAACACCTAAATTTAACAAATCTCCATGTTCCTATAATTCTTTGACATCCAAACAAACTTTTGAAATTGATGATGATGTACAAGAAAGACATGTCATATGTAGTTCCTTTGATAACTCTTATGTTCTTCCATGCATCTTGATAAATATACAACATAATGAAATCTCAACTTTAATTGATACTGGATCAAGTTTGTCCCTTTTGGATCAAGAATGCTTTAATAGCATTAAATCCAGAATTCACAACAAATTCTTATCCAGAAATATTTCTATTTCAACTATAAATTCTAAAGTTTTTTTCAAAGGATGCATCGAAATAGCATTTAAAATCGACAAATTCTTTTTTCATCATGTCTTTTATCTTACAAAGATACAAAATGTCAATTTTCAATCCATACTTGGATTTGAGTTCATTAATAAACATTCTATAACCATATCGCCAACCTTTAAGTCTATCTTGATTAAGGATAAACATATCCCTTTTCACAGTCATAATGAATCTCCTACTTGCTACTTCATGAATTCTGAATATAAATTCAAATGTGCCATATTCTTTAGATGTACACAAAATGCCTTGTTATGAAGATTCTATATCAAATAATCTAAGTAATGGTACTTATGCTGATGATGTATATGCAAATTATGGTGACACAAATTTACAATTAGTCAACAATTATACAACCTATCCTTACAATTATAATTTTCAAAATAGTGGTTTATTTACAAATAATGTTGCTAACACTGCTATGGATTTTCATAATCCTTATATTGATGGTAATTTTACTTATTTTTCTAACTATTTTCCAACTGATTATGGTAATGTTGTGAACTATTTATCTACTAATGATAATATGCCTGACAAAAATTTTACATCTGAAAGTACTAATGATGTTAGTTATGTTGGTGAAAAGCAAACTCATTTAAATATTGGTAATAAAATTTTGGTGAATTCCAACATGGTACAATTACTCAATAGGGAATTAATCCCCCCCAATTCCTTTGTTTATTTACATGTCAAGTACTTGAATCCTCCATCTGAATATTTTATTTTCAAACCTACTTTAAAAAATAAAGGTCTTGTTTTACATGAATCACTGCATTCCAACTCTTCAATTCAAAATAATTTATTTTTGGTTGTATGTCAGAATATATCAAAGCTGGACATTCATTTAAATAAAAATTCAATTATTGGCGAATGTATCAATGTAGGTGAGAAGGACATTGACGAATACTCTTTTGATTTAGATTTTAAAAACGAATATTGCAATTTAATTTTACCATCTGAAGAAGTTAAGAGAAAACGTGTTCAAAAACTGTCTCCAAATGATTTTGACCTAAAACACTTACCTCCTCATGAAAAAGACTCTTTAACAAAATTATTGTGTAGTAAAGCTCTAGCTTTTTCCAAATCTCTTGACACTTTAGGTCATACCGACCTGGTTAATCCTCAATTTACAATGCTAAATTCTCATCCAGTCAAAACCCTACCTTTTCCTGTGCCACAGGCACTCGAGCAAGAAGCTCTTGACCAAATTAATCAAATGCTAAATGCTGGTATTATTGAAAGATCAAATTCATCTTGGGCGTATCCCATGCTTCTTGTTAAAAAGAAGAGAACTGATATGTCGAAGCCTCAAAAATATCGTTTGGCTCTAGATTTAAGATTGTTAAATTCTATTATCATCCCATCTTCATATCCTCTTCCTAGAATTCAAAATCTATTGGTGCAGTTATCAAAATTTAAGTATTATACTACTCTTGACTTGCCCTCTGCATACTGGCAGATCGCTATACCGAAAGAAATGCAAGATAAGCTCAGTTTTACTACTCCATGGGGAATTTTTACCTACCTGCGTCTCGTTTTTGGCTTGAAGACAGCTGCAAGCACTTTTCAACAATTAATTGATTCAGTTATTCAATTATCTGAAATTGATTCGTGTTATGCATACCAAGACATTATTGTGGTTGGCGCTAATTCATTTGAAGAGATGACCATGAAACTCACAAAGCTCTTAGACACTCTTATTGCTAACAACATTACTCTGTCTCCTGAAAAATGTTCCTTTATGCAAACTAGTATTAACTTTTTAGGCTTCCAACTCACAGATCATAAAATTCTTCCTATTACAAGCAACATTTTAAAGATTACTTCATTTCCAACGCCTAAAACCAAGAGGCAAACGAAAAGTTTTATAGGTTTATGTTCATTTTATAGATCAATTATACCTAATTTTGCTAAATTGATTACTCCTCTCATCGAGGTCACCAAACCTAAAAATAAATTTTCTTGGAAATCTGAACAAGAAAATGCATTTAAAAAATTACAAGACATATTCTTTCAAAAACCTATGCTCAATCTTCCAAGGTGGAATGAAACCTTCTATGTTAATACAGATTCATCAAAGACAGCAATATCAGCTGTTCTTATGCAGAAATTTGATGGTGAACTTAGACCCATCTCCTATTATTCCAAAACTTTGTCTCAGTCTGAAAGACAGTACCCTGCCATCAAATTGGAACTTTATGCCATTTACAAAGGCATAACGGCTTTTAAATACTATATTTTTGGTCGACCCTTTATTCTATTATCCGACGCCAAACCTCTTAATAATTATAAAAAAACTACATCACCAGCCGATATTACTACACGATGGATGTTAGAACTGTCAGAATACTCGTACACATTCCAACATGTACCAGGCAAAGAAAATGTGTTAGCAGATTTTCTGAGTAGAACGCCTCACATTCCTACTGAAGATCTCCATAATAATCCAGATCTTATTTCTACACAAGAACTACTACCGATTGTTGATAATCAGAAAGATTTACATAATGAAATTCCTCACTTTCCATGTGGTTTGGTTGACAAAATGCACCACACATGTCATCTTCAAAGTGACTCTTCACCTCCAAATAATGATAATAATGAAGATCCATTATTAGAAATTCTTGATCACACCATCTTCTCTGAACAACAAAAAGATCCAAAAATTAAGAAAATTTATGAAGATCTTAAAGCTAACAAAAAATCTAAAAGTTTAAATGGCTATTATATTAATCCAAATAATGATTTACTTTGCTACAATGGACATTTTTCTTCAGAAGATATAGAGCTACATAAAGCTGTTTTACCTTTGTCACTTAGAGCAAAAGCCTTAAGAATTGCTCATATTACTCATACTGGAATTCATAAAACTATTGTTAATTTAAAGAAAAGATTTACCTGGAAAACCCTTGTTTCTAATGTCATTAATTATGTCAACTCTTGTGAAATTTGTTTAGTAAACAAAAATCATAAAAAAAATACTGCTCCATATTTACCAGCACCACTACCGACAGCTCCCAATCAAAAAGTTTCTATGGATTTACTCGGCCCATTGAGAAATCGCCAATATGTCATGACCGTTATTGATCACTTTTCTCGTCATTTAGAATTATATGCCTTGAATAACATTAGCGCTGAATCTGTTACCAAAGCTCTATTACATTACATTTCTACTCATGGAAAACCCGAATTAATTCTCACTGATCATGGCTCTCAGTTCACTAGTGATATATTTTCTTATTTTAATAAAAAGCTTGGCATTAAATTGGAACACAGTTCTGTAGCCCATCCCCAGGCTAACGGATTAAGTGAACGATGTAATTCTCAAATAAAATCGTCTGTGAATACAATGGCTTCCCAAGGATTTGATGTACCAACTGCTCTAAAAATTCACCAATCCATATATAATGCTACACCTCATCCAGCCACAAAATTCACTCCAAATCTTCTTCATTTTGGAAGAGAGGTAAATGACATTTATGCTAATTACAAAACTCAAACTTCCTGGAAAATTCTTAACACTGCCTATGAAATCCATAAATTAATGGATGTTATTGAGAAAATATACTATCAAGCTTACAAGAATAACGAATCTTCTAGACAAAGGGTGTACCAAAAATCGAGAGAAAAATTAAAATTTGCCGACATCAATGTTAATGACATTGTTTACGTAAAATTTCCCACTGTGTTTAACAAAAAAGTACAAGGCCCATACGTGGTGAAGAAAATAATTTCTCCTGTACTTATTCAAATTCAAGATTCCAATAATAGTCACGCTTCACCAATGTTGATTCACACTAACAGAATCTTGAAACTTCAAAAGAGAAATGAAGCATTACAATATCCTTCAGTTTCTTCTAAAAATGCATCACATGATCAAACAGCTGTTGATAATGCATCTTCCACTCCTGTGAGACAACACTCTCCTACTCAAGTTTCTAATCATGATGCTGCTTGTAACACATCTCCTCAAATTCTTTCTTCTTCTAAGTGCCAACAAACATCTTCATATTCGTGTAGATCGGTACATTCACAGGCTCCTCCTGATAGCACTCACAATGATGTTAGAAACAAGTCTACTCAATATAAAAATTATGATCTTCGCCCTCGCACTCATAAAATGTATAAAAAATGAACTAATCTTCTTTTCTTTTTCCAAGATGACTCTTGATTTGTAACATATTTAGTCAATACTAGTTCGACTGATATTCGAGTATGAAGAATGACTGTATAATGTTTGTTTTCTTCCTCCAAGCTGCAGGCAGCTGGTATATTTTTTTTTCTCTTCTTTATTTAAGTCATCTTCTCCTTGACGCAATACGATTGTCATCCTCCAAACGTATGTAATGTTTTAATATTTTTAATATTCACTGTATTCATTACTAAACCATAATTATTGTAATAAGTATATATACTCTCAAATATGCCATATACTGCTACTTCTAGTCTTACAAAGTCTTTAATTTCAATAGTTGGAGCTAAATTGAGAAAGAATTTGTCCTTTTACAGTGGAGCATCGTTTATACGACACCGAAGGGACTAACGAAAAACGTCGTATAAACGATAACGACGTATAAACGATTTTCACTTCCAAAACTAGAATTAATTTTGTTTTCACTTAATTTTAATGTTTAACGTGATGATTTTCATGAATTTGTAAATTAAACAAACCAAAATAAAGAAATAACAAAAAAAAGGGGGGGGGGATTAGTATGCTATTTAAATATACGTATCTTTAATTATGTTTCCTCATAATTAAAAGTTCCTCATTTGCAGTACATCATTTCCTTTCCATTTAAAGTCAAAGATCAAAAACCCCGCGTGGCCAACTAAAAGTCGCCAATACTGATAACAGTTAGAAGGATAGTCTATTTGCAACTTAAAATAGATCGGGAAAGCTAACTATCCCCGAAAAAAGAATGACCCCTCTCAATGTAATCTGTTACACGTAAGCTGATTTTTTCAGACTAATTGAACACCAGCCCACATTTTTATAATGTGGAATGCATTTAAACACGCTCTTTGGCGTCATTCATAGCTGCCAACTTCCGCTCGTTCGTAAAATACACAAGAAAAAATAAACAAAAATAAACCTATACAAAATCGAAAAATCGACGTATAAACGATTTTGAGCGTCGTATAAAAGATATATTTTTACATTAAAATAAATAGGAATGAATCGGGACCACATTAAAACGTCGTATAAATGTAAACGTCGTATAAGTGATCGTCGTATAAACGATGCTTTACTGTATATACTTGTTGAAATATTGTGTCATTATTTAAAAATTTTTTTGACAAATGTTTATTCTACTAAGAAAAGTGAATTGTAATTGATGTAAGGTAAACATGAGTACTCATGAAATCATTTTCCCTATTGTGACTTATATAATAATTTCTCTTTACAATGCATGCATGCTCTAACATTTAACCTCTTTTAACAAAAAAAAAAGTGAAAATGAATGATAAACTTATGCATACTAATACTTATACTCTTATTGTTGACCTATAGAAAATGAATGACTCACAATAAGTATTTTTTTGTATGCTTCTGAGTATTTGAAAGTTCTTAAGATGTAAAAAAAAAAAAAAAAAAAAAAACAGGATTTTTGTTATCCTATAATCATATTTTGGATCCAAAGATATTGGTTGAGTCATTATATATTTATATAAAACAAATACTTGATATATGACAAAAAAAATGATCACTTGTTATTTAAAAGGTTTGAATATGCCAATTAAACATATTCAAAATGTCTTATATAATTTTTTGACATAATAGATTTTTGTTTGTAAGTTGACATTATCAAAGTCATATGCTACATTGATATATTCATATAAGTTCCTTTTATCAGAGTATAAATATCCTCTGTTTAATTTTTACTTTGAATGTAGTATTAAAAGTATTTATACAATTATTTTGAATTTATGTTGAAGTTGTTCAAGAATATTCTTTTATGAGTGTATAAACATTCTCTCTGTGAAACTTGTTATTCTCATTGGAAAATAACATTGTCCTTTTTCTACGAATTTACATATGCCTTTTTAGAATTTGTTATATTTTTCTTTGAAACTGTTGTTATTGAATGACACTAAAATTATTCAGTTAAGATTAGTTAAAAGCTTAAAAAGGTACTATATGTTGATATATGTACATTTTTATGAGAGCCTAAATACTCTCTTGACCATTTGTATGTATTTTTCTTTTTCAAATTTTCAACTTACGAATTCATTCAATTTATCATGTGTCATTTGAAACCATCCACTTGTATATACAGTTATAGTATGGTTCATGTTGATGTCAACTGAAAAATATATACACACATGTTGTTGTTTTATACTCAAATATTTTTACATATGCTAAAGTATTTAATTATCATATTGCAAGTGCACAGCTTAACAAGAGACTGCTAATAGTTAAAGACTGTTATTTCTGCAAATATATATATAGACTTTAACAATTTTTGATACATGATAGCTACCTCTGGAAAAAACTTACCTTTTGTATACCTTCTATTTTAATATTTGCTATCTTTTGTATGAACATAAGGACTACTACTATGATAGTAATTATTATTATTATTTAATATCATGTAAAACAATTATTTGTATTCATATAACTATTTCTAGTGCATTTATTTTGTGTAATTATTTTATATCTTTGTACATGTTTTAGAAAATATTGTCTCGATGAAAAAATTATTGAATTTTTGTCATCTCTCCAATATTTTTTTTTGGGGAGGCCCGGGTAGATATGTGGTGGTTACTCGATAACCCCTCACATATTTTTATTTTAATTCAATTGTATTAACTATTTTATTTCCTATCATCTCCTTTTTATTAATGTTCTCAATTTAAATATCATTTCGATTTCGTTTCTCTTGATATCTTCTCCTGTAAATATTTCTTCCTTTCGTAGCTTATCGAATGTTCTAAAACGGTAAAATCTTGTTTGAATTCATTCCTTCCGGTTTAAAAAGCTTCTAGAAATTTCTCGATCGTTCGATGGGTGGTTACTTCCGTTTAATCTGGCCCTCCCTTTGGCCTATCAAATTAAAATCCACAAGTGACGTGATTTAAGCAGTTAAGTGCCTGGCCACCTTCTTTGGCTTTCCTTCTTTAAGTGTATTATCATTTTTTCCTTATTAAATTCATGTTTCCCTATACATTCACACGTAGCTTGGCCTCTTTTTCCACGCTTTCCCCATTCTAACGTTGCCAACTTGGCGTATTCCGGGTTTGCGGTAACCCTTTATCTTTCCTCTCCCCTTTCTCTGTGCCGCCAGTGCAGTTGAGTGGATGCTGCGCTGCGAGATGGAAGGTAAACTTCCGAATGGTCGTTTTGCTGCGAGAAAAAAAGTACCTCTACAGCAACGACCTAATCTTTTTGGCCATATTTTTTGCCGGCCGTTCAAATGTTCTCATAGCTTGTTGAGAATCCATTAATTTCATATATGCTTTGTCGCTGTTTTTTTTTTTTTAAAGGCACTCTTCGATGTTATTCAAATTTTTCCAGTTAATCCCATATTGTTGTTCTCAATGAAGTCATTTTTTCTCGGAAGGTAATGGAATAGTATTCTTCTTGCATAAAATATTATAACTTTTTTTTTTCGATTCATGGAAGATCGTTCATAGGCAAAGTATGATTATCTTCGCATAAATGGGATCCCCACAAGAAAATACAAAAAATCTCTTTATGATTCAAGTTTTCTTCGTTTATTGAGTTGATACAGTTGATGTTCTTAAAAAATTTATTCTTCAGATCTTTAGAAAAATGATTGATCGGTATTTGTCAAAATGAATATATATAAAGAAAAATTGTGTGAAAAAGAATATCTACACCTGTGTATTATCCTTGAGAAGAATTTGTATGAAATGAATAATGATCTATTTACATATAATGTGCATTCACGAGAATATGTTATAAAAATATAATGTCATGACGTTACTTCACAAATAATTATAAATAAAATTTTTATTCTTCAATTTTTCTTCAAATAATGTGTTCCGAGTTAATTTCTTCTTCGTCTTGAGTAATTCTTCATTTGTCAAGATTCCAGGTAACATTTTTCTTATTTATTTATTTTCTTCACAATTTACTTTTGAGTTGATATTATCATAGTAAAAGATTCTTTACGAAGAACTATAAAGTTAAGCTTTTGTCATGTCCTTTTATTGTGGGTGTTTTGCTGGCATTCATCCAATGCAATGTCTTTTTACCCACTAATATGATCACGTGGGCTATTTTAGATGAAACGAAAACAAGCGTTCTCATCTCTTCTCCCAAACATAACAGGGGGGCTCATGCCCCTCCCCTTAATTGATATAAACGGGATTTTCATGCAGAATTAACAGCTTTCGTTCAAAATTTAGATGTCGGATTATTCTGATGAGGCGATTCCGTGACTGGCATTAGGTGTTCATTGAATAAGTATAAACAGGGGGAACGGGGGGCTCATGCCCCCCCCCCTTAATTGATATAAACGGGATTTTCATGCAGAATTAACAGTTTTCGTTCAAAATTTAGATGTCGGATTATTCTGATGAGGCGATTCCGTGACTGGCATTAGGTGTTCCTTGAATAAGTATGAACAGGGGGAACGGGGGGCTCATGCCCCCCCCCCCTTAATTGATATAAACGGGATTTTCATGCAGAATTAACAGTTTTCGTTCAAAATTTAGATGTCGGATTATTCTGATGAGGCGATTCCGTGACTGGCATTAGGTGTTCATTGAATAAGTATAAACAGGGGGAACGGGGGGCTCATGCCCCCCCCTTAATTGATATAAACGGGATTTTCATGCAGAATTAACAGTTTTCGTTCAAAATTTAGATGTCGGATTATTCTGATGAGGCGATTCCGTGACTGTCATTAGGTGTTCATTGAATAAGTATGAACAGGGGGAACGGGGGGCTCATGCCCCCCCCCCACTTAATTGATATAAACGGAATTTTCATGCAGAAGTAACAGTTTTCGTTCAAAATTTAGATATAGGATTATTCTGATGAGGCGATACCGTGGCTGTTATTAGGTGTTCATAGAATAAGTATAAACAGGGGGAACGGGGGTTCTAATGCCCCTCCCCTTAACTTGTATAAATGGATTTTTCAATCAGAATTGTCAGATTTCGTCCAAATCTCTGAATAGTTTTGGAAGTTTAATGGTTAAGTATAAAATAGGAAAATAACTCCTCTTAAATTATATAAATGCTAAATGGGTTTTTATTAAGAATTATCCGATTTGCTCTGAATTTTGGATATAGGTTTTTTAATATGATAAAGCATTTACCTGATCGTTTAGGAGGTTCAATGATTAAGTATAAAAAAGGAGAAAGGGGAGAGCTGTTACCCCTTTTTAATTTTTTTTTCGAACGGAATTAACGGAAATACAGGGCTGTAATGTACAATTAGTATGCATAGCCTGTGAGCTCAATGCCATCAGTTTAACTGGGCAATATTCTTTTTTATTATTTTCTCTATATGATGGTGTTAAAATTAAAAATGTGCGATTTTTATAAATATAAAATTTGCAGTACCGAAAATTGCAAAACCGAATTGCATTTGAAAGTGTTGCTATTCGTAAAATGACGTATGCGTTACGCACAGATACGTTTGGCCTTTATAATATAGATAGAACGTTTTAAAAGAGAAATTTAATCCTTTCAACGTGGGCGTCTCTTGCACAAATTGTATTTGGTTGACACCACTTTTTAAAAAGAAGTTTCCTTCAAATACACAATTTCAAAAATGCTCTCAATAAAAAAGGAATAGAGTAAAACCCCGGTTATGCGAAATGCATAGGACCAAAGAATTTTCGGTTAACCGGGCCTCCGTAGGAATTTCAGGATAACCGGTGTTCCATAGCAATTTTTAAATAATCGGAGGTCTTATGATGAAAACCTCTTTTATGAAAAGCTGTGATTGTAATTTAGAACATAGTTGTAATAAAAATGTCGTGGTACCGTATTCAAAGCACAGTGAAGTTTTAAAAAAAAAAAAAAAAAAAAAAAGAAAAGAAACGAAAATCACATTATATTTTGAAAAAATAAGAAATAAATAAAAGAAAAAAAAATCACATTATATTTTGGAAAAAAAAATCGAAGTGTCGTAGGTATTTATCTAATAAAGTGACAAAATTACGCAATGCACCAAATAAGTAAGTTGACTTTGTTTTTTTTTTAATAAAGAATAAGTTTTTTTAACATATTTTCTACCAGTATGGAATAATACCCTTTCGAAATTTCGACTTTAACTTATTTTGCTTCTATTTTTTTTTAAACTAATGCGTATTAAAACAACTTTTCAATATATTAAAAATGATTCAGAATTGTTTTAAGCTAAAACTTACAAGTAAAATAATAATCGTAAACCAAAATATGTTGAAAGGTATCATTTGACAACGGTAAAAACAGTACTGACAGTAAAATTTTTCACATTTAAAATGGACTTTAAGGAATTTTAAGATCTTTCGGTTAGCCGATTTTCTGATAACCGGATTCTTCTGTATTTTATTTTCCTTTATTAATAATGCCAAAAACAAATTTTTCGAACAAAGGTGATGTCTACTCTGACTCGACATATGAGTGAAAAAGGTTTATTATGTACTGAAAATCAGGGCTACGGAGTCGGAATCTAAGTCGGGCCCATTTTTGAGCAAAAGAGTCGTAGTTGGAGTCGCTAAAAAAAAACCGGCTTTGACTCCGACTCCAGCTTTTTTGTTAGGCAGTGTGAAGTGAAATTAAACCAATTATATTGTAATTTTAAATCCATAAAAAAAGAATTATTATTAATATTTTTGGATTATATCGGGCTAATCAAGTTAAATATTCCCAATATACTGCCCGGCGTATATAGTAGATGAAAACGTTTTTAATTAAATTCCAGTAGATCCCGAATTATTTCCAAAATAGTAAATTTTTCATCTCTACTTTTTTTCCTTTCCATCGAAATTTTTCTACTCTGGGGGACACGAATTATTATCAAAATTGCAATAACTTCTCCTTCCCAAGTCCACGGATCTGAAATAGTAAAATTTCTGTTTTGTTTTCTCCTTTAGATTTCGGTAATTGTATTTTTCGGGTTTGGAAGACGCGAAATTAAACGAAAAACATTTTTTTTTTTTTTCAAAACTCTATGAACTGGATAAATACCGAAATAGTGAAATTTTTGCCTTGTTTTTCTTGCGTTCTCTCATAATTTTAAACAACAGCAACTAGTATATTAGACAATTCGGAGTCGGAGTCGGCAATTTTTCCCACCGGTTCCGCAGCCCTGCTTAAAATGCATCAAAAAACATTTTTGGTACTATTGTAAGTGTTGATTTTTGAAACAAAATAGTTATTAAAAAAAGAACTGTATCATTTAATAAAACATGTACAATACAAAGAAAAAATTCCTGTCGGCTTGGCCTATAGGCGGAGGTAGATTTCGAAGAGTACTTATTTCAACAACAAAAAATAAAAGAGGATTACAGATAAATCCAGTTTAACAACTTTATTTGTCTGCTTTTGAAAAAAAATTAAGTTCAATTTTCTGTAAGAAATAGTTTTATCAGAATCATCTTAAGTGAAATTCGGCTCAAATGCCCATTTTGACAGCATATTTTGAAATATATTCTGACTTTATTCAAAAATCAGTCAATACAGCACATTATATAGTTTCTAAATAAGAAAAAACTGTCAACTGGATGCGTTTGAAAGCAAAATTAAATTTAAAAATGAGTCATAAATGAAGCAATTTGTTATTTGAATACATCAACAATTCTTGAATCACGATCGCTTCGGGAAATTTTGTACAAAGTGCTCACTTTGACAGCTTTTTTTTAAATAAGGTACCTGTACCCAATATGGACACCCTAAGGAAAATGTATTTTTTTCACCCCCATGCACAAGTCATAGGACTCCAAAAATATGTGACCACTATCCTTGGACTATTGACTATCATTATTAAAATTAGCGACCTTGTAATTATTCTGGTTTAATTTAAATGATAAAAACAAAAAAATTTTTTACAAGTGTCCATATAAGGAAATAACTGTCCCTATTATGGACAGGTGTTTCCTTATTGACTTTCTACACAGTGTGTATGGAAGAGCCACTTTTCCAATGGATTTTATAGGAGAGGGAATAAAAAAAATGTATCTTAAAGTATTCCGAGGAGGAGGGGGACAGTAACTATCTTCAGAACATGCATTTTAGAAAGGGGGGGGGCATTCTCGGTTTTTACCCTTCGAAGACCCATGCAAAGCCCCTTAGTTACTAGTAAATATTATGAAGTAATATTGTTGGTTTTCCTTAGCTTTATTGCATCTGTCTGCGAATTTACATCTGTTATTACTCAGTCCTCACAGCATGGAGAAATAGAAACTTTTTACCATGGGCAGTAAGTCCCACATAATCCTCATGAACATATCTGCCACATGTGATGCATGACCGCATGTTTGAAAAAGCATCAATACTGCAAAAGAAGCAGTACCAGCTCTCCTTTGTTGAGGAAGTCATACCATTGGTACCTACGATTTCGCCAACAGATATCCTCCTGGGGGGGGCTTCTTTTTATTTTTCTGCAAGGGTTTTTTGGAGGAAGATTTTGAGGGATTGTTCAAATAGCATCTTTTTAACAAAGATTTTACCACTTTGATGACTTTTCAAATTATTGCTTGGCAACGTTGAATTTTCTTCTGTCTTACAATTGTAGTCGATGGGGACATAAGCTGTCCATATTGGGAACCAGGCGTAGTTTTACTAAATCTTGTACCAAATGAATAAGGAAAATTATTTTAAGCAAAATATGCAATAGCAATCGAAAAATGTTTTATTAGCTTTCTAAAATACTCCACTTTTCAACATTTAATGTAATTTTACCATATATAATAAGAATTTAAGCTTACAAGTAATTAAGATCAGCAAATGTAGAAATAAGAAGTTTCTTCCTAAATGGCGAACAGCGCGCTTTTTTACACTTTCCAGACTTAATTATATTTTCAACTGCTTTTCTTCGCAAAAATGTTTAGCCATCTCTCGATCTTGAATAAGATAACCTGTCAATTGGATGCATTTGAGAGCAAAAATAGATTTTTAAAATGAGTCATAAAAAAAGGAATTTGTTATTTGAATACCTCAATTTTCCAATCACCATCACTTCGGGAAATTCTGTTCAAAATACTCATTTTGGCAGCCTTTTTTTGAAATAAATTTTACCTTTATCGAGAAACTGGCCAATACATCACATTATATAGTTTCTAAATAAGAGGACCTGCCATTTGGATGGGTTTAAAATCAAAAATTAATTTAAAAATGAGTCAGAATATAAGCAGTTTGGATTTGAGATTTTCTTTTCGACTCCTATTATTGTTTAATTTATTTTTGCTATAAGTATTGGTCTTCTGAAAAACTTGTCAGTATAAAAGTTGCCGATAATATTGAGAAGATGTAAAATAAATTTAATTAGATTTGATAGTTTAAAAATTGACGAAGTTGTGGATTTTTGTCTTTTTTCACTCCCTTTTTTGTTTTTGTTTTTAATTTTTTTCATCGGTAAGAAATAGTCCTATCTAAAATTTGTAAATACAAAAGTTTTAGGTAACTTTAAGAACATTTATAAAAAAATTTATTTGGATTTGATATCTTAAGAATTGACGAAGTTATGAATTTTTTCTCCCAAAAATCGTGTTTTTTTCGTCCCTTGAGCCCATTTTAAACTTTTTCAAAAATCTGTCATGCATAAACTTTTGGCCCATTTTTTAAAAGTAATATAAACTTTAAACTGATTCGATATCTATTTTCATTAAGAAGTTGAGGGTTTTTTTCCTGTTTTCACAAAAACGTCCCCTATTTCTATCCTCATGGTCCGATTTTGCCCATTAACGAACTTAGCCGAGATTTTATCCCCTTTGATTTTATGAACCAGTTTGGTGGAGATTGGTGCAGATTTACAGAAGTTATCGTATCCATAAAAAAGTGATATATATATATATATATATAAGCTTTTTTACTGATGGTTGTTTTGAGCTCTAGGGGTCATAATCGGCGTAGATCTGCAAAATTTTTTTAGAAATTCCAACATTGATTGGTGCGAATGCAATAGGTAGTATTTCAAACGAAATCTACCTAAAAAACACGCATCTCCCACTAGCAGACAATTGTAATAAAACGTACTTTCACTACAATGAAAAGATATATCTAAATAAACAATTTAGAAACTACATATAACAGTCAAAAACATGCTTTTTTTTTAATAACTAAGGCTGATGCTTGTGTTTTGGTCTCATTTAGAGGAAAGTCGAAATAGAAATTTAATAGTTGTTGAGCGATTGAAGCATATTAAATCATAATAACAATGTTCTTTAGTAGATTTAATTGCTTTTCTGTTAATAGTAATAACTTTCTATGAAATACTTTAGATTGTTAATAATAACTTGTTAAGTAATTTTTTCAATTTGTACTAGTTTTGGCCATTCCTACACCTGTTTTGGCCATCTCAATACACCTGGTTTGCCCACCCCAATATCATGTAGTTTAACAAACATTTTATCTGATAATAAGTAAAAGTAAAGTATTTTTATGTAACATCTATTTTACCACACATACAGTGGTGGCTAAAATTGTGGAAATTTTTAGGTAGCTTTCATTCTAAAAAGTAAAAACTGCCTTTTGCAGCTGTCCGGAGGAAAGCACTTATGGAAATTTTCTATATTTTCGTCGATCGTGACTCCTATATCCCAAAACCACCCTCCGTTGAAATATTGACTTGCATATATATACTATATAGATATAGATATCTGATTTTTTTCATGCTGTAACTCTCGAATTTATGAACTGATTTGGATGAAATTCTTTATGTGCATATTTGAAATACTAATGTCTCGACCGAGTTCGTTGGCCAGCTTCAACCGCCATCTTGTTTCAAAATGGAGGCCATTTGAATTTGTAGACACTTATGGAAATTTTTATGTTTTCTAATTTTTTTTTAATGACCTATTTGTTAACTTACATTGGGTAACTGTTTAAAATGTCTTTTGATGTTGCTAACATTCTGTTTAAAATGATATATAAGAGTTTGCATTTTGCGAAACGGAACTTTTTCTATAAGTATACAAAGTTAAAAAACATAAAAATTTCAAAAGAATCAAATGGCCGCCATTTTGAAACAAGATGGCGGTTGAAGCTGGCCAACAAACTCGGAAGAGACATTAGTACTCCTATTATGCATATAAAAAATTTCATCCAAATTGGTTTATAAATCGAGAGTTACAGCATGACAAAAATCAGATATATATATAGTATATTTATGTAAGTCAACATTTCAACGGAGGATGGTTTTGGCATCTAGGTGTCATAATCGACGAAAATATAGCAAAATTTACTGATGAGCTTTCCCCGGATGCTGCAATAGGTAGTTTTTTTACTTTTTGTAATCAAAGCTACCTAAAAATGTCCACAATTTTGGCCATCACTGTATATTTGCTTTCTGTGTTACGAAAATTTTTTTAATTTCTTTATGAATTGCTAAAAACATCAAATAAAATACACTTAAGTTGATTTTAACTGAAAATTTCAATTAAAAGACAAAAAAATGTATTTGATTCATAAAAGTGACAAGAGTGACTATAGGAAATAAAAAGCATATTTTAACATTTTGCATATTTAATCAATTTTATAATTATCTATGAATTGTGGACTGTTTAAAATTAAAATACTTGAATCTTTACCAAAGAGTTATCTTTCTTGAAATCCTTTCCTGAGTTTATTTTAATTTATGTTTAGCTTGTAGTGCATTACTTAATTTATAAATCATAAAATCTTTCAAAGTATTTTTTAGTTTATTTATCATACCTGAACATTGCGTACAAATTCCTCTTTGGTTTTATCAATACTAAATACAATACTATATTTTTGGCAACATTATGTTTTAGTAACTAGCAAAGTGTCGTTCTTTGTAAAATGAATTATGTATCGGACAGAGAAAAACAAAATGTCTTTGACAGAACCGTCATTAGCCTTGCTTTATTATTATTATTATTATTATTGAAACAATTACAATATTAAAAAAAACTAAATTGATTTTGCTTTATCCAGATGTTCTTAAATTAATTTAATGGCTAAAAGTTCCTCTATTATAAATTTTGTAGCCAAAAGTGGAACATAATGTTGTACCCTTTTTGGCCACTCCATGGCCATAACTGTTACAGATGGCAAATTTAAAGCACCAGTTTTAGCCACCCCTTTTAAACTGTTAAAATAATTAATTTAAATGTGAAATTGCTATAGAGAGAATGCTTACCTCATAAAACCTAATAGTAATTTGTTTCAGAACAAATGAAGTCCGATAAGAACCTAATGTTGGAAGATTCTAAAAATTTGTAAGCTAAACAAAAATATTAGTACATGTGAGCACTCACTACAGTTTCACACATATTATTTACTTATTTATTTATTATTATTATTTTATCTTTATTTATTTATTTATTTATTTTATTTTATTTTATTTTTTTATTTTTTTTAATTAAAAAATAAACAAACAGGATTAGAAATGATAAAAGAGTGTTTTATTAACACATTCGCTGCCGATCACGCGCCAGCGCGTGATATGGCGCCAATGTTAAGGGGCCACTTACGCGCTGGCGCATAATGTGAAGTGATGTCCAATAGCCAATCACGCGCTGGCGTAGGAAAATCTTTCACTGATTCTTGGTTATAAAAATTACATCGGCTTCTGCGAACAATTCACATTTACAGTGCGGCATTAACTATCAGCACATCTTCACGTAAGCGGCAGCGAACGTGTTAAGGAGTAAGAATGCAAATAATTTATTAATACCAATTCACAGCCTAAATATCAGACAAACCAATCCTATGTAGCCAAAACTGGAGCATCTACCCTACATACCACAGTCAGTAATATATACTAATTCTTTTTCGCAACATAGTACATACTATACCGAAAAAAACTAAAATCTAATTCCGCATAACCCAACTAAGAATGTTTTTCAGAGAATTATCACTCTCATACTGCATGCAATGTCTCCATATGGGCAATTCGATGAGAAATTGACAAAATGTCCTGCACATGAGGCTTTTATCCATATAAATTAACTTAGAGGTTGTTTAAATATAAAATACTCTATATTAAAATTTATAACTAACAAAATTACACATACTTTTCTGTAAGCTTAATTATTTAAATTTGAAGGTACAATATCATAATTAAAACAGCTGCAATTCGTAGAACAGTTGTTTCCACGCGTGATATATAATGGCTCTTTAATAAGTTTTAAAATGTTCACATTTTAATCATTAGACCTTAGTAAGTTTCCGGCTTTTATTAATTAAAACATAGTAAAAATAATAGATAATAAAATACAGCACATTTTAGATCATAGAGCTAAGTACACTGCAAATTCTCAAACACAAAAATAGACACATTTTAGGACACTTTTTGTCCCCAAATTGTCGGCGAAGTGATTAATAACACATTAATGTGTTTTTAATTAGAAAACTTCAGGTACGAAACATTTTTTTTGTGTTGTGACTGTGTTCTTAATATGTTGCAAAATTGTTGCTATCTGGAAATGTGCTCTTAATATGTTGCAAAAATGCTGCTATCTAGAAATGTGTTTTTAATATGTTGCAAAAGTGATGCTATCTAAAAATGTGTTCTTAAAATAGCGTTGTTAATTGTGTTGAAATAGTTTTTTAAATGTTGTTGATGAAAACATGTTCTTACAATAAGTGTTGTGTTGCACAACATTTTGGCACGAAATTAACAACGCATTGTAAACTCCACACAGTTTAGAACAGTATAAAACAACACACTAAAAGCACTTTTAAAACGCTTTCTATATTGTCCTTTTAGAATTACACAATGTTAAAAATGAAACATTTGAAAATACATTTTCTCCTCATGTACTTTTTAACAACACATTTTGCACATTCTTTTTATTTCGCTCAACACATTCACAACACAATCGAAAAGTATTTTAGTTAGAAGTGTTAATTATTATGCTCAGTTAGTGTTGCAAAAATGTTTCACGAATTTGTAGTGTAATCTCCTCATTTCAGGGCTTTCAGGGCCACTCCACGAAAAACTGATAAAATGTCCTTCGTGATAAAACTGATAAAATGCACCAAAAATGTATGAATACAAAATTTATTACGATTTTATATATTAAATTCAGTAATGCGGAAATAATATGATCTTATCTCAACTAGGAAGTAATCACTACACTGTAAAAAAAGTGAGATGTTTCTGAATATATAAAAATGCACTGTAATCAAAAACGAAAATATACAGTAACCTCTTCTAACTCACCTAAGGTATCGAAAAACATTCCTTTACCTTTAAAAATCCCAAAAAACTATTTATTTTAGAAATTTAAATAAAAATTTATAAAAATTAATTTTTATTAGCTGCTCGTTTTTTTAGGAAACGTTTCTAAGTAGCTTTTACAGTACAATAATCACTTTTCTCAAATCAAAATATCACTTTTTTGGATCCTATCAATTCTCAAGTTAACATTTTCAACTGCGTAACTGATTTTTTCATGCAATTGTAAAAAATACAATGTTAATTTTCATATCACTGTTAATACTGTTAAAATTGTATGTTTGTCTATTAAACATGTTCTCTGAATATCAAAATATTTCCGTATGAATTGGTAGCATCCGAAAAAGTGATATTTTGATTTGAGAAAAGTTATTATTGTACTGTAAAAGCTACTTAGAAACGTTTCCGAGAAGGACGGGCAGCTAATAATAATTAATTTTATAAATTTTTATTTAAATTTCTAAAATAAGTAGTTTTTTGGGATTTTTAAAGGTAAAGGAACGGTTTTCGAAACCTTAGGTGAGTTAGAAGAGTTTACTGTATATTTTACTTTTTGATTACAATACATTTTTATCTATTCAGAAACATCTGACATTTTTTACAGTGTATGCAAATTAGAATGGTTACCAATCATGGAATATCATCAAATTAATTAGTTGTGATAGGATTTTATAGAATAATCACCATAGGTACCTAGAATCATTATCTATCATGGGACATTATTGAATTACTCACATACGATAGAATTTAATAAAATAATCACCGTGGATAACTAACATCATTATGTGTCATGGGATATCATTGAATTAATTACATACGATATGAATTAATAGAATGAAGAAAAATTCATTAATATATTTCAACTTTTGATTCGATTTTCCTAAAATTTGAAATAACTCTACAAAATTCCGCAACGTTTAAATGTATTATACTTCATATTATTCAACTAGATAGTTTTTGCGCTGTCATATGCGAGTAGACAGATACACGGACACATTAGACAGAAACTATACGTGCTATGTATTTATATATTACGAACACACCTAACAAAAAGTATTAATCTACGAAATAACAGTAGCTACATATCCATCTTAATAAAAAAAACTTCGAAGTAGAATAGAAAACTTACATACTAAGATTTTTATTCAGCAAAAAAAAAGAAAAAGAAAGAAAAAAGAACAAAAAAGGAAAGAAACCTAATTTATTTGGACTAAAATGTATTCAGAGATTATCTCATGAGAAATTCAATTTCATTCGACTTTCGCCATTTAAGTGAAACTAATGCATCTCAAAATATGCATTACTGATTCTATAAATGCATTGTTTTATTTTTAACGAAATTCTACGGGCCGCTCAATACTATAGTAACAAGGATAGAGACAAATGGTGAATATTCTACGACGTAATAGCAGCTGACAATCCATATTAATACTTTTTTCTCAGACGCAGTAGAAAAGTTATGCAATAAGATCCTTATGTAACTGGAAAAAAAAATACCAGTAGCGTTTTTCGACGAAAACGTTTAGGCGAAAATGAATAAGAAATTCAATTTCATGCAAATTACTCCATTTTAAAGGTAAATACTGTTGCATCTCAAAGAGTACTACATTGCTCACAAAATACACAATGTTATCTTTTATTGAAACGCCAAACACATTTTCATTTAAAAATACACATTTACTTTAGGAAAAAGAAATGTAAAAAAAAAAAAAAAAAAAAAAAAAAAACAGAAAAAAAAGGTCGATTTTGAATTAGAAGAAAAACATTTCACTACTAGAGAAACAAACTTTGAAATTACATTTCAAAAGTTTCTCTGAACTAAGTTCGGGTAATAAAATATCCTGTTTTACAAATTTATCATTTCGAGGATTTGAGAATCTTTTTTGCTTTTTTTTAACTCTCCTTTTTTTTTATACAAATAAGAAAATTTTGATATAAATTTTCATTACGTTTTTAGGTGTGTTCGTAATTGTATAAATACACAGCACTTCGTCTGTCTATCTACATATAACAACGCAAAAACTACCTACCGAATCATTTGACAATTAAAATATATAATTGTTGCGTATGAAAATCGGATGTATAGTTTAATTACAGCGACAATCAAAAGTATTCAATCACATTACAGCTAATGAAAAAAAAAAAAAAAAAAAAAAGCTTCAAGTGCATTTTAATGGTGTTGCACTTTTTCGAACATAATAAAATTGATATGCATCTATGAAGTATGAATTAAAATAAACATTCTGTACAATCTGTGGTACAAAGAATATTTTTTTTATTAATTTACAGAGCCGCATAAAAGTACTCCGTTACATAATGGTATAGGCGGAAACAATGTTTCAAACAACAACAAACAACATTTGCTACGTTTGACGTGCAATTTCCAACTTGTTTATTTTAAAATAGTATCTATAACAAGCTTTACTATGTAATTTTAATAAATATTTAAAATAAATTTTAAATAATTCATTAGAACACTTCAGTACGTGTTAAAATTCATGAAATAAAATTTTATACAAAAATTACATTATTATAGAATAAAAATTAAACTATTTTACATGTGATGGAATTTATGTATTTTCCTCATGTTTTCAACAAATTAATTCCTGCATAAATGAAAACGCATTGTATTTACAGGGACACTCAAAAGATTTCGAATACCACAATGTATCCGAAATACTGTTTATTAGCAATGATTACTGGGAGTGCACTTTAGCTGTAATATAATTTTTTAAGTTGAACTAAATCTTTGAATATTAAGTCGTGTGTATAAACGCTGTATATCATGTACACGGCTATACAAAAGAAATCGTAAAGGTTATTGAGTTTGAACAAAAGTAACTTAAAAGTGATTTTTAATAAGTTATGTATTTTTACGCTAAAATAACATTTAGTGTACAAAGATATACTTATAGAATATAAGTAAAATGATGCACAATTCCACGCAAAGAATTAGATACATGGCCGTCTATAAATGATAAACTATGGAAGTTTGATTTCAATAGTCTTAAGTGTGCTCTTGTCTTAATTAAATATTAGTGTATCAATAAGATTAAATATTTTCCTTGATCGCAACATTATATGCATGCAAAAAAAAAAAAAAAAAAATGCAATATTATATTCAGCACAACAGGGGCCTCGCTAAGGGGGAGGGACAGGGGGGGAGCCTCCCCCCCCCAAACATTCGCAAATGTTGTTACACTTGGCAAATTTAATTAAAATTTTAATAAAAATTGTAGTACATTTTCTATTTTTGATAGAATTTGCAAAAGTTACAACTCTAATTGGAAATGTTATTAAACCTTTTACAAATAAGAACTGTATTCCTTTTTCTAAGTGTGGTAACTTGGCAAAATTATAAAACGAGTTGGCAAATATGAAAATTTGACTTGGCAATTTAAGGTCATCTCCCCCACCAATAAAAAGTCTTAGCGATGGCCCTGAGCACATACATTGTATAATTCAGGTGATGATTGCTGCTATGTATTTAGTACACTAACACTAGGTGGCAGCATATGGTGTGTATAAAATTCCTTAAATAAATACTTCAGCTTGGAGATAGGAGGTTTAGATTTATAGAGCGCATAGATTTATTCATGATGAATTTATAATTTTCAGAAGATGAAATAAGCTTTTGTTAATTCGCACTCGTACCCTTACAAACAATCCATAAACAAGAACTACGCAGTCTAATGTACAAAATATCGAATGTCGAAGCAGCTTCAGACTTGCATGCCATTCGAAGTTCTTCATCTCCGCAAAGCGCTCGGCCATAGAGGTTGGCGTGAAGCGCGCTGGGATGTTGATTGATTATGAATTTGCAGCTCGGCCCAATCCATAGAAGAAAAAAAAATTCGGCCCGGCCGGTTATTAAACTTTCGGCCCGAGCCCAGCCTGGAAAAAAAAGGTTAAAATTTCGGCCCGAATGAATTTCTATAGAACACTGATTTTTACTCTTACGGAATAGTTCTGACCAAAAACACTTATCTTACAAGGAAGGTCTCCATACGGACATACTTCGAAAAATCTGAAAAAATTGCAGAATGTTCTTCTCATGAGGATATACATGTTTATAAAAAAAAAAGTTTCGGCGGAGCCACCGTACCCTGTCCGTAAAAAAATAATGAAAATTTCGTTATTTGGCGATTTATCGTCGGTTGGCAATAAAAAACAATTTCATTTTTTTTATTATTATTATTAAATGCATTTTAAAGGGAAAAAGTTTCATGTTCAACGTGTTTAGATAAATTAAATATCTTTGGTTTTGTCAGCTTTAGTTTGTTTTATGTATAATTTCGTTATATTGATATTTATACTCAAATTTAACCATCAAAATTTGATTTTTAAAACAAAATTAAAATTTTAATTAATTAAAATTTTTTCAAGTTCAAAGTCTAGTTGAGCATTGTCAATTAGATTTTGTTGCTATGGAAACATCTGGCTTTTAATTTTGAATACGCTTAAATGTATGAAAATAATTTTACTGAATAAGAATTTTTTTATATATGAAAATATTTTTTCAGAGGTAAATTAAATAACTACAGCAACAAATATTGTATATATATGCAATTTACTACATATATATATATATATATAATATATTAAACTCTCGCATTGTTTATGTTTAAATTCATTAAATACCATTTACCATTCTAAAAACCAAAAGTTTTCAGTTGCATTAAAATCGTTTGCTTTTGGCGCGGAAAAGTACTGCTCGCCAAATCGTGTGACACTTTCCTCTTTTCACGCCAAATATTCTAAAGTATTTTATTTTTTTACATGTTTTTCTCTGCAGTTCCGCCAGTGATCCTTCATTTTCACTGATCCTTCATTACATACATGAGTAGTTTAATTAGTATTTTTTTTTTCTTTTTAATCTGAGTATGCCCAGTATGGAAATCTTCCTTGTTAGTCTTTTTTTTTTTTTTTTTCTTTTCATGTTTACAATCTTTATTCATGCAGAAGTGCAGTAGGCTACGATATTTACGCTTTTAATGAACCTTTGTTTGTTGTACGTAAATGTTTCAGTTATCATTCGTATTATTAATCCATATTCTATGTAATGGATATATTAAAATCTAAAAAATGGTATATTTTAAAAGTAAAATCTTCAAAGACGGAATCGCACAAGAAAGAAAAAAACACGTTCCCTTCTTAACAGGTGTAAATGTTTAATATATATTTTTTTTTTTCTCGCGTATTATTGTATTCATTTTGCATGGATGAAGAGTTTAAAAGAAATTTCCAGTTTTCAGTCTAAAACGAAATTCCGTCATAGGCGGGGTTTTTTTTTATGCGTTTAACTCTATTTTAATAAGCCTAGAAATTTAGGATTGCTTAAAAAGAATAAATTCTAATGTTCAAATGTAGAATAATGACAACTTAAAAATATATGCCTTTTTTGCATAAAAATTTTGGACCAAACCAAATTTTACTGATTTTTGAACAGACTTGGCTGCGTCGAAAAATGATTTTCAAACGGGATGATTTCACCGTAACTGATTATTTTGTTCCGTGAAGACTAGGAAGAATGAAATCAGTCGTACGGAAAAAATAAGTTAGGCCTGACACGGCCCGACCCGAATGCCGTTAATGGAAATTGGCCCGCACCCGGCCCATTAAGCATTACGAAAGACTTTTTGAAGAAGAAATCTATCATAATTTAAGATGTACACTATTTATAGGAAATACAATAATGATGGTCAGTTCTTTGATATATGTTATCTGAAAATTTCATGAATTTGTACGTAAAACTTACTTTTTTAAAGTGTCCTTCAAGTTTGCTTGTTGTGGGGGGGGGGAGAATCTAAAGAACCCTTTTAAAAAAGTATATTTTTATTTCATACTAAACTTTGTGATTGAATGCAAATTTCATAAAATTATGTGCTGAGGATTAACAATTATTTTCATGTAAAAAGTTTTTAAAAATTAAATACCGCACTGTAAAACAGTTTTTAATTATTATGCTTTTTGGAAAGGTATATTGTATACTTTTGGAATCAAGTTTAGATTCTGAGACTTTTTTCATAAAATAATACCTTTTGAAAAATAAATTAAGGGAGGGTTTAGCTCCCCCATTTTCCTCTTTATACTTAACGATTTAACACCCAAAATAATTCAGCGATACGCCTTATCAGAATGAACATATATCCAAAATTCGAAGCAAATCTGATAATTCTGCATAAAAACTCTTATCTAATTTAAAGGGGTCTTCTTTTGTTCCCCCTTTATATTCAACCAGTATCCAAAAGTATTCAAGGATTCGCCTTATCTAAAAGAACCTATATTCAAATTTGAAGCAAATTGGTTAATTCTGCATGAAAAACCCATTTGTCTAAATTAAGGGAGCATTAGACCCCCGTTCCTCCCCCTATATTTATTTAATTAACTCCCAAAACTAATCAAGGAAGCACCTTATCAGAATGAACCTATATCCTAAATGGAAGCAAATTGGATAATTCTGCATAAAAACTTATTTATCTAATTTAAGAGGATAATCTGTCAAATATCACATGTGAAATAAACTACAAAAACACAAGTATCTTTTTTATTTTTTAATAATATGTCTAAAGAACATAATATATACATATATATGTACATTTTTAAAATATTTCTATAAAATATATACATATATACAATTTCTGATGTCAACATCAGATTTTCAAGGCACATATAAAATACACACAATGTATGAGACATCATATGAAAACTTTTTAAAGTCTTTTAACAAAATGTATGCACATTTTGTTTAAAATTTTAAGGAGACAATTTTTGAGAAAACAGAGTGTTTTGTTGAAAATTGCACTTAATTAAAAATTCATAAAAAAAGAGCTTATCTGTAAAAACAGAAAAAAAATCAAAAGTTACAGATTAAAAATAATATCAGTACATTAATAACTACATAGAAACAGTATATTACAAGAAGTCAGATTTATAAAAAAAAGTATTTACAATCGTACTTTACAAAAAATCCGTGTACTAGTTAGAAAATCAAAATTTTTATGTGTGAAACTGGGAGACATGTATAATATTTAACACAGAAAGTTGTACAAAATATTTCAATTTATGAAAAATTAAACATTTTGAAATTTAACTGTATCAGATTATTTTATATAAAAAGAAGGCATTAAAGATACTTTTTTCTAAACTACTACAAAGTACAATATTACAATTAGATAAATGTAGCCTAAGACAAATTGCTACACAAAACATAGAAAAAGAAATGAAATGATATTTTGACAAAATGAAATTTATAATTTATAATTAATCGCCAACAGAAAATTTATGCATTTTCGAAGCCAATTATGGTAACCCTCTGCTGCCTTTTAAGTGAAATGCTAATAGATAAAATTATTTTGAAGAGTTTGTTTTTCTTTTTTAATAAAATTATGATTTTGCTTCATGACCTTCAATGATTTGTATTTACTTCCCAAAAAATACAGAGTACCCTCTATTATCAATTACAAATAGCTAATTCCTAAATTGTTAATTTTTAAGAGTTATATATGCGTGTGTGTATGTATAACAAAATCCTGCATACTCTTAACAAATGAAAGAACAATAAATCATTTGCATCTGGCCAAAACTTGCTGAATTCTGATTTTATGAATTTTCAAAATTTTTAGGCATTAAAAAAAAAAAAAAAAAAAGTTTACAGAAAGTAAATATGATTTAATTGTGAGTCTTTTTTACTGTAATGTAATTTTTTAAAAAAATTCAATATTTGGTATTTACTATTTTTTTAATTAATATCACTTTAATTGAGATATTAAGTGTGGTAAAACTACATCAAAAACAGCCAATATAACTAATATTTGCCAACATAACTATTACTAATATCTGCCAAAGCCAATATAACTAATATTTGAAATTATAGAAATGACATAAAATCCATCAGGTAACATACTTGCACCTTGCACCCAAAACATGCCTTTTAGCAGCCTTTTTAGAATTATAAAGTATTCTTCAAACAACATAATGAAGACAATAATAAAAATCTATCTAATGGGTTATTTATTAGATGTAGATCACATTTCAGGAAAGGGGAGGGGAACAGGGAGAGTTAAAAAATGCATTTTACAAATCTCTTGTTGCCACATTGTTTACAGTGACTACATATAGAATGATCATTGTTTGTAAGTGGAATTAAGTTCCTAAAAAGATATGATTTTGTATTATTATTTTTATTGCAATAGTTTGAAGTGTAAACTTGCAAGATCTTGGTGGTTTCATAAGGTATTTATTTTAGTAGTTTATAAATTAGCAAGCAACTTTTTTTACATACAATTAAACATATTGACCTACCCATTTAACTTTAAATTAACAATTTAAAAAGGAAAATATGACATTACACCAGATGAGAGATTATTGAAATATGATAATCTGTTACACAAGCGGGGAAAAAAGGTTTTATAAAAACAGCATACAAATTTTAGTCATGATATTTTATTTATTTCTATTTCATTTATAATTTCTCAGATATTATAAAAGCTAAGAGAATGCAATTTTTATGATAAACAAGTTTTATAGATTTTATAGAAAACTTTAGTTGAGAGTCACATTTGAGATTGCATCTTCTAATACAAGCCTGTCCAACACAAGTAAGCTGGTAGCAAACAATGAAACTACCATAATTCACATGACTGGAAATAATAATTTGTATCCTTACAAAAAGTAATATGTCGTATATGACATCAATACATCTCATAATAATAGCTACAAGGCCCATATGTTTCAAAACTACATAATCAAATAATATGCATTGCAAATAAAATGAACAATTTAGAATTTACTTTAAAAAAATTTAAATAAGAAGGAGACATCTGAAAGGGCACATAGAACATAATGCCCATATAATTGCAATAAAGATCATTTGAATGTAACCATTAATGTAGAGTACATACAAAAATTAATACTTTTTTATACAGCGTTCCCTCACATTAGCCAGCATATTGTAAAATTCGATGGGGATTAAATTTTTAAGTGTTCATCCCTGGTCTTTCCTGGAAAAAGCGAGGAACTTCGAAAATGTAAAATAATGTAGCTCATTAGATATATTCAATAACAGCGATTTCTGTTGAGGAGGGGAAGTGCAATATTGAGTTTGTCTCCAGTTTAGAGCCGTCCTTAGGGGTGAGCGACAGGTGTGGCCGCACAGGGCCTCCCGCCTAGAGAAACCTCACACTTGGACACAAAATATTTTTTCTTTAATAAAACAAAGAAAGTAAAATAGAAGATCTTTAGTATAAATTTATAATTTTAGTTAAGAAAAGATAGTGTTCTTGACATAAAATATAGCCTACGTTGGCAGAGAGACTTTTATCATCAGATTTCCACCATCACTTTTGAAATTGGTTCAGTAGTTCCAGAAATTACCCCTACAAATACACAAATGCTACTCTTTTATAACAGCTAAGGGATAAAACCCTGGCTCCCTGGGACATAGTATATAGGTGAAAATCTTTCTTTTTTATTAATATTATAGATTGGATAATGTTAAAAGTCTGAAAGCAAAGGACCTCGCAAAGTCCTTGCACCGGGCCTCACTTTAACCCTTTATCTACCGAATTATAAATTCTTGAAAATTTTACATTCTAAAGCATTTTATGTAAATTCTTTAAACTAAATTAAAATATTTGCATAATCATTTAATAAATTTTTGAAGGATTTTAGAAGGATTGAAATATTTAGAAGGATTAATTAAATTTGAATTTACAGGGATTTTGTGCAATATTTATAACTCCACTCAAATCTTTTATTTTAAATTGTTTTCTTAGTATTTTGCAGAATTATAAAATGTACAAATATGATGTTCTTACAATCATAATTTAAATATGCAAATTATTTTATAGATTTTTATTACAGTCGAGTCTCTATATAACGAAATCCACCGTTCCAGTAAAAAATTCGTTATATAGAGAAATTCAATGTATAGAGAGTAAGGTTAAAAATCGTATTTAATGTGTAAATTTTGAACAAATATTATTTTTGATCTTTTTAATTAAGAATTTGAAATGTTTAAAAGTAAATATTAACCCAACATTTTATTTCTTAATTATTTAAGTAGTTTCAAAAAAGAGAATAGACATTTATTTGAAAGCTTAATGATAAATCAAATAAGGAAGACTTGCATTAATTTCAGACGAAGAAATCTGTAATTTTTTGTTGCTTTGATTTTAAAATTGTTACGCTCTCAAAAGAAAAAAAAATATATATGAATATATATATATATATATATAAATTTTAAAAAATGCTCAAATTTTAGCAAGGAATGGAAAATTGTAGTTAATATTTTCCTCCATTTGAAGGCCGCTCTTATGTTCCTCTCATTGATTCCTCTCTTATATGTGTAACAATCCAATTGATTCTGTTAGGAGAAGGATTTCAAAGGTGTGTTGGAGGTCTGATGAATTCGTTGGATTTAAAGAACAAGGAGAGAAGTAATATGTAAAAAAAAACCTCAGCACTGAACGATAAATCAAAAATAAGTGATGGAAAATTGATTCCATACTATTTTGAAGCTTTTTTAAGACTAAATAAATTAAGACCAATTAATGAAAAAATTCGTTATATGGAGATAGATATTTCGCTATATAGAGACTGTTTTTAATGTAATCATGCAAAAAGGGGACCGTTCCTACTAAAAATTCGTTATATGGAGAAATTCGATGTATGGAGTTTCGTTATAGAGACTCGACTGTATTTCCGCTTTCAATATAAATATGCAAATATTTCCGAATTGAAAAATCCCCATCTTCTTTCCTCAACGCCAAGAAAGCTGAAAAGATAGAGGCAAAAGAAATCAACCTTTTAAAAATGTTTTTATTTTGTATAACCAATAATGCTGTTGGAAAAAAAAAGTAATATATCTGTAACTCATTCTAAATAGTATTTAAACTAATTGACGTATTAAGGGTGTTCTTAACTGCTGCGCTCAACAAGCTCAAAACGTTTTGAAACATTTACAAATTCATTTTTTAACAAAAATATATAAAAATTAGAATGCCTGACTAGGGAAAGGATTTCGAATCGAACCTATTTTTCCATTTTATGATAATTAAATTACCTATCCAGTTATAAGCTATTTTGATGACATGATCACCTGTTTTTCTCCTGCTTTTCGACCAGTTTTTTTTTTACTTTCGTCAGGAAATAGGCTCAAAAGTGTCAATTTTGAAGGCTTGTATCCCCATCTTCCCCTACATATTTCCTGTTTTCCAGGTCTGTGACTACCCTGGTTGTTAGAAAAACAAATTAAATCAGATGCCCATCCTCCAGTAGCGAAACCTTGTCTTTTCCATCCTGCTGGTGTATTTCTGTTTTTTCCAGCATGCTAGTTAATGCAGGGGAATATGGTAATATCACATTACATAATTAATAAAATTAGTTCAAAAGTAGAAGAAAATTATTTGAAGTACATTTTAGCAGGGTTGGAAAAAAACCAGGTTTTTTTGAAAAAAACCAAAAAAACCGGTTTTTTTGGTTTAAACCAGGTTTTTTTGGTTTAAACCGGGTTTTTTTAAAACATCCTTTCTTATTATATATACATGCATATTTACTGATAAAAACAGACATTATTGGTTTATAAGCAGTGTAACTTCATTTAAAATAATTTAAATTTAATAATTATAGTGAATTTATGCTGAAATTAAACAATTTTAGCAAACAGTCTTACATTGAAAGTTTTAATTGTTCTACACAGTGAACCATTGATGCCCTGTAAATCTTTATAAACAATCTTTTGATTACTAATAATAAACATTTGGATATAGTTTGATAAATATTCTTTTCCACAATTATTCAAATAATAAATTACAAATACTTCTTAGGATTTTTTCTTTCTGAGTGACGATTTGAAGTTAACATCTTTAGTCGTTAGATTCAGCAAATAGCAGAGAGGGGAAAAAAATATTATTAAAATGCATTAAAAGAAAAATTTCTTTTACAGCTTGTGCAAAATCTTAAAAGATCATTGTGTTGTATTATTAATTGCATTAAATAATCTGCATTATTAAAAAAAAAATATTTTATACTAAATATTGAATCTATTTTATCTTTGATCAATTCACATGTTTGAAGTTCTTTCTTTAGAGCAATAGATATGTTCACCAATATGTACTGATTTTAATCCTATACATAAAAAAATGACATAAACCCAATATATCTAATGCTTATTGCTGAAATAAAGTGTTAAGTAGAAATTATTTATATCCAATAATCTGAAACTCGTAAATTATAAAGAAAAAAAGAAAATGTCATTAGATTTTTTCTAAAAAACGATAGAAATTATTTATAGGTTTAATCCTATGCATAAAAAAAGACCTAAACCCACTATATATAATACTTATTACTGAAATAAAGTGTTAAAAGTAGAAATTATGTTCAATAATCTGAAACACGTAAATTATAAAGAAAAAAAAAGAAAATGTCATTAGATTTCTTCTAAAAAAACCAATTGGTTTTTTTGAGAAAAAAACCATTTGGTTTAAACCGTGGTTTAAACCATGGTTAAAACCAATTGGTTTAAACCATGCCAACCCTGCATTTTAGTGAGTAATAGTGTTTAAAATGCAGAAAAATTTACATAGATTAAAAATTAATTCGCACTATGTACATTCCAGTTTCTATAAACAGTAATTTTGGTCCTACATTAATAACAAAATATAAAATACCATAAAGTACCAAAAGTAAGCCTCCTTTTAGCAGACAGAAAATTTCAATGATTTTAAGGAGGGTTTATAATGGGAGGGATTATAAAGGGAGCTTTTGTAAAGAAAAATAGGAAAATTGAGAAGGAGGTAGGTATATCTGAAATTTATGAATTTCACAGGATTTTTATAATTTACAAAATGCAATAAAAACATTTTCCCTTGTTTGTTTTTTTTTTTTTTTTTTTATTAAGTTTCTATTTTACAGAAATTAAGTAATTTCCATTAATAAAAATAATAAATTAATGAAACAAAAAAAATTCTGATTTGATATCCCACTAATATCAGATTATACATAAATATATATTTATTTAGGAGATATAAAAAAAGTCTCATAGAATTTCCTGAAAAAAAAAAAGGAATGTAAGCATCATAAAATAAAACTTGAAGGGACAGCAAAAAAAGAAAAATTCACATGTATGAGGGGGGGGGGGGGGGGGGGCTTACATTCAGAGGAGGGCACACTTTCAGTGCTTTATGGTAATGATAATACATGAATTATATTTTACATTGGATTCAAAAGCAACCTTTCACAACTGCAAGTAAATTATAAACTTATCAAAATTTTAATTCTCAAATATAAATATATATATATATTAAAGAAGCTGAAAGAAATTCAAATGAAGTATCTGATGATACACATGATAAAGAAGACACAATACCAACAGAAGAAACCATGAGAGCAGGTAAGATCTCTAATTATTAAAAGAGCCAAAGTAAATGTTAAAACATTACAAGAAGTAATACATTTTTCAATATATTCATGTACATGTATATGCACACTCATGTGCAAAAATTAAGCCCCACTTGTAACATATAATATTGAAAATTATTTACATATTTTGACACACTGAACATAGCCATTTTTTAAAGGAACATATTATAAATATATATTTATAACATGAAAACTATTTCTGAAACAACGATAATTTAAAGTACATTTTAATGAAAAATACAATTGAAAATGTATCAAAATTAAATCGTACTACCTTCCAGTTTCTATAAACTGTTAATTAGATATGGATTCTGCATTAATAATAACAAAATAATAATTTATGAGTAATATTTAATGTTGAATTCAAAAACAACTTTTGAGAACTGGAAAAAAAAATTATAATCTTATCAAAATTTAAATTTTCAAAAATATAAATTCAGAAAAAAAAAAAAAAAAAAATGAAAGCAAAACAAAACAAAAGATAAAATAAATAAAAATGAGTATGGTACATTTTATAGTATCTATAAACATACATACATACTCATGTGCAAAATTTAAGCCTCACTTATACTCAAGTACATACAATGTTGAAATTCATTTACATCTTTTGATACAGTGAACATGGCAATTCTTGAACCAAACAAAGGACTTTTGTGTGTTAAATGGTTTCTCGCATCTTTATTTGATACCATTCTTTACAATTTGAGCACTTAATCACATTTGTGTTTCAATCTATGTTCCAAAGAAGTCTACAATGGCAGTTTACATTAAAATCAAATGATTTAACAGGTTTCATGCTCATTGTGTAGCATTTATCATGTTATCATTAATCTAAGAGCCTTTACTTTTAAAATCTGCTTGTTTCTTTCATTAAGAGCCTACATGAATCGCTGAAAAAAACCCGGATGATAATGTTAAGTCTATGGAAGCATTATTTTCAAATATCTCGCTCAAATTTTAATATTTTTTAGCTTTTCTTCACATATGGGATAGCTGAGGAAGGCTAGTTTTTAATTTTTTGATTTGGATTATATATTTTTTTTTATATTGGTATAGTTTTAATTTTAAAACTGTTCAGAAACTTAAAAGTTTTTTTTTTTTTTTTTTTTTTTTTTTTTTTTTTTTTTTTAAATTTGAAGCCTAAAATTAAAAAAGTAAAAATTAGCAGTCTTCAAATATCTTATAGAAAAATATAAAAAATCGTTGAAAAATATTAAAATTAGAGTGAGATATTTCAAAATAATGCCTCCATAGACTTAACATTATCATCCAGTTTTTTTTTTCAGTGACTTCTGTAGGTCGTCAAGGTGGTGGGAATCATCTTTAATCCAAGTGAATTATCCTCTTATGTCTCATCTTTACTTAAAAGAATTTCAACTGAGAAGTAGGAATAAATATTTTGATCAGTTTTGCGGATGAATTCTTTGATTTGCCTCGGCAGCAACTTTGTATTTTTATCTTCTGATGTCTGCGCATCATTTTTATGGATGAGCATACATTCCAATAAATTTTTTTCTTTAGAATTGTGATCAACAATAATTCCTCTTCTGCTGTTCACATAATATCAAAAATAGTTTCTATTAGTACATTATTTATTGAATTATATTTTTTATGGCTTGATGTTGGATTATTTTTAGCAAGGTTTTTTTTTCTTAATGGGGGACCAATGTTTTCTGTATTTTTATTTCTTTTTTGTTTATTAGTAGGCTTAACTTTCCTCTTTTGAGGAAGTCCTTTTTGCTTTTCAGTATTTGTTGAGACGTATTTTAGGATCGGTTCCAATAAATTGCTTAAACCATCCATTACAGATGGATCATTTATTGCATATGACATTATCTGCATTTCTTCTAACATTTCTCTGACTTTGGCTCCCTTAATAGCTAGAGATCTTGTTGATTGCTCTGATTCTTCATTAGTCACCGCATTTGATTCAGTTTCATTATTTTTTGTGTAAGTTCCTTCTGTTGGTGTTGAATCTTCTCTATCATATACATCATCGCATGCATCATATGAATGTTCTGTTTCTGTACTATTTGCATATGCATTCTTGATTGACATATCCAAGTTAAAATAAGGACTATGCCGGAATTTTGATGATAAATAGTCCCATGTTATGTTGGTGTACTGAAAGATAGCAAAAAAATGCTTGCAAAGCCACTTCTTTCTTTGCCAATCATTGCACTCACAAGAGGGCATAACATCATCATTACCAAAATCTAATCGGTAAAAGCAGTTCTTTTTTGTCTGACTGCGTATTTTGAAAGAAATTCTAGAACTTGCAATGTGTCTGATATCACATGGTTGAATAGTTTTAGCCAAAGCCATTTGTTCAAGGCAATGCATGATAAATGGCCTAGGCCTATTAACTAGATACTCTGGAATATTTCCAGAATATTCTTGACAACCAGAAGAATATTTATTGTTCAATTCTTCATACAGTCTGAAACTATCAGGAATAAATTCAGTAATTATTAAATTTATCATACTACTTAGAGGCCTTTGTTTTTTCTTAGACAAGTAATCATAATTTAGGCTTCGATTTTTATGTTCAACTCCATCATTGGTGTTAATAGGCAGTTCCATTTCATCTTTACGAAAGGCCCATACCCACCTCTTATGGACAGAAAGCCATTCTTTTTTAAACCAATTTTGCATTTCATCATTTGTTTTCCAAAAATTGCTGTTTTCTAATATTTCCATAGCTTTGTCAAAAGCTGCAACTGATTCAGCATTTGCCACTGTCCGTAGAAGTTTCAAAACATCATTTCTCTGGTCTTCAGGGACTCCATTTGATGAATTCTTTAACCAACGCTCCCAGATCTGCTCCCGATAAAAATCACACAAGAATACAAAGGTTTCAGGGAAAACAGTTTCAATTGCATTAATTTCCTCTATGCAGAAATCAGCTATAAAATATTTTGGGTTCCATGTTGGATTCACTTCTTTCAATATATTTATTGCTTCAGTAATACTGGCAGTCGTTTCATCATGCGTAATAAATATAGCAACAACTTGATAGTTGACATTGGTTTTCACGCACATGAAGAATAACGGTACAGTATATTTGATTATTCGATGCATAGCATCTAAGAGGCACAGAGTATTTCCATAACGCTGGAGCAAATATTTTTGTTTTGCAGACTGATAGACTAACAACATGTTCTTTGTGATATTTTCCTCAGAATTGTTGCTTTCAGTTTCATGGCAAGATCTAAAGAAGAAAAAATCATCAGGATACTTTATCGAATGGTCATCTACCATACATTGGATTTTTTCCTGTTCTTTGGTCGAATAGGGTAATTTCTGCAAAGTTAGTGTTACAATGTTCCGAATGTATTGTGCTGTGGGATAAAATTTTCGGTCTGATTTTGAAGGGAAATCTGGGGTTTCAGGAAAGAGCTGCATGGTCACATACTCATGTAGGTGACGTTTTATTTCAGCAGTACTTGTTATTGAATCAGCAACAAGCTCTTTTATTTTCTGCTTTATCTTTTCATCAACAGGCATGTACATTTTTGCTGCCTCTCCAACAGGATGATTGGCATGTTCTGATTCACTAGCTGGAAACGTTAGAAGGAATTTTTTAATTGCCATCATGACTTCTTTTTTCTGTAGTGATGCCCGTAGTTCTTTGGATGTCTTTTCTCTATTGTATCTGTTATTTTTAGTAATTGCATATTCTGGAAATGTGAATATTTCTTTAAATGTAATTGCAGCTGGGCAGCCAACTTTTCCGATGCAATTTGCTTTTCTTTTTCTTTTTGTTCCTTGTGTATGATCACTTCTGCTTTCTCCATCTTTCTTCTGCTTATATTTGGATTTAATATGATGATCTGGACCATACTTGCATTCAAGTCTTGTTTGATTTACAAAAATATAAGGTAATGTATCAAGCCACAGTATGAAACTATTTCCCTTTTTTGAATATAATTCTGCTTGTCCAAAATACTTATTACGTATCGAGTGCACATAGAATTTAGAATATGTTTTATCTTCATATTCTTTGATTTTTTTAAATCCTTCTTCAACAGTGTCAACTAAAGCAATATTCATTGTGTATACTTCCAATTATTTATTACAAAAGCACAAACCACCTGCTAAGATGCAAGATATAAGTTATCGAAGAATCAAAGTCTGTGAAAGATGATCTGACAAAGATAAAAACAATAAATACAGTTGAGGAAGAACAGGGCCAATACAATTAGCTATTGGTCTCGTTGTTTTGAATTTAAGTTTTTAATTTTTAGTATAACAAATGGTGCGAAAGTGTGGCAAGTTTTGCATGACTATTTTGAGCTAACAACATGAACAAGAATTATCCAGCTTTTAGATGTTTTCTTCAATACAAGATATGTTCCAAATGAAAATCCAGGACTGTATCTTAGTCATGTTAAAGCAGCTAAGTCCTTTCATTATGTTTATTAGTTACAATTGCTTTACAAGGGATACTAGATGATCTGTAGTCTTTCAGATGAGTTTCGGGGAACTGTCCAAATGATTTATAGATGTAATGACGTTTCGTTAGTACCTGATAAAATTGAAGCTGAGCTCCTACTGTAAGAAAATTGACAGAAGTTGTTCAAGAAAAATCTTGTTTCTATAGCATTTTCCAGTGAATCTTCTGTTAAACCAGGTAAATCTAAAAATAATAATAAAAATAAAATTGATTTGCATTTTTTGTGCAAAATACATAGTTATCTAATTTGTAATTCTGAATTTAAATAAAATAAATCTAATGAAATTTCTAAACATTCTAATAGCAAAAATAATTTCCATAACAAATCTAATATTAGAAGTAATTTTCAAAAAAATTTTTTTTAAACCAGCTAAAACTAATAATGTTGAAAATGAAATGGTTAAATTAGGGATACCCCAGATACTGGATATCTGGTACTAAATATGTTTTTAATTATAGTGAATGTTTGTTTATTTCTTTATACAATGCCATCTCAAATAATAAATTGCAAACATGTTTCACACACCATTATAAGCATATTAAAATATTTTACAAAACTATATATCATTGACTATCAGGGCTTGAAATTCAGGTTTTCCCAGGAAGAGAGAGTTTCCAGGGTTGCCACTCCAATCTTGAAAAAAAATTCCCTGTAAATTCCCTGTACTCCAATTAGTCCGGGAGCCGACCGTCGATTTACCTATGTATCGAGTAAAAGGACCGGACATACATCAAAATGTAAGTCTCAATGTGCACATTAAGAATATCACTGTCTGCCAGGTCCTATCCTGCCGGAACGCAAGGCAGCCGCACTTTTATGACGTCAATTTTGAGTGTTTACCTATGTATCGAGTACAAGGACCAGACATACATCAAAACGTAGGCCTCAATGTACACATTAAGAATATAACTGGCTGCCACATACATCAAAATGTAGGTTTCAATGTGCACATTAAGAATATCACTCGCTGCCAGGTCCTATCCTGCCGGAACCCGGTGGCAGCCGCACTTTTATGATGTCAAGTTTGAGTGTTTACCTATGTATCGAGTAAAAGGACCAGACATACATCAAAATGTAGGTTTCAATGTGCACATTAAGAATATCACTGGCTCCCACAAATATCAAAATGTAGGTTTCAATGTGCACATTAAGAATATCACTGGCTGCCAGGTCCTATTCTGCCGGAACCTGGTGGCAGCCGCACTTTTATGACATCAATTTTGAGTGTCTACCTATGTATCGAATTCAAGGTCTGAAAATACATCAAAATGTAGGTTTGAAAATGCATATTAATAATATAAGGGTCTACTTTGTCCAATTTTACCGGAATCAGGTGGCAGCAACACTTTTATGACATCAATTTTGAATGTCTACCTATGTGTTGAATTTAAGGACCATATATAAATAAATATGAAGGTTTAAAAGTGCACATTAATAATATCATGGTCTGCCAAGTCTAATTCTGCCGGAACCAGGTGATAGACTCATTATATTTCGTCAATTTTAAGTGTTTACCTACATATCGCACCTGGCAGACAGTGATATTATTAATATGCGCACTAAAACCTACATTTTGATGTATGTGGCAGCCAGTGATATTCCTAATGTGCACATTGAAACCTACATTTCAATGTATGTCCGGTCCTTGTACTCGATACATACGCAAACACTCAAAATTAACGTCATAAATGTGCGTCTGCCACCGGGTTCTGGCAAGATAGGACCTGGCAACCAGTGATATTCTTAATGTGCACATTGAATCCTACATTTCAATGAATGTCCGGTCCTTGTACTCGATACATAGGTAAACACTCAAAATTGACGTAAAAAATGTGCGGCTGCCACCGGGTTCCGACAGGATAGGACTTGGCAGCCAGTGATATTCTTAATGTGCACATTGAGACTTACATTTTGATGTATGTCTTGGCCTTGTACTCGATACATACGTAAACAGTCAAAATTCACGTTATAAATGTGCGGCAGCCACTGGGTTCCGGCAGGATAGGACCTGGCAGCCAGGGATATTCTTAATGTGCACATTGAAACCTACATTTTGATGTATGTGGCAGCCAGTGATATTCTTAATGTGCACATTGAGACCTACATTTTGACGCATGTCTTGGCCTTGTACTCGATACATAGGTAAGCACACAAAATTGACATCATAAAAGTGCGGCTGCCACCGGGTTCCGGCAGGATAGGACCTGGCAGACAGTGATATTCTTAATGTGCACATTGAGACCTACATTTTGATGTATGTCCGGTCCTTGTACTCGATACATAGGCAAACACTTAAAGTTGACGTCATAAATGCGCGGCTACCACCGGGTTCCAGCAGGATAGGTCCTGGCAGCGAGTGATATTCTTAATGTGCACATTGAGACCTACATTTTGATGTATGTCAGGTCCTTGTACTCGATACATAGGCAGACACTCAAAATTGACGTCATAAAAGTGTGGCTGCCACCGGGTTCCGGCAGGATAGGACCTGGCAGCCAGTGATATTCTTAATGTGCACATTGAAACCTACATTTTGATGTTAGTGGGAGCCAGTGATATTCTTAATGTGCACATTGAGACCTACATTTTGACGCATGTCTTGGCCTTGTACTCGATACATAGGTAAGCACACAAAATTGACGTCATAAAAGTGTGGCTGCCACCGGGTTCCGGCAGGATAGGACCTGGCAGACAGTGAGGGAATATTAATGTGCACATTGAAACCTACATTTTGATGTTAGTGGGAGCCAGTGATATTCTTAATGTGCACATTGAAACCTACATTTTGATGTATGTCTGGTCCTTTTACTCGATACATAGGTAAACACTCAAACTTGACGTCATAAAAGTGCGGCTGCCATCGGATTCCGGCAGGATAGGACCTGGCAGCGAGTGATATTCTTAATGTGCACATTGAAACCTACATTTTGATGTATGTGGCAGCCAGTTATATTCTTAATGTGTACATTGAGACCTACGTTTTGATGTATGTCTGGTCCTTGTACTTGCTACATAGGTAAACACTCAAAATTGACATCATAAAAGTGCGGCTGCCTTGCGTTCTGGCAGGATAGGACCTGGCAGACAGTGATATTCTTAATGTGCACATTGAGGCCTACATTTTGATGTATGTCCGATCCTTTTACTCGATACATAGGTAAATCGACGGTCGGCTCCCGGACTAAATGCATTTATTCCATGTTGAGTGCGAAAAAATATATGCGTGTATGAAGGCTAATTAGAAACAGGGTTCATACTATCTTTCTGTGATAAAATTCAAGCACCTAATCCAAATTTCAAGCACCTTTCCAGAAATGAAAATTTTAATGTTTTAAAATACTATGTTACAAAAGTATCATATCTTTTTCATTTTCACATATTTTCAGGCGAATGCTAAACATAACATACAGTAGCAAAGTCTTAAATGTGAAATGTTATGAGAAAGGCTCTGAAAAATAAAGAAAATCTTTTTGCATCCTAACATATGTCTTTTGAGTTCAACATATGTGAAACTTGTTTAAGATACACCCGTTTAATATATGATCCCGCTTAAGAGACAATTGATCTGCAGTAGCTTGAAAAGGAAACCTACGTAAAATTACCTGGATAAGATACAATCCCACTTGAGATACAAAATTTTCTCTATCCTTTAATTCATATCTAAGACGAGTTTTACTGTATTAGCTTTGAATTCAAGACAAGGAAGTTTAGAAACTGTTACATGTTTTATTTCACATCCTTAATAATTTTGTTTTCTAATTAGCATGACTGAATGAACTATGTTAAATCAGCCGCAAAAAACAGCAGCATTGGTTTTCAGTTTGAAATTTTGCCATTAAAAGCTGCACCAAAGATACAACTGATGAAGGAAAATGCAACTTAACAATAAATTTGTCTTTTAAAAATTGGTTGCCTGTAAAGTCGGTATACGGGCGAAAGTTTTACGTGACAACGACTTTGAGTTGTAAAATAATTTTAATGTGAATATTCATTCGTATAGTAGGAAGAAGGATGAAATAATAGTAACAATTTAAAACATTTATTTATACAAAGAATTATATTTAAAACATTAATTTATACAAAGAATCTCGCACTGAATTTCATATTAACAAAATTTTATTTTTACCTTTACACATACATACGTATTTATATACAAATATACATACAATAACTTGCAATACACTGTGTTTGTTAAACACATTTTACTTCATGTTTATTGATGTCAAATGTTGAATTTTGTAAACAGCATATTAAAGAATTTTTCAATGAGCAGAATATAACTAAAGTAAAATGGCTTTCACTAATCACATATCATTAGTTTTCCATAATATACCACCGAATTACGAAATAAACTACACTTATTTTCTTTGTACTTTATACTAATAACTAATACATAACGTATTTCGTCTTAGTTTGATACTATCTAAAATTCTCCTATTAAGCACTGCCCCTTCCTTGCAGCGAATTCACATTCACGTTCAGAAAATGGTCCCACAAGTGACCGGAAAAAGTTAAGAGAAAAGTGAGCGCGTATCGTGAGCGGAGCGTAACGTAACGTAACGCAGTTTCTTGAAGTGTCTCCCGGCAAACCAATTTACAAGACGTTGTCACGTCAAAAAGGTACAATAGAATTATACATGTAATTATTGGTATTATTTTTTTCTTTTGGACACAAGAAATGAATGACTATAAATATTCCAAGATTTCAATCAGTCTTTGTATAGCTGCTAGTCTGTCAACCTATCTATAAAACTTCAAGGCACTATTGCCAATTTACAATAGTTCATAATAATCTTGAAAATTTACTTGACATTTTTTTGAAAAACTATGTACTGTTTTAATAACTATTTTATTCCACCTGACCCTAGTAATAGATTCATTGATGAATTTAATTGTTCCTTTATTATAGCAAAAAGTACAATCAAAAACTTTAAAGAATGTCCATTTTTTTAAATAACACAAATTAATAAATAAGATCAAATTTGAAGAAGAATTTCAGGCTTAACATCCTATTTTTTTTTTTTTCTTCTTTATTAAATCAATTCATTTTGGTTACCACCATTTTTTTTAAAAATATAAAACTTAATATAAAATAAAAATATTAAAAAAAAAATTAATACTAAAAACTTATGTTTATACACGTTTTTTTCCCATAAATTAAAAAAAAAAATGAGGAAAAGAAATAAGGGGATTAATTAGCATATTGAGCAAGAAATAATGAAAGTAATTGCTTAAAAATTAAATTAGTAAAAATAAAACAATTCCTATTTATTTTTAATAGCAATAAGGTTCCTTTTGAAAGATATTCTTTTAAAAATTTAAAATCATAAAAATTCTATTGAAGCCCAAGCAATGTTGGAGAGAATGCATGAAAATATGCTTCTGAAACCAGTGGGGCCATCAATCGTAGGTTTGTTTTAAAGGATTTTCATTTAAAAACATAAAATTACACAAATTCAATCAGGATACAGTTAATGCTGGGTGCAGTAGTTATTATGCAATAAAAATAACAATCAATTCATTGCATGGGCAGCATCAAAGGTAAATTTAGATATGGGATACTTGTGTTTTGTTTTTGGTGGAAGGGAGTTCATTTGTTATGTTATTAATAAATAATAATTTGATTAATCAAAAACAAAATCATGTGAGAAAAATTAAATTTCATTTTTTAAAATCAAAATTGAAGTCTAAATAACTTAAATTGTCTAATTTAAATTTTTTTAAATCTTACAAGGGTCATAACCTTTCCTGCTCCTCTTTGTTGGTAGCCATGATTCACGACACATAAATAACAATGATATCTCCTCCAATCCTGCTATATTTTGCAATATCAGATCTATATCTATATATATATATAATAGAAATTATTATTATGGAAAATGCTCTTATATAAGTTTTTAATGCAGATTTTTCTTTATTCTCCAATTTCTAAGTAACACAGCATAGCTTGCACTTGCATGCATTGAAACTGATATGCAATTTGGTACTGCTTCAAACTAACACTTGTATCTTTATTGTTCCATCCACAGTTTATTGAAAGTACACTTTCTTGGCATTGTACATACCTCAAAGAATAATTAACTACTAAAGATCAACAGAAGGCAGAGAAAAAACTATTTGTTGCAAAGACTTGAGTATGTGCATGTGTACATGCATCAACTGATCAAGTTCAGTATATAAAACAAAGCAAAATACAAATGCCCGTACTCTGATCTCCAGAAAGGAAAACTATTTCAGAAGAAATATTTTTACCAGATTTTTCTAATTTGACATTTATTTTTTTCAACACTTGGAACTTTTATTTAATTTTGAACATCTGAATAAGAAAAATTAAGCACCTACAAAAACATATAACAAAAATCAAGCACCTTCATTAAAATTTTAAAAAATTCAAGCACTTTCAAGGACTTTTTTTCTCTCCTAAAAATTCAAGGACTTTCAAGTACTTTCAAGCACAGTATAAACCCTGTAGAAATGTTATAATTTGCCATTACCAAATTCCCTGTGTTTTCCAGATTTTTTAGGATTTTTAAAGAAATTCCCTGGATTTTCCCTGTTTTGGGAGGAGATTTAAAATTCCCTGTGTTTTCCCGGATTTCCAGGTTCTCCAGGTGGCATGGCAACCCTGGTTTCCCTCATAACATTTGTAAATGCAGAGGAGTTAAACTATATTAGAGGGAAAAAAATAATTTTTTAAACCCTATTAATTTTTACATGTCACTTAAATATTTACAATTTATACCAACACGACAAAATTCCACACGACCATTGAAATAATTTAAATCAACAACTCAAGATAATTATCCAAAATGTTTATTTTAATTAAAACAAAGTAAAGAAAGAATCAAGCCTTATATATATCATATCTATTTTTCAATTTTCACTCAATGTTATGGGCAATTAATAACTGAATTACTAAATGAATTTTTTAATTTTGATTTTATTCAATTTTGTGTGGTTTAAAATCTTTCATAGGTGACAAACAGAACAGAGCAACTTTTCAAACACATTAAATTATCAGAAACACTTTGTTATGCTTTTTTCATCTTTTTTTTTTTTTTCTTAATTTTGTAAAATTTGATGTGCATTCATTTTTAATTTGCTTGTAATAATAATGCATGTGGATAATTGTATTGTCAATATCCTTCGGTGATTATACATCACTTAGTGGAATTATCGTCAATTCTGTAATCCTTGACAATTTAGCTAATTGAATTATGTTCTGCTATGCATTGGAATTTTAAACCCATATGAAATTCTGAAAAGAACATAGTCAGTAGATTTCTTCTATTGCATGAGAAATGATTTATTTAAAAAAGTCATGTCCTAATTTCCGTGAACTACACATATCAACTGTTTCTAAATGTGTTTCCTTAAAGTTCATCTTTTTTTTTTTTTTTTTAATCATTTGGAAAACAGTTGTTGTTATCGGTCAAGAATGGACATTGTGCTGTCGGCATTTTATTTTGTTTATGATTCATCAGGAATGCTAATGTTTAATCTGTGATGTACGTAATATAAGACTCTTATTACATAAATCATGTTTTGATCATCATAAAAATGACGTTTTTACTGATTTTCAATAATTTAATGGGAATCATTTAAACAACTTGCTTTGGGCAATGGATGTCCAGATTTTATTTATTTTACGAAATTTAGAAGAATTTTTATTTGAATAGGAAATCAAAATATCATTGTTAATAAAGAAGAGAGTAGAAAAATTACAAAATAGGCAGGTACAAAATATCAGATATGGAAAAAAAAAAAAAAAAAAAAAAAAAAAAAAACTAATCCAAACAGAAACATTATATGAAAGATACTCTTTTAAATCAAAAAAAGAGGTATGATTATTGAGCCCTTTGATAACAATATGTGCGATGATTTTGAAAAATGAAAAAAATAATGTTGAACCATTGACTGTAAAAAAAAAAAAAAAAAAAAAAAAAAAAAAACATGGTTTTTTTTTTTTCAAATGTGCAACACAAGATTTAATATCATTCTGTTTAGTGCTAATTCCAGACTCATTTGATAGAGCTCAGACTCTAGTGACAATTACTGCCTTTTTAGTTATTTCTTGCTTCGGCACAGGAAAAAAATTCATAAAATATGTAAATAAGCCATAGAAAGAATATCACTGATTTTGTCCAGCACGACAAAAATAAATTTTTTAAATTTATCGACCGGTCTGAAAAAAATTTAATTTTGAGGGAACTTGGGCAGTGGGAAAATATAGCTAAATTCGTCAATCAATTACAGTAAAATATCGTGAAATTTGTTAATCTGTCATCACAAGGAAATATCATGAAATTCGTCAGCCAATAAAAAAGACAAAACACAAATTTTTCAGTTGGACACAAGAAAACAATTGTTAATTTCCAGAATGCCACAAAAACAAAAAGGAAAATTTGCCAATCAGTCGCAGAATAAAATATCTAAATTTGTCAATCAGTTGAGAGAAATAAATTGTAAAATTTGCCAATTAGTCTCCAGAAAAAAAAAAAAAAAGAAAAAAAGAAAAAGAAAAATTTTGTGAAATGAGCAAGCAAGAAAATGTTGTGAGAAAAATTAAAAAATCTTTTCAGTCAAACGCAGAAAAACAATCATTAATTTTGTATAATCATCGTAATAGCAAACTGTGAGATTCGTCAATTGGTAGTGGAAAATATCACGAAAATAGTCAATCGGTCATGAGGCTAGATTGTCACTCCTGATGCGGCGATGCGTATTAACTTCATTAATAAAACTGACATGCTTTAGTAGACTGTCATCCTTTATTTTAAGTTATAGCGAAAGCGTTGCTTACTCTTAGCAAATCAAAACAACAACAACCAAAAACAGACAAATTGCGTTTCTATAGTTACACTTATGTGATGCCACATTTCAAAGATAAATTAGAAATAACTCTAACATATCCCCCGACATTGAAGGGTCAACTTCAATAAATTATACAGTACAAAATATTAACATTACAAATGCTTAAGTAATATGATACAATACAACAATTTTCTTTTAACAATGAAAAATACAATTATGAACATACAATAATAGGAAAACTAAAAATAAAAAGACATAACAAAACCCTTTTTTTTTTTTTACATTTCGTAATTAATTTTCCGAGACTTGTTGTGGCAATAACGCAATTTTTGAAATACTTCTTTTAAATATTCCCCTAGCGGTTTTAACTTCGACGACCCTAATCTTACCATCTGCACCTGGGAAAATATTTATAATTCGTCCTAATAAGTATTTATTTGTAGGGAGGTCATCTTCCTTTATCAACACTAGGATTCCTATGCTAACATTATTTTGCAAATTGCCACTTGGAGCGTTGTTGGAGCGTATTTAAGTACTCTTTATTCCAACGATTCCATATCACTTGAATGTATTTTGAAATTCTATGCCATCTAGATAGGCTATTTTCGTTAACATTAATTAATTCTGGTTCAACGATGGCTGTCATAGGCCTTCCGATTAAGAAATGGCCTGGTGTTAAGGCCTCCAAGTCATTCACGTCTGAAGACAATGGAGTGATTGGCCGTGAATTTAATATAGACTCTATTTGAGCAATTACAGTTAATAACTCTTCGAATGTTAGCCTTGCATTACCTACCGTTCGCTTCAGATGATATTTTACCGATTTTATTCCTGCCTCCCACAACCCGCCAAAATTAGGTGCTCTGGGTGGAATAAATTTCCAAATAATATTCTCTTCTGACAAATAATTCGCTAACTTCTCCTCAGGATGTCTTAGTAAATTATGAAGTCTCTGTAACTCGGCGTTAGCACCAACAAAATTTTTTGCATTATCTGAAAAGATTACTGCGCACCTTCCGCGTCTAGCAATGAACCTTTTTAAGGTGGCAATGAATGCATCCGTGGTCAATTCTGACACTAGTTCGAGATGCATTGCTTTAGTTACAAAGCAAACAAAGATTGCCAAATACACCTTATTAAGAATTCCCTTTCTCTGTCCCTTATATTTTATGAAAAAAGGGCCACCAAAATCTGTTCCTACATAATTAAATGGTGCGCTGGGACGTACTCTCTCTCTGGGTAGGGAACCCATGATTTGCTGTATAATTATGGGGTTGCTTTTACTACAAGTTACACACTCATGCGTTATTTTTCTAGCTAAATTTCTTCCCCGTAGAGGCCAGTATTTTTGTCTCAAGTAGCATAACAATGCTTGTGCACCTATATGAAGATATTTTTTATGATAGTAAATTGCAATTAGGCTACACAATTTACCCTTAGCTGGCAGAATATATTGATGTTTTTGAGCAAACCTTAGGTCTGCATTATCTAAACGCCCTCCTACTCTTAGCACATTATCTGCATCTAAAAAGGGGTTTAACAATCGCAATTTACTTTTTTTAGAAATTTGCTTACCTTCTAACAATGCAGTATATTCTGCCTTAAATTCAAGTTTTTGGATTTCCCGAATTAAAAATATTTCTGCTCATGATAATTCTTCCATACTTACGTGTCCCTTTCTTTTTTCATCTAATTTTCTTGTGTTATCTAAGAACCTGAAAATATAACTTAAAACACGTAATATTTTAGTATAATTATTGCTGATACTTAAAATTTCATTTACAAATTCACTAGAATTTAAACTTAATAATGCTGTACTGTTTTTCAATTTTAATTCTGATGAAAAGTCTATATTGTTTTTCACTTGTTCTAAATCAATGCTGTGTTTGGATTCACTGTCTCTTTCTCTCAAGAAGAGAGGGCCATGCCACCAAAGTTCATAATCAATTAATTTGTCAAAGGATAGTCCTCGAAACACAAGGTCTGCTGGGTGTTTGATGGTATTTACAGCATTCATTGGGTACATTAATTGAGTAGTATAGGCAAATCCTGGAGAAGCAGAATCAGCTTTGAAAAGAGCAGAATTTGAACCTTCTATATCAACCTGTGGCTCCCCAGAATTTTGCAACTGTCTTGTTAAGGGTGTCTTGAGATTCAAATCCATTGGTGATGGTGTTTTTGGATTCGGAGGAGTCGGTACTTTGAATTCAGGTTGAGAATTTTTCGGAGAAGATATCACAGGCGAATGCGAAATTTTGTTGGCTTGAATGCATACTGGAGATTTTTTACTAATATTGCCTTTATTTTGAAAATCGCTGGTTTGAATATGTTGAATTTTTTCTCCATGAGCGATCATTTTCGGCGTGATAATTTCAGTATTCTTCCCAGAATCAATCTTTGATACAACTGCTGCTTGTAGGATGTTTGTATTGAGAAGATTATGTAATTCATGCTGTTTACTTGCATCACCCACTGTATAATTATCAAAAGGCTCAACCTTACCGTCAATAAACATTTTATTATCATTAACCTGATGTTGAACTGGTGCTTCTCTTTGTATTTCACCGGAATTTCAATTCAGATACTTATGGTCAATTTTCTTTTCATTTAATGTATGTGAAAAAGTACTTGCTTCATTACTTCTTAAAGGTGATTTATTTTCCGTTAAACGATTTGCTATCAACAATGATCTGTCCATATTTGTATTTTGATACTGGATAGTTTTCTTTTCATTTAAAACAAAGGAATAAATATTCTGTTCATTTCGTTCTAAAGATAATATGATTTCCGCTTCAGGATTTGTTTGTGGTAATGAACTATTCACGTTCATATTTTGAAACTTCACGTTCATATTTTGAAACTTATCGATAGTTTTCTTGTTATTTGATTCAAATGAATAGAGACTTTTTCCATTTCGGTCTATAGATTGAGCAATTTTCTTTTCACGATTTGTTTGCAACAGCAAACTACCCATTTCAGAATTTTCCACAATTACTTCTTCATCATCTCATCTATCTCTTCTAGTATGTGTACGCAGGAAATGTTCCTCACAATACTGCTCTTCTTTAATTTTTATTGGGTTTTTATCATGAACCGCTTCAATTTCCCAAAATTTTTGCATAGTGTTGGATAAATCATCCACAGATCGAACAAGACCACAATAATTATTAAAATTTTGTTGCGGAATAGACGTAGAACCACTGGCAACATAGCCAAAAACAGTTTCTTGAAAAATCAAATTTTGCATATTTATTTTATTTTGTCCGATTAATTTAAAAAATACTTCGTTTGATAATAAAACATGTATTGGACCTGGTTTATCAAATTGTGGATCAGCTAACTGAAAAGTTTAATGCTTAATAGGCATGATGTTTAGATATGTAGCTGGTGTTATGCGCGTAATTTTAGGAACAACAAAAAATTACAATGTTTCATTAAAACTCCTGTTTTTATTTGCTATGGTTGTTATAATACTTTCCTTTATATTCATAACTGAACCATTTAGCTCTGAAACTGATGCGTTTATTTTCCTTCCTTTCAAGAACAATAACTCAGAACATTCCTTCGTTATAAAGTTATTTTGCGATCCTGAATCTAACAATGCTCTAAGAGGAACTAATTCTCGTCTAGCATTTTGTACATATATTATCGCAGTTGAAAGCAGTACTTGTTTACTAGAAGAAGACATCATACTCATTACAGTATTGTTAATAGTTGAATGCGTGTTATCAAATGAATGTGTATTTTCACCCAAAGCGATAACAGACATCGGATTATTTGTGTAACTATGAGGAGTAAATGCGTTTGCGGTTGGCGATAGATTACTACTAATAGTATTTTCATCTTGAATTGCTATTGTCTGATTAGTATCAATATTTTCCTCACCGCGTTCTAGGTGGATCAGTGTGTGGTGACGTTTGTTGCATTTTCTGCACGTGCTTGAACTTTTGCACTGGCTAATGTTATGAACTGATGATAAACAGTTGAAGCATAATTTTTTCATTTTAACAATATTAAACCTTTTTTTTGCAGGTAAATTTAAGAATTGGGAACATCTCATTAAAATGTGATTGCCTTTACACATTGAACAAATGTGTGGACTTTCTGCTAAAAAAGTCAATGACTTAGAATTAAATGAACGTTTCTGATCCTTACTGAAAGGTTTAACAGACGTGACTGTATGAATATTTTCCAAATATTGAGATCGTTTTTCTAAAAATAAAAGTAATTCATCTAACTTCGGAACTTCTTTTGAACTTATCGTCATTTCATAATTTTTTCGGGTATCTCTATCTAACTTTTGGAGAATGATGTTCAATATTAAAACATCTGAAAGATTATTTCTATTATAATTCAAAATCTTCAAGGCGCGAATGCTTTTTTTTACATTATCGACTAGATTTCGAAGATCTTTAGTGGAAGGCTGTGTAAGTTTATCTGCGTTTAAGAGTGAATTGATGTGTATTTCTGTTACTATTCTATCATTTTCATATCTGTCTTTTAATGCTTGAAATAAAGATGAAAAAGTATCTTCTGTGCTAATCAAAGCTCTTGCATCACTTATTAATGCCGCTGATAAATAATGCAACTTTTGCGCATCTGATAGTTGCTCATTTAAAGTTATTAAGTTGTTAAATTGTAATTTAAATAGACCCCATTCTTCTGGCTTTCCGGAGAATTTCGGAAGAGATATATCGGGTAATTTAATATTTATCGCATTGTTTATTTGAGTAGAATTTGGTTGAATTTCATGGGAAACTTTACTTTGTTCTAAATGTTTAAGTTGCTTTTTAATTTGAAATTTGGCCTTTATAATTTTTTCCTGGTATTCTTTGCTAGCACTAATGTCAATTTCATATTCTTTTTCTAAACTAATACCAGATTCTATTTCTTCATTTAGGTTTTTTAGAGTTTGTTCTCTGTCATTTAATTGTTCCGAAATTTCTAAATAACTATCAATATCATTATTTTTATCTTTTATTAATGTTTCTAATTTACTAATTAATTTCGTAATTGAAGTGTGTAATGTTGCACGCTTCTTTTTTAATTTATCAATGTTTTCCATGTTCAAAAACTTATACTAACAGCAAAAGGAATAATAAATTATTCATTACTTTGATTGCTGCAGCAGGCGATTTTCTTTCTTTCTTTTTTTCACCTGTCCAGCTTGTGGAATAATGTTCTAATAAAATTCAATGATGAAAACAGGTCATTATTTTCGAACTTTTCTTTTCGAAGAGAAGAAAAAAAATATATAGACTTTGGCTTGACGTAACCAGAAGTGTATGATGCGGCGATGCGTATTAACTTCATTAATAAAACTGACATGCTTTAGTAGACTGTCATCCTTTATTTTAAGTCATAGCGAAAGCGTTGCTTACTCTTAGCAAATCAAAACAACAACAACCAAAAACAGACAAATTGCGTTTCTATAGTTACACTTATGTGATGCCACATTTCAAAGATAAATTAGAAATAACTCTAACAACTCCCAGTAGTGTAGTCGTAAAAAAACAGAGTATATGCTTTATAAGCAGTAGGTATACGTTCAAAACAGATTGTATACCCTAGAGCAGCAGTTCCCAATTTATGGGTCGCGACCCACTGGTGGTCCGCGGCAGTAGTTTTGGTGGGTCGCAGAACAATCGAGGTTTGTCATCAAATTATGTATATTTTGTTCATCTGTTTAAAAAAGATATGAGAATTTCAACAGGGAATAATATTTCATGAGAAATCCTTAATTTCCTTCTAGATTAGTATACGAACAAAATATCCAGAAGCATTTAAATGAGCTTTGAGATCCTTGATGGAATTCAACACTTTGTGCTTATGAGAACATGTTTTTTCTACTTTGCTGTTTTTGAAAAATAAATACTGATACAAACTAAGTGTTAATATATATTACCACATTGGTAAACACCAGTACCAGAAATCGGATTGATTATAACTATCTTTGTAATACGTGCATTATTTCAATTACTATTCATTTACACACATTGAGATTACCGATTCTTGTTTTCGTTGATAATGTACCTTCCGTACGAAAATTTGAGTTTTACGAAGGATAGGATAGCCGAGCGCATAGAGATCGTACAAAAATTGCTATACTGATATACAACTTTATCTTGGGTGGGTCGCGTACCAAGAAAGTTTGGGAACCGCTGCCCTAGAGGGTATATACAATAGCTTTTTTGATAAAAAGGGTGCATACGGTGTTCTTTAAAAAAATCCAGAAGATATACGGCATATACCCCATATACCTTCCAGAACATCCCTGGTCATTTCAAAGAAAAAAATTTCGAAAACTGATTTTTTTTGGAAACAGGAATGTCTTGCCCACATGATACTTTAGGGTATGAATCCTGAAATCCCATCCCCAAATTCAAACCCTGTATGTGTAATATTAATAATATTGAATAAAAAATGCAATTCAAACATTTAAATACCGTAAAATGGGGTGAATCGGAACACTTTTCAACTTTAATGTTAAAAAAAAAAAGCAACAACTGATTTTTTAATTTTTCTACTAGAAACTTTGGTCTTGTTTTGTTCTTTACTTTTTAAGCAAAAATGAAACAGTTTTGCTGTTTATTTATGTATTATTTATTTTTTTTAATGATGTTCCTATTCATTCCGCAGATAGGGGTGAATCGGAACAAATGTTACAATCTTTATTTATTCCGATTCAAACTTTAATAGGGTTAATAAAAACAGGTAATAATGATACGGGAGGAATAGGAACACATAGTTACTGTGAAACCAAGCCTTTGTTATATATACAAGTAAAGATATGCCCTTTTAAAAATTAGAAAACAACCTTGAAATAAAATAAAAAAAAAATTTTTTTAAAGAAATTTTATTTGAATTGCAGAAGTAGAATTTAAAATAAATTCAGCCCTGTTCTGTGTTATTTTTTACTAGTAGTCATTGGGTAAGTGAATCTATTGAGTAGTCCCAATCCCTGTATGTATAAATACGATCTACTAATACGCCTTCATCCCCAGCCCTTAGTGGTGTTTGCATCCAGGGCTGGCAAGTTTCTGCCGGGGTGGTTATAAACAGCGGTTATTACCGGTTAAAACTGGCACAGTAGAAACTAGTTTCTGCCAGTAAGCGGCAAAAACTGGCAGAAACTAAGAAATAATACTAATAAGAGCTTTAACCTGCAATGATTTATAATGCACACATGTATTTAATATGTAAAGAATTTAATTAAAAAAAATATAAATTATGAATGTCATTCAAAGTAGTAAAAAGTTTCAAAATGATCCTAATTTGTTCATATTATTTTCTGTCACTTGAAAAACAGAAATTTTCGTAACGGTAATGTGATGCTGTACAAGTTTAATTATTGATTTATTGTTTATAATTGAATTTCTATTTCAAAAGTTATTTTTTTTTTTTTTAATTGTATGATATTTTAACATTACTTTTCAGACTATTTTTAAAATAAATAATACATTGCAATAAATTAAAATTTTTCTAATACTACAATAAAAAAATGGTTCTTATGAAAATATAGAAGTAAATAATTGTAGCACAAAAATAACAGACAAAAAATTCAATGAAATATCTTGTACAATTATTTTAAAATATTGAAAGAACAAATTTGTTTGTTATGGAAAAAGTAATAATATACTAAGAATATTCAATAATATAGGATTATTTTTGCTATTTAATTGGTTCTGAATAAAAGAAAAATTCAAAAATATTCTTTCAAGACTAGCATTACTTGCTGGTAATGTCATAAATATGCTGGCATAAAAACTAGCACCACATTAAATGAGATTTGAATCTTGCATTTGTGAGTTTCTATATTTCCATCATTAAATGAAGTTGAGCAAATTTTATGAGCAACTTCAATAAAACAGTCATGCCTTTTATTTTTATCTAAAGCCAACAGCAATAGATTTTAACATTTGTAACAAGTATTTAACTTCTTTATAAATCATGATATTTATTTACAATTTGAACAACTCCTATGTCCTTAATGTCATTTTCATGGTTTCATTTATCTCCAAATAATATGGCTGATTGTATGTGAAAGATTCAAAACTATCAAATTCTATTACAAATGTATTTATTTCTTAACTAAAACTTCACAATATTTTGTTTTTTTATTCTGAGTGATAAAATGTATATGAACAATTAAATACTACTAAAAGAAGTCTCAGATTATGTCATGAAATAAGTTTATGCCAATTTTTGCCAGTTTCTGCCTGTAAAAACCAGTTATAACCACCTTCTGCCACTGGCACAAGAGAAACCATTTTCTGCCGGCAAAAACCCAGCCCTGTTTGCATCCCTCTCTTTTTTAATTGGTTTTTCATTTTGAGATGTTTGTGTAATGCTATGGATGTCAGAGAATAATTCTGTGCAGTTTTTTTAACTAATTTGCTATTTTTAAATTCTTTTATTGTGTGTTCCAAGTCTGTTGGATTAGGCGTTGACTTTTTTGTTTAACCAAGTAATTTCTTGGCACCTTTAAACTTTTCAAGTAATTAGAACAAACAAAATATTGTTACAATACATATTCATACATATGTTTTAATATATTACAAGAAACTATTACTGTATAGAAAAATAAACCATGAGAGAAAAAGTGTTCCGATTCACCCCGTAAATTTTAAACCTCTGATATTACAAGCCTTTTTTCATTATTTAGTTTAGAAATAAGTAGAATTTAATACAGCATATGGTTTACAGGTTTATCATTAATTAAAAATCCCCTCTCTTAAGTTTACAGTCCGAAAAATACTGTAGTTACATACAAAGTTTTGTAGATGTTGAAAAAAAGGAGGCTTTTGAGGATCCTCTTGAAATTTTTTATATATCCCAGTAGAAGTGCAAACATGTCAAAACTGAATTTCCCAACTCTTAATGTTATTACCTTCTTATAAAAAAATTGGCAACTAAAAATATCATCACATATATTTTTAATGAATTTATTTGTATGAACGGGAAGTTTCGTTCCTATTCACCCCATTTTACGGTACTCTGTTTATTTGTCAATAAACTGCTGATAATTGCCAAACATTGGCACAATGAAATGCTGATAATTTTTAGAACAAATTTTACATGTTTATTAATTACATTAATTACATGTTTATTAATGATGCTATGTTTTCATAAAGAAATACATAGCATCATTTTATAATGTAAACATAAAATGTCTTACTAATATACCAATGGCTGGAGAATTATCTCCAAACAAAGGTTTAATTGATGATTTTTTTCATGTTTTAATTATTTAATACTGTTTCACATTAAACTACATTTAATTTTATTTTAAGTTAAATCACTTTGAAATTTATAGCAAAAAAAAAAAACTTTTAATTTTAAATATTTGTAATGAAGTCACGAAAATAACTAGTTGAATGCACCATCCCAAAACTTTCTTTAATTTCATAGATCTCAATGTTTCAAAAAATATTTACAAATATTAATACTACTTTAATATTGTTAGTTCAATACCATACCAAATTTGATTTTCATCTAGAATTTTTCTCAGCAGTCAACTAATTAGATTAAGAATGAATTAATCTCGATCATGATATTTAAAATCAATATTTTTTGTTATTCTGCTATACATCAGCTGTTTGCAAATAGCCAGTTTTAGCAAGATACAAAGTTCCCATTGCTGCATGAACCGCCAATTCACTGTATAAAAGAATTTTTAAAAAAATGTACAATAAAAAGAATATTGCCCAGTTAAACTGATGGCATTGAGCTCACAGGCTGCACATACTAATTGTATATTACAGCCTTATGTTTTCAAGGGTTAATGCCATTTGACAAATTAAGAGGGGTAATAGCTCCCCCCCCCATTTTCCCTTTTATACTTAATCATTGAATTTCCTAAACTAATCAGGGATATGCTTTATCACAAAAAAAGCAATACCCAAAGTTCATAGCAAATTGAATAATTCTTCATAAAACCCATTTATATAATTTAAGAGCAGTTATCCTCCTTCTTTATACTTAACCATTAATCTTCCAAAACTATTCAGAAATTTGCCTTATCAGAAAGAATGTACATCCAAAATTTAAAGCAAATCAGATAATTCTGTATAAAAAACTCATTTATCAATTTTAAGAGGGTTGCGGTAATCACTCATATCCCTTTTATGCTTAACAAAAGAACCCCACAGCTAATTAGGGTTAGGGAAGCATCTTATAACTATGAACCTGTATCCAAATATTAAAGCAAAGCGTTTAATTCTACAAGAAAAATCATTTACCTAAATTAAGAGGGATAGTCCCATCGATCCCCTATTTATACTTATCCAATAAACTCCTAAAACAAATTATGAAAGTGCCTTATCAGAATGAACTAATATCCAAATTTTGAAGCAAATCGGTAAATTCTGCATGAAAACTCATTAAACTAAATTGAAGGGGCATGAGTTACCTCCCATTTCCATTCTCTTAGACTTATCCAATGAACTTGCGAAACTGGTCATGGAGATGTCCTCATCAGAATGATCCTATGTCTAAAATTTGAATGAAATCTGATAATTTTGCATGAAAAACCCATTTATCTAAATTGAAGGTGGGGGATTAGTCCCCTGTCCCCCTCTTTATACATATCCAATGAACTCCCAAAACTAATCATGGCAGTGCACTCATCAGAATGATCCTATGTCTAAAATTTGTATGAAATCTGATAAATCTGCATGAAATACCCATTTATTGAAATTAAGGGTAGGGAATTAGCCCCCTGTTTTGCCTCTTTATACTTATCCAATGAGCACCTAATACTAATCACAGAAACCCCTCATAAGAATGATCCTATTACTAAATTTTGAATGAAAACTGATAATTCTGGGTGAAAAACCCATTGATATAAATTAAGTGAGAAAATATTAGCCCCCCCATCCCCCCACTTACACTTATCAAATAAATTCACAAAATTAATCAGGGAAGTGCCTTATCAGAATATACCTATATCCAAAATTTCATGTGAATCGGATATTTTTATCATGAGTAATGGCATTAGGCATGTACATACATACATACAGAACAGGCTATCACATAAGCTCTCAGGCTTTGATCACTTGCAAGCTATAAATCTTTATTACAGTATCATCTTCCAGCGAAATATTTTCAAACTGAAGGAAGACTTGACAGCCATTCCCAGAAACGTATCCACAGAAAAGTTCAAATCTATGCATAACTTCATACAGTGTTTGATGGTAGATAGAATAATGAAAATTGCACAAAAAGTGTGATTACAGCACCGCTTTACAGCAAAATGTTTTTATATTGAAGATGCACCTGCTGGCTTACAGCCAAAAACATACACAAAATATTTGGTTCATTCTATGTATAACTTCATACACTTTTTGATGGTGTAATGGTGACACTGGGGCAGACAGAGGTTTTGAATAAACATGTTTTTGGGGATATTGGATCCCTAAAACATGTAAATTTGTTGAAAAATATTGATTACATTACTTTCTTCTATCAAGGATAGAAGAAAGTAAAAATAGGTCTGTTTAGTTGTGTAACTTAAAAACCAATTAACCCATTATTTAAATTAACAAAGAGAAAGAAAATTGAAAATTAAGAAAATCATAACTTAATAAACAACTTCAAATTTTATAAAGACTAAAGACAGAAAACCAACATTTAGAAATGCATAAATAATACATGTAAAGGTAACAAACATCCATTTCGAATCTACTATCATTCACTCCTGTAATTAGTTTATAAGCCAGCACTTCTCAGTCGCTTTGCTCAGCTTAGCTTTTTCTAGCATGCTGATGTAGAATCTCGATAGTAGATTCGAAACGGCTGTTTGCTACCTTTAAAGCATTTTTTGTGCATTTCTAAATGTTGGTTTTCTATCTTTATACATTTTTGCAAAAAGATTTTATTTGCTATTTTGACTTCAAATTTTGTTTTACAACCTGAAAGTAAAGATACAATTTTCTAAAAGATATAAACATAAATTCTTGAATTTATTACAGAGTTTAAATATAAATAGTAGAAAATCTGACAATTCTTCAAACTTTTGAAATTTACCTTTTACTCATTGATAGGGAACTTATTATAATATTTCATCCTTTCCATTAAAAACAAAAGTTTTTCGATATTGTTTGGGATCAAACAATTACTGTTATTCATCTATATTTGCTTTGCTGCATTCTGCCGGATATTCGATAGAGAATATCCAGCAATTCCCGATCGGATATCCAGTGGTTGTGATTCGGATATCAGATGATATTTCAATATTAAAAAATCAGCCGGATATGTCGGATATTGGCTAGATATCCGGTGCATCTCTAGTTTAAATGTAAATTATCTGCACTGGAATGTAATCTAATCAAACTTTCTTCAGAATTATGTAAGGAAAATTCATCATATCCGAGTTATGAAAATACCCAATAGGTTTTTGACACCGACACTAAAAGCACATTTTTATAGCAATAGAAATTTGTTTTTCAATTTCAAATCAATATCTGACTTGCTCATGTCTCTTGCACTTGGGAAGGAATGTCCAGGTGAGGAAAAAAAATACAGTTCAATTTTTAGTAAAGCATAAAAATAGTGAATTTAATTGCATTATTTCAGATTTTTAAAAAAAAGATTCCCCTTTCTGAATGTTTTAATAGGTTCCACTATTATACCATTAGCTTAGTAACATGTTACAACATGGTTTTTTTAAGTTTAAATCATGCTTTAAACCATAATTTAAAGCAATTTTTTTTAACCATGCCTTTTTTTTCCCACATCTCATTTTTTTTTCCTTTTTCCTGATGTTTACGTATCTTTTACACATTATTGAAAAGTATAAAATTCAAATTATGATGCAGAAGCTTTAAAAAAATGATAAATTAATAAATTTATAAAGTGGCAAACTGGCAAACATTTTTAATCTATCCATCTTTTCTCATAAGCTATAAATCTACATGGCAGAATAACTATTTTTTCTAAAATTAGCTGGGAAAAAAAAAAAAAAAAGCTAGTTTTCTTAATTTTTTTAATTTTTAAAAGTAGTCAAAATGGCAGATTTGAGCTAAAAATGTACTTTTACCATTTAGATTGCTTGATTACATAAGATTTACTAAGGATTACATCAGGCCTCAAAGATGACAATAATAAGTAATTCTCTCTAGAGATGTAAATTTTCCGGAAAAATATAAGTGGCGGAAAAAAACCGGTTTTTTACCGGTTTTTTTTTTTTTTTTTGGAAAAAAAAACGGAAAAATTGATTTTTCATGACTGTTTTTCCCAAATAAATTATATTTTCTTAGAGAATATTAAATAATAAACATTTTTTCCCATTTATATGTATTAAATGAAAATTATTTTCACTTTATATTACAAAATAAAAAGAAAATAGCAAAGCCTGCTTTTAAAAGTTTAGTTTTTTTTTTTTTTTTTTGAACAGCCTAAGAATTTTTATCAAACGCTATTGTTTGTTATATCATATCTCTGTTGAAATGATTTTTCAGTTACATGTTTAACTACCAATTAACCTAATGTAAAAACCTGAGCCAATATGTCTGCAGTTTGGAATGAAATAAATTATGCACTCCATTTACATAAGTATAGTTTTTAAGTAAATGATACTAGTTTAAAGAAATTATTGCAGTTTTGTCATTATTATGAAAATCAGTATTCAAAAATTCCATTGTTTGTTTAACACTAGAATTACCGCGTTTCTTGTATACCTAGAACTACCACGGTGGGTCACATCTGACCCATGGTTTTTAAAGGCGATATTCTTGTTTTATACGGAAGATAATGACACAAAATAACTATTGACGATTAATACAATGATTTTTAATTAATAATTAATACAATCTAGCATTTAGACTATTAAATAATATAAAATTTTGAGAATAAATACCTCAAAGGAATTTTTTTATTTCTGTTTTTTTTAATTGCTTTGAGATTTTGATACCTTTTTAATAATATATATACATATGATTTATCAATTTAAACTGTGTAATAATATTCCTATAGATCAATTAGATATTCAAACACAATCAATTTAAATATCTATATACATATTTGTGATTTTTTTTACTTACACTTTTATGTTTTATACAGTTTACTGACCAATTAATTCATACAAAATGCCATGGTCTTTTTTTTCTTTTTTTCTGTGCATAATGCACATAAAAGTTATAAGCAGATTCTGCAAACAATGTTAGTTTTTTTGTCATAGCTTTGCTTTATGTGACAACATTTTTCATTAGTTTGAAATTTCAGTGCTGGTGCGTGGACGGATATCTTCACGTTCTTTGGCAATGTTTTTATTTATAATTTCAGCAAGAAGACTTTTCTACTTATATTAGAATCTGTCTTATCTTTAAAAACTACCGAAATATTTACGACCACTAGATTTTGAATCAGATTTTGTATGACTCAGAAGATATTGAACACTGCGGCTCTACCGTCCATATAGTTCGATGTTCCAAGTACCTTTGAAGAGTGATTTATTTTGTGTCTTTCTGACTTTTCAGAATTATATCTAAAAAGTGAATTCTTTTATTTTTAATTTCCTGCAAAATACTTACAATTTATTTGTGTTTCTTAATTTTTCCCACAGCATTTATTTCGTTACTTTCATTCAGCTTGCTACTACATGTATTGGATTTGAACAATACAATTTTATTGTCATTTTATAAATCATCATAAGTCATCATAAGAAAAATTGCTTCGTCATTTATGTCAAGATTGTCCTCATCATCAGATGATGACAATGTTAACTTCGCGGCTAAATTTCTTCACTAAAGTCTTTTAAAGACAATTCACGTTACAATTTTCTCATTCAAGAAACCTTCGTAATGATGCCATTACTATAAATGTGCGAAAGTCAAATACCACAAACATTTTTTTTCCACATGTGGTTTATGAGAGGCAAAATATTTATTTAGTTGTTTTCTAAGGTATAACATAACAGTGGGCATAACATAACAGATTCTAATGTATAACATATAACCTTACAGTGGTTTGAAATACCATAAAAACTCTCACATTTACCTTCCTAATACATAAAAGATATGTGATCATGAGCCGCCCCCTCTCCCCCCCCCCCCTGCGCCTGTACATACGCGCATTCCTTTTCCTCTTTTGTGAAAAGTAAGTGTGGAACATATCCGTGCACTATTCTTATCTTATTGAAAAAATAGATTGAAATCCTTGTTGAAATAAATGAAAAATGCAATTATTTTGTTCGGGTCAGCGATGACCCAGAATGGTAGTTCTAGGTATAAAGATGTTTATATAAAAAAGTTTTTGACCGATCTCAACTAAATTCGTGCTAAGACATTGTAATAAGTATTTAGGAAAAGTCAACCAGTTTCAGGGTTTTAGTTTGAAAAGCAACAGTGATACGAGCGAAAGACCACGTCTTGGGTCACGGATGACTCGCCTCGGTAATTCAAGTGTTAAAAAATGTATATTTTTACATTATTGCTTTTTTTCTTAGAATTATAATTTTATTTCCTTTATAAAATAGGTTTAGTTTTGGTATAGCTTTCCAATCTCAACTCAAAAAAGTTTTGATTTAGTTTTATAACCTGAATTCAAACAAAACTAAGTTTTACTTTGGCTTACTCAGGTCTGCAACTAAAAAATAGCATAGGATTTATTGACTGTTAGACTTTTACTCACTGAAACCAAAAAAAAAAAAAAATTTATATATATATATATATATATATATATATTAAGTTTAATTAAATGTAGTTTTTTCTTTTTACCCTGAAATCTGGTATTCTATTCTTGAATAAGAAACCATATTCAATAATGTTTCCACATGGTAATTTTATATTTCTAAGAGTGGAACTCATAAGTTTTGAAAACAGAACACTACAAATAGAAAATGCTCACTATTTGAGGAATTAACAAAAGCAGTTACATACAGAGATAAACTTCTACTGTGCTTTAGAAAACTACAAAAATTCAAAGTTTAATCAAGATGGAAAGTATAATTTGGAACATAGTTACTTGTAATAAAATATGGTTTTTTTTTTTTTTTTTTTTTTGTTTTTTTTTTTTTTTTTTTTTTCATTGCAGTTGTATTTTTCTAATGCAAACTGCCCATGTTTTTGCAATATTACTGTACATTCTGGAAGTAAAATGGAGGTCAATTTTAGATTCAACACCTTGAAAAAACATTCAATTAATCAGCTATAACGAAATCTTGAAAAATGCAGCATAGTAGTGCCACCTATAAGGCAATTTACACCAAAAACTAAACAGCATTAATATATATCAGAAACTGTCTGAAGCTGTAGTTTGATTTTTTTTTTTAAATCGTCCTTGAGATAAAGCTATTGGGATAATCTTGAATAATGCAGCATAGTAGCGTCATCTGTTGAGCAATTTACACCAAAAAGTAATGAGCACGAAGTTATGTCAAAGATTAACTTTATCTGAAATTTTATAAAAATACATACATTAGTTTGAGATAGAACTATTGTGGGAATTATGAATAATGCAGAATAGCAGCGCCATCGGTTTGGCGATATACACTAATAATTAAACATCTCGAGTTTATATCAAGGTAACTGAATCTAAAGTTTTGTGAAATTATGTGCATCAGTTCTTGAGATAGAGTGCCCATAAAATTTGTCACATACAGACTCACAGAGTGGCAGATATTTTCAAAAAACCATCAAAACGTGTTCAGGACCTTCTAAAACATTTAAATACACCAAAAACTCGAAGTCAAATTTTTCACGAATTTAATACTTATTTCTTGAAAAGATAGATTGAAGTAATAAATGCATACTTCAAAATTTTATGTTGAATTTTTAATTTTATCATTTCCATTAATTGGCATATTATTGCAATAATTTTACACATGAATTAATTTTTAAAAAGAGAAGTTGCATTTAATTACATATCTAGATTTTTTTCATGTAATCAAATTTTTGTGAAATTGTGAACTTTTTGTATGTACTGGTACAAACTATATTCAGAATTTTTGAATAAGAAATTATTACTATATTTAGGTTCCTATTTAGAAATTTTTAATAAAGGTTATTTACATACATATATGCAACTTAATAAGATTCAGCTACTGTATGGCATGAGATTTTTTTTTCTTCAATCACTGCACTTGCGAAAGATTCAATTTGTTGATTAAACTTTTTCTGAAATGTCTATTTTCAAGAGAAATTTTGCAAAGGGTCTTTTGTTTCAAACAAGAAAAAAATGTGAAGGATCCTTTCAAGTCTTCTCAAACAGATTTCTGCTCAGAGATCAGATTACCCACATTAAAATTTTCATGCGAGACACTCAACATAAAAATAAATAAAATAAAAAGTATAAGAGTGTAGCTATTACAAAATTTTCACCTTATTATTTCATAAATGAAATTTCAATTTTTCCAGTTCGGAAAAATTGAAAAATAAGCCTTCGGAAAAAAACAGAAAAAAACCAGTTTTTTTCCCAATTTTTCCAGTTTTTTTCCGACCATTCCCATCTCTAATTCTCTCTATTGGTTACACTTTGTTGTTGTCTTGTCCATGCAGTGCAAGAATCAAATAGCACCAAAAGTGTCCAAAACAGACTTGGCAATGTCAAAGACCATTGGCGAATACAGCAAATGATAATCAGTGGGGTTTAGGTCTATTGAGAAGAGTTTAGACAGTATAGAAGGACAATTAAAAATTTGAATTGGAGACAGTTGAGGATCAGGATTAGTTGAGGACAAGTATTATAATTTCTTTGACTGTCTGGAGATATTTTCATTCCTTTAAAGTGTCTTTGTATAGTCTGGCTACGGTGGTTGAAACTTTACGATTGTAGTTTAGCTCCGGTATGTAATTTTTTTTAGCTGGTTGGAAGGCAAGCTTAATCCTGGCTTTTGCATCAGCTTCGATAAGGGTTAGGCTATTGGAAAGTTGGCAGAAATTGCAGGCTTCTTTGGTTAGAATATCCACCTGTTCATTGCCGAAGATGCCTACGTGGGCCAGTATCCACTGTAGAATACAAGCTCTAAGGGCTGTAACTATACTGTCTATAAGAGCAATTATTTCTTGAGTTAGGTAGGAGCTGCCTCTCAGGATTGCATGCACTGCAGATCTAGAATCTGTGAACAAAAGGATACCACAGGAACTCCCAATTGCTTTGCTGTAGTAGATATCCAAAACACTTTTGATGGCTATAAGCTCACTCGTATAATTTGAGGAAATCTTACCCGCAGAAATACTATGAGATTCATGTTCACCATTTGGGTGAATGAAATAGATTCTAACAGTGCCTTTGTCAAGGTTAGCATCAGAAGAACCATCCGTGTAAACAATTACTTGGTTTTTGGCTAATTTAGATAATTTCTTGATGGTGTGTATGCCTTTCTGTTTGAGCAGTGCAGCTGACACCTTTTTATTACAAAGTTGTAAAAGATTTAGATTGATTATTGCTTGTGGAGAAGGACAGGTGGAGAGAAAAGCTTCTTTAATGATATCTATATCTTTATGTTGAAAATCAATTTTTTCTCTTGTTTGGTGATGATATTGTAGAGTGAAGGACCATTTCAGTCCATGTTTACCACTCCAAGTCTTGGTATTGCTGGAGAAGTGGAGATTGTGCTAGGCTTCAAATTTTGTTTGTGAATTTTACGGTGGCTAATTTTCTTTTATTGTCTAATGGGGTTAGACCACATTCAGTTTCTGCCTTAACTTTATTTGTTGATAAGACAGCACCAATAATGATTTTGGATGCTCTGTACTGAATGTTATCAATTTTATCTTTTGCAGAAGAAGAAGCTGGTGGCCAAAACGGTGCAACATATTCTAGGATTGGCCTAACAACAGAAACATAGGTGTTGAGGAGAGTTTTACGACCTAGTTATTTCATGAAATAATTAATTGCGTCCGTTAAAGTATGTAAAATTGTTAAATTTTATGATTTAACTAACTATTTTACAGACTAACGATTGTCTAACTGTTAAAGTATTAAAGACAGCATGCAAAAGCTGTTTGAGCCGATTATTGCTGGTTTTATGCAGTTTTGAATCATTTATGGCTGGTTTCTACCTCATTAATTGTCATTGCGACTTGAATAAATTTGCTATTGGTATATTTATGTTAGCATATTTCATATGGGATTATTTACAAAACAAATATTTTCATTTTTTTTTTTTTTTTAACAATGATTTTTACAGGAAAGAGAGATCAATTGAGAAATAAGAAATATTTTAATCGAACAGCTGTTAGAATCCTTGTTAAATAAGTGTGAAGCTAAGAAAAGTAATGCTATACTAACTCGCGAAAAATTATTAAATTCGATAGAAGAAATAAATTATGTACAGCTCATGAAAAATTCTATTTGACTATTTGTTAACCTAGACTTATGATATCATGGAAGTTCAGGGGTTAGAAAAATCTATTTGCGCCATTAACTTTTGACATCATCTATTAAATGTTGTACCAAAACCTGGTGTTATATTTTATATCTCAAGAGATATTCTATTTTTTTTTTTTTTTTTTTTTTTTTTTTTTTTTTTTTTATCATTTGGATATAGTGACAGAAATAATATGAATGTCTTATCATGGCAATCCTTGTTCTTATAAATAATAAAAATAAAATGAAGATATTCATCAATTTTAAGTTAATGTGTTCTTGAAATAATAATTTTTAAAAAGTTTGTAAAATACTGTTAATAAATACCTTAATTTTTCCTGTTAGCTTGCAATTTTTTAATAATATTTAAAATTATTATTATTTCTTTTGTAATAGTATTTATATTTTGTGTTTGGAACATAATTTTTGTAATTTTATTTAAACGTCTTAGATTTTTTTTTTTTTTTTTTTTATTGCCAACAGGACCAAGTAAATATCTATTATGTAATATGAGTTATAAAAATTTAAACATAATTATTTCTGCAATACATTGTTATTTTTATTACTTTTGACTAATGCAAAAATAATATTGGATTTTATATTCAGTTCTTATATATTTTTAACTAAATCATTTTCAATAACTTGCAATGTATTTTCAATTGTGTTTTCGAATGTCTATGCTCATATTTTAATATTTTCACATGTTTTTTTTTTTTTTTTTTTTTTTTTTTGCATATGATAGTTGAGGACGATCTAAAGCCAGGCTAGTTTTTACCTTTTCAATTTTGGTTATATATTTTTTATAATATGATAGTTTCAATTTCAGAACCAATACTGAAATTTAAAGTAATTTTTTAAGAAAAATCTAAAACCGAAATCTAGCCCGGTTGTAGACTGCTTTAGCTACCCTATACAAAAAAAAAAAAAAAAAAAAAAAAACATGTAAAAATATTAAAATTTGAGTGAGATATTTGAAAATAATACCCCCATAGACTTAACATTGTCATCCGGGTCTTTTTGAATGACTAGTGTGGGCTCTTAAGAACTCAGGATTTACAGCAATTAAGGAAGAACTTAAAAAGGGAAAACAACTTTTTCTCAATTTACCTTTGAAAGTTTCAATAAATTATGGGTCATCAGTACACCCTGAAAGTAGCAATGAGATTTCTCCTCGAAGAACTTGTGTTATTTCAAATCCAGAAAGCTGTTTTGATGGCAATGTTGTAAAACTTCAGCCCAACCTTCAAGTTCAAAGAAGACACTTCACGAACTTCATCAGTTTTACTGTATTAATTATTATCTGAAGAAAATAATAAACAAATTAGAAAATACCTTATCATGCAAAAAAGTTTGAGATCACTTTAAATTAAACACAATAACTATCAGGATTGGCACAGTTTAAATCAACTGGTTTTTTCCTCAAAAAAAGAACTTTAAAAAAAGTATTTTAGGCGCAGATGTTATATACACACAAAATTATCTGTTTACCAATAAAATGGCATTATTTTGCTTGACACGTTAATCCTGTTATTATTGTGTTTTTAATTAATAAATCACTTATTTTATTTCTTTTTTTCTTTAATTACATAAATTGTTTTGTTCTATAGTTATTAATTAAACTTTTTTTAATATACAGTGGAACCTGCTTAAAGTGACCACCCTTGGGACCAGCTAAAAAGGTCACTATATAGAGGTGGTCACTTTATGAAATGTCTTTGAAAATGGCACATTAATTTTTTTTTGTGATCTCAAAAAATAAAACAAATTAAAATAAACATAGGAAAAGTGCACTGTATTAGTAATGAATTGATTAATTAACAAATATAATTATTTAATTTAAAATATATTGAATAGAAGATAATTAACTTACAATTCATCTTCCTTTTGAATTCAATTGAAGAACTACGGTTTACACATTTTACATTAGATTCCTTATTCTCCATATTTTAAGCAGAAAAATAACTGTATTAAAAAACAGTAGTTTGAAAAAACTACCAAAGCAATAAGAAAACTATAAGTTCATAGTACATCTAAAATTTAATGTTAAATGTTACAAATCTTCAAGCAATGCCAACACAATGAAAGAGCACATACAATTTTCTTTTTAGAATATCTGAGAATGTATGCAAAAAAAACCTTTTTAAAACAAACCTGAAAAATCGCCATTTCACTTCCTCAGGCGGGAGGGGGAGGAATGAGAAGGAAAGATCAATTCAATGAGGTACAAGTATCTTCACATTAAAGGACAAATTAATCATTTTGCAGGGGATCATTATAGGAGATGAATTCCTGTATGGGTGTAAATAGAAATTTCTGAAAATAATCACTTGAGTGTTTTAGTTTAAATATGTTCCGTATGCAGAAAAATGGATGGTCACATTTTACAGGTTCAAATAATATTGACAATGACAGGCTATGTGGTCACTTTATACTATAGACAGGTGGTCACATTACCGAACAATTCTCTTATTATTTTACATGAGTACGAGTAAAATTTTGCAAAAGGCAGCACTTTAGCCAGGTAGACACTTTATCAAGGTGGTCACTTTAACAGGTTCCACTATATTTTTTTTTCTTTTGAATAAAATAAATGTCAACTAAAATTATTTTGCAAATATTCTAATACAGAGAATTATCAGAGACAAACAATAAAAAAGAAAAAAAAAAAAAAAAAAAAAAAAAAAGATGCTGTTTAGTTTTCAGAAACTCCAATGGTGAAGATAGTGGAATTTGTTTTTATGAAATGAACATTTACATTTTTGCATTACCACTGAAGATAACAGAATTTTAATGTAGGAAATAAATTAGTCTAATGATATTGTCGACATTTGTGTAAATGATTTTGTTGTTAAATATTATGCAAAGAAAGATGACAAATTATAAAAGAATAATTCAAGCTATAGAGGATAATTTTGGTTTTAATATACAATTCACAAAAAAAGAATGATATCTGTTCTGAAGGTTTTATTTTCTCTGACAACATGACATATGTTATGTTGAGAATCAGACGTTCTGTCAAAACTGCCAGCTCTACAAATGATTTGTCAGACAGTCTGGTTACAATCTGTAGTTCAAATAGATACATCAATCCACAATCTATGTCAGATAGATTACGTAATGTAGCCAATACCAAACTATCTAGTGCCTTATCATACAATATTTCAGGGGTGCAGAAAATGTTTCTACTCCCAACATTTCCCCCAATCCACATGAAAATTTCCCCAAAATTTTACGGTATGTTATAGGCAAATGCTGTATTACCGTAGATATAGGAAATTTACTTTTCAATATTTCTCAACCTATGTGCTTGTATATACAGGGTGTCCGAAAAGTCTGGAAATGGTCGAATAACTCGAGAAATACATATGAGATTGAAAAACGTAAATATACATGTTAAATATTTTTAAATACGCTACTCAGTGATACCAAATTTGACCTTCGTAACTGACCCCATGGGGGTCAGAGGGGGTCCAACTTTGAAATCTTAAATTATAACCCCCATTTTTTATTGCAGATTCAGATTCTACGGACAAAAATACGCAACTTTTGTATTTGATGTTTATTTCGAATCCTCGTTTATCACAGTGTATTCGAGCATATTAAATCGATACATTTTTCGGCTTTTCCAACGGGATTTTCCCTAATTGAAACTAATTGGGGAGAATTTATAACATCAAATTCCTCGTCTTTTGCAAGAATAGCGTTTCCTGAAAATCACCCGTGCCGATTATTTCGATAGTACTACACACAGTTAAAAATTTGACCCATTTGCTGAAGCGTCACTCCACAGCTTTTATAGAATATCTGTTTCATGACCAATGAGAATGTTCCATAACACAGTAAAGTACACTGTAAAAAATTGACACTTTTGCTGCATCGTCACTCCACCACTTTTATAGAAAACGATTACTTTACTGTGTTATGAAGCACTCTCATTGGTCACAAAAGAGATATTCTATAATAGCTGTGGAGTGACGCTGCAGCAAATGGGTCAAATTTTTAACAGTGTAGCACTATTGAAATAATCGCCACGGGTGATTTTCAGGAAACGCTATTTCTGCAAAAGACGGGGAATTTGACGTCAAAAATTCTGCCCAATCAGTTTCGATTAGGGAAAATCCCATTGGAAAAGCCGAAATATGTATTGATTTAATATGCTCTAATACACCGTGATAAACGAGGATTCGAAATAAACATTAAATACAAAAGTTACGTATTTTTGTCCGTAGAATCCGAATCTGCAATAAAAAATGGGGGTTATAATTTAAGATTTCAAAGTTGAACCGCCTCTGACCCCCAGGGGGTCGGTTGCGAAGGTCAAATTTGATATCACTGAGTAGCTTATTTAAAAATATTTTACACATATATTTACGTTTTTCAATCTCATATGTATTTCTCGAGTTATTCGGCCGTTTCCAGGCTTTTCGGACACCCTGTATATGGCAAGGCTATTCTTTTAAGTTAATCTGAAAATTATTTGAAAAGTTTAGAGCAGTGTGGGGTAATGAAGAGAAATCCACTGACAGTACGAACCATGTCTTTTTCGCGGTCCTTAGACAAAATTTGTGAATTTTTGTGATATTTTGATGAAATTTGTGATTTTTTTCACAGTCTTTTAACGATTTTTGTTTTTATTTTTTCTTCCTTTTGACGAAATTCACAGTTATTTTGCTCTCTGTTGACAAAATTAGCGGTTATTTCACTTGCTTTTGACGAAATTCGCGGTTTTTTTGCGATCATTTCACGAAATTTGAGCTCCTTTCGTGATATTTTGATGAAATTTTTCTGCAGTCTTTTAACGATATTAACGGTTATTTCTTCCTCTTTGACGAAGTGCATGGTTGTTTTGCAATCTTTTGGCAAAATTTGCATTCATTTCGCGATCTTGATAAAATTTGCGTTTGTTTCATGATCTTTTGATGAAACTTACTGTTCTTTCGCAATCTTTTGACAAAATTTGCAATTGTTATTTTGCAATTTTGTGACAAAATTCACGTTTTTTCAATATTTTGTGATAAAATTCGCGTTTTTTTCGTATTTTTTGGATAAAATTTGCAGTATAATGTCCGAATTTTCAGATTAAAAACTTTTTCTTTTTTATTTTAAATTTTCCAAAAATTCGCAACAGAATAACTCCTGATATACGGTTCATATATGACTGTGAGATCGATTTTGTGAAGTCTCTATACAGATCTTTTTATTTGTAGTGAAATTTCTTAGATAATTATGGAATTCGTAGTTATAATCTAAATCAATTATATATTTCTCTTCAAAATTTCCCCAGATGGTTAAAATTTCTCTCGATCCTAGATCGCTGGATCAGACATATTCTGCACCCCTGCAATATTTTAAATCTGTCTCATATCTCCCTACTAACAATGAGGTATGAGATATTTTAAAAACTTACAATTTTCTGAATTGTAAAATTGTCTTTGCATGTTATGTTTCTACATTGTTCAGGGATTTTTAAAATAGCCACACTTTAGCTAGCCGGGCACCAGTGTTACGTAGGACACAGTATTATATGTATTTATACTTGTATATGTATACATATATGTGTGTAAGTATAATGCATAAAGATAAGATAGACGTGACTGACTAACTGAAAAATACCAAAAAAGTTTTGTCTTGTATTCTATGAATTTAAATTTTTATTCTTGTGTAAAACAAAGTTGATTTTCTTATTTTTGTAAAAAGTGTCGTTCTATACCTCTGCACGCTCCCCTATTATGATTCCGGGCACACGCATGTTTTGCCAAACTTCAATTGAATTTTAGGAACTCCTTTATTCTTAATTGTTCTGCAATTTATTCAGAATAGAAACCAGGGAGATTACAATGGTTCAGGAGATAAGGAGTTCAACTTTACTTAAGGAAAAGGTTTCCAGTCCTCAGGTGTACAGGCTATTACGATGATAGATGACCAGGTCCGTTAGGAAGATATCGAAAAACCCCACAATGATGTAACAGTCACAGTTTTTTATTTAAACATAAGGGGAGGTACACTTAAAATAATCGGAGAAAATCTCCGAACAGAAAATTGCAACTTCCTCAGTCAAAAGCAGCGAGTCAAGTGTCCTCGTACATAGAAACAAACCGCCACTTTTGGCGTGAAAGACAATCGCCAACATACACAAGTTCGCCCATGCACAATGGATAGTATACGCCAAATAACAGTTAAAATGCAGCCAGCATGATCAGAATTCAATTTGGCTGCCCGGCTGGGAAGGGGAACAGAATAGGTTGCCAATAGATAAATGTTACATGTGTTGTTATGTCTAACAAAGAAGCACACCGAAGGGACACCAGATTTTAATGCGCAGATGTTAAATTCTTTTTAGGATTTTGTCGAGAAAGGAAAAAGAAACGTAAGCATAAATTTTAACTGCGAAACAGAGAGGATCTCCTTATAAGGTAATGAAGAATTGATTCGATCAGAATTAGCCGACATCTGGAAATTGTTTTGAATGGTTGATTAAAATGTGGGTGTATTTCTCACAGATAATTTTGGGCAGCTGCAGATTTTCAGTTAGAGAAATAAGCGAGGAAAATGGAAAAGAAATGAAGGGCAATTTGAAACTAATTTTGAATTGAAAAGGGAAGGGGGTTGCAAAGGAATAATTTAAGAAAATAACCAATATATAACGAAATAATCGTTATATATATCACCCGGTGCACCACAAAAAAACTTTTGCTGTCCAATGTGCATAGGCTAGCATAAAATATTATAAAACATAAAAACATACATAAACGCAAAAGTTTTATATATATATATATATATATATATATATATATATATATAAGTAGAAAGTTGCTGTCATGATAATGGATTCTTTTGTATTCAAAAAACAGTCAGAAGTTCTAAAGTATCTATATTTTTTTATATTTATGTTTATGGATCCAAGCTAGTACTGTATTTTCATATGTAGAAGTTGAGTCGACTCAGACAGTACAAAAACATTACTGCAGCTTTGATTGTTATCATGACACAAGTAAAAATTTTTGAAACATATACACAAAACATGAAACTAATACTAAATGAATGTAGAATAGCAATACACAAAAATAACATAATTGCATTATATTTTTCAAAACAGTTAAAAAGAGTAATATGATGTATATTAAAATAAAAAAATGTTTCATGCCGAAGCATAGGATGACAAAAAAAAGAGGTGCTCCAAGCACGTCCATAAAAATATGCGTCACCCTGAATCTTGTGTAAAACACAAGTATTATGGCATCAGCTTACGGCCTAGCCTTAGATGAGGAGGGAATTGTGATGCTCCCCCGAAGGCACTAGCGGTCTTCTGAAGGAGCCCACGTCGAATTACATAAAAAAAAAATTTTAATTGTTGTGAACTGGAATCACAATTCAAAAATTTGAATCGAAACTCCAATTCCAAAACTTTGTCTCTCAACACAATGAAGCTTGAACCCTTAGGGCATTAATTTTGAACGGGAACAAGACTTCAAAGGGAAGAATTCAAAAAGAAAAAAACAAAAAAAATGTATATCATATAACAACTAATATGGGCAGACAATCCTAGAGTGAAGAGAGACGAGAAAATGTGTCACAATCGAGTGGGGTGATGAACAAGTCATATACGAAAAATGTGTTTTATTTAACTACATGAATCATTTGTTTACTTTTCTAACCTACAGTACCTGTTTATCTAACTATAATATGTTTGACTTATAGTACAGGAATTGTTAAGTGGGAGGTTAGCTACTGGAAAATTTACTGAATTAATGAGGATTGTCAAAAAACTTTTAAGTGTGCTGAAAAAAAAAATAAATAAATAAAAGTAAATAAAATTTTAAGTGAGTATGAAGACCTATCTAAGAGTTAAAGGATAATAATGATACCTAATATTGTTCCCAAGAGATCTTCAGAGCAACAGTGATGGACCAGCCATGATATTGTTAAAGATCAGTCAAAAACAACATACACACAACCATGAGCTCATTTGGTTGGATATGTAGTATCATAAAACATGACTTAAAAAAATAATAACTAGTGATTTACATTAGCTTCTTTTTCTTAAATTGTATGTGTGTGGTTGATAAAACGTATTAAAGTTAGTGTTGTTTATATGACTTGATGCATCAAATAAGTGTCCATAACGAGGAGGTGCTAGTAGAAGTCTATCAATATGTACCCGAAATGCTGTGTTATCAGGAGCATACAACCTTTTAATTGAGAATGATACAGGGGAATGTTTACAAGTGACAATATATGGACCAGTATACTTTGTTTTAAACTTGTCATTTGATTTTAGATCAGGGTTCGTTGATTTAAATCAGCTTGATTTTAATCATGATTTAAATCATGATTTAAATCAACTGATTTTTTTTAAAAAATCATTGATTTAAATCAGTTTTTCTTTTATGTTATTTTTTAATAAATTTCAGATGAAACAAACATAATAATGTGCTTTAATATAATTTAGTTTTATATACCATATATAATCAAACAACTTTCAGAAAGATAAAGCTTAAGCTTAGTAAAAAAGTAAAATAAATATAAAGTTTAGAAAAAAAATGCTTTCAAATATCATTTGAATCAAATTATAAAATAATCTTGCAACGGTAAAGAAATCTAAACAGAAATATACTAAATATTTGAATATTTACTCATTAGTATTTAGAAAAACTTTTGCAAGTTGAGGTAAAATAAAATTGTATGACTTTATGTGCTGTACTTTGGTGAAGCCTGCTATATAAGGATTTGAGCAAAATCTGAATCAGCAATTTATTTATTTATTTAATTTAATATAATTGATCTCAGCCCTTTAGAATGGTGGAAGGTATTTTTGTTACAGTTATCAAAAAAGCTCATACTAAAAAGAGAATTAATGATCAACTAGCTTTTTACTGCAATAGATTTATCTGCTTCAATCAAACAAATGTTTTTTGCCTTTGGTTTGATACTTTCAGAAATTAGAAATCAACAGACAAAACTGTTAAATCGCTGCCATCGAAATGCTCAAGGCCAGAGGACACAAATTGTGAGGTATTCATTAATTGACTTACTTCTCAATTATGTTGGAATTCAATTCACACTAGAAAATTTTGAATAACAATTTACTTTTATTTTATTTGTGGAATATCAATCATCGTATAAAACACTGAACATACTGATTAACTTATGATTAATTACTTCTTAAACATACACATGAGAATTTGGAATCCCCCAATAAAAAAATATCCAGATGCGGCAACACTGTAGCATTCCTTCTCTGGCTGAATTTTTATTTAGGGATTCCAAGTTCTTATTAGTGAGTTTAAATAGTTATTGTTTTATAAGATGATAAATATTCCACTAGTAAAATAAAATTGCTATTCAAAATTTTGTGTAAATTTCAACACTACTGAAAAGTCAGTCGATTAGTGATGACATCTCAATTTGTGTCCTCTGGCCTTAAGTATTTTGATGGCAGCAATTGAACTCATTTTTTCAGTCAACACTTAAAAGTTAAAAACTTCGAATTTTGTTTAAATTTTTTATGTGTTGCAGATGTTTTTTATTTTAATTAAAATATTGAAGGTTGAATTAATTTTTGATATCTGATTTGTAGTTTTTCATGTATTTTGTGTAATCAAGATTTTTTTCATAGCCTAAAATTTTACCTTGAAATAATATGAATCATTTATGTAAATTGTGTAATATTAGTAATAGATAATACTTATAATATGCATGTCTATGTATGTAACTTTATATTATTTAAATTAAACAAAAAGTCATAAAATAACAATAATGTGTGGCAATTTTTAAAAAAATCAAAAAAATCTGATTTAAATCAAAAAAAATCCGATTTAAATAAAAAAAATCTGATTGTTTTGATTTTTATTAAAAAAATCAAAAAAATCATGAACCCTGTTTTAGATATACAATATCTTTTAAGAAAATGGATCTCAATTTAGCTTTCTGACCGTAATATTTATATCTTTTATCCTGAGCAGATTTAATGTTGTTATAAGCCTTGTGATATATCTTACTCAAATCATCAAGTAATTTGTGTACTTCAATATGTTTATCAAGAAAGGGTTGGTTGCATGACTGATCAAAAGTATCAAAAATTAGAGAAAGCTCGCGTCCAAAATGAAGAAGGTTAGGAGAGTACAATGTAGTTGCATGTTTGGAGCCGTTATAAAGAGATTTGTGTATAAAGACTGCATTTTCGAATGAGTGACCTTCTTGTAAAAGAATATTGACTGAATATTTGATTGATTTATTGATTCGCTCTGCAATCGCATTTGATTGTGGTCTCGAGGCCGAACTGTGTAATACCTTAATGCCCATTGTATCATTAAAAATGTTATATACCTGAGAAGTGTACTGGGGTCCTAAGTCTGATAAGACAACCGAAGGTCTCCCAAAGGTGGTTATGTAAGAGAATAAGCATTTAACAATCTTACTTGCAGATATGTCATTAAGTGGAAAGAGTTCAATATGTCTCGAAAAATGATCAGTGATAGTTAAAACATATTTGCCATTAGCAAACGGTCCAAGGAGATCTGTACTGATAGTATGACCAGGGTACCTGGGAGTGTATGTGGGCTGCAAAGGTGTGGGTGGAGTTTGATGATGTTTACATTGAAGACATTTGACACAAGATGCAACAAAGTTTAAAGTATCTACATACATAACCTTCCAAAAATATCTACCTGACAAGAATTCATAAGTTTTATTAAAGCCAAAATGAGATAAATGTGAAATTGTTAAGAATTTGCTTTTAAGTGAATTTGGGACAAGAATGTGATATGAGAAAGTGTTATTAAGAATATTTTCTTTTCTTAACATTAAAACTTTTGAATCCGGGTGAATGAAATAATTAGGAAATTTTTGAGAAGATCCTTTCTTTAAGATTTCTTTATAGATAACAGACAAGGTAGGGTCATTTTGTTGTTCGGTAGCAAATGTTTCATTTGAAATTTCTAATAAAGGGTCAGGATTTGTTTGTGTACCAGAAATAAGGTAGTTAACATGCATGTTAGAATCACTCGAGCTGGAATGTGGAGTATCACACTCTACAATAGGTAAGGGTTGAGGATAATGAATAAGCTCAGGATTTGTAGCTAAAGTCTGTTGATTATTTTCAAAATTACAGCGAGATAAATAGTCAGCGAGTACATTCTTTTTACCTGGAATATGTTGAAATTTGTATGTGTATTCAGAGAGATCCATGAGCCAACGAGAGATAATATCAGCCGGATTTGTAGTTTTGTTGTACTTTTCTAATGGTTTACTATCTTAAAGGATTACAAATTCTCTGTTGTATAAATAATATTTGAAAGCAGTAACTGATTTATGAATCGCCATGAGTTCTAATTTAAATGCAGGATATTTTTTTTCTGATGCTTTTAAAGATTTTGAAAAGTACGCAACAGGTAATAGTTGTTTATCATGTTCTTGTAGTAAGACGCCAGAAATAGCAACATTTGACGCATCAGTATTTAGATAGAACTTTTTATTCCAATCAGGTAATCTAACCATGGGTGGATTAAAGAATATCTTCTGTATGGTGTCCATAATTTTTTGATGTTTACTTGTCCACTTAAATTTGGCTTTTGGAGTAGTTAAGTTTATGAGAGGCTGCACAAGTTCAGAAAAGGATGGAACAAGAGATTTGTAGAATGTAATGACACCTATGAGTGCTTTTAATTGACGTTTAGTTGTAGGTGTTGGAAAAGATGTTATTTTTACAATGTTCGACTGAACAGAAGAAATAGTTTGACTCTCTATGTGAAATCCAAGATAAACTAAACTGGTTTTATGAAAAGTGCATTTGTTAGGGGACAGTGTTAAATTATATTTAACTAAGATTGCGAGAATTTTGTCTAATTTATCACACATTTCTTGATATGAATTGGCACCAACAATAAGATCATTTTGGTAGGTATAGACACCTTCTAACTGTAATTCATCAAGTAACGAATCCATTAAAGCTTGAAAAATTGAGGCACTTGATTTTAATCCGAATACTAATCTCTTATACCGAAAAGAACCAAACATTGTAGTGAATGTGAGCTGATTTTGAAATTTTGCAGGCAAATCAATCTGATGATATGCCTGATGAAAGTCGAGAGAAGAGAAAAAACGATATTGTGAAAGATTTTAAATAATGGTTTGAATTTTTGGAAGTGGATAGGACGAACCTTGGATTATAGTGTTAACCATTCTGAGATCTAATGCGAGTCTATATTTCTGTATACCTGTACCGTCTGGTTTCTTTTTAACAAGAAGCATGGGGCAGGCCCATTCGGAACAATGACGTTCAATGATTTTGGCATCAAGCAACTGTTTGATTTGATTTAAAACATCCTTTTGCACAGCTTGGGGAAGAGGGAAAGGGAGTGTCTTTATGGGGTAATCATTAATGAATTTCAAATCAGGTACAATTTTATCAGTATGACCAAGTGTATCTAATGATTTGGAAAAGGCAGGGTAATAATTAAGTAACAATTTAGTTAGGTTCTTTGCTTCGTCAGATTTTAAGTGAGAAAGTTTAAAATCATTAGCCGATAACTCCTGCTTTCTTTTTTGTAATATTTCATTAGAGGCTTGAATAAAATTTAGAAAGTGCTGTTCCGAGTTATTTTGCATGCAAGAATCTTCAGACGGATAATCAAGAATTTCCTCAATCTCAGACAATTGACCTATTTTTGTATGTTTAGGAAGATGAATGGCCTTTTCAGAAGTGTTTTTAAGTGTTATCGAGAAGAAATAGTGTATTTGTGAAGTTTTCCTTTTTTTATTAGATGATTTATTCATTTGAATAATGGCATCATTTCCTATTAATTCTTTTGTTTGTGCCAAATATTCAAATAGATAATTTCTGTCATTGTTGATGTTATTGGAAGTGTAAACAGAGCACCATATTTGTTGTTGAGGTTCTAATATTATTTTACGAGTTAAGAACACACCTTGATTCATTACAACATCACTCAAAGAATTGCATAATTTTGATTGTTTTTCTCCAGAAGATTCCTTACTGGTTTTTAAAGGAACAGAGAAATTATTATTGACATGGAGACACTTGTTATGTTAAAAGTATCGATGACAACATTATATCTAGTTATGAAATCAAAACCTAGAATGCCTTCAAAACTGGAAGCCTCAGGGTATGTCAACAATGTAAAAGTGATGTGAAAAAGTTTTTAGTTTTAACTTGATGGATGTTCTAATGCACGCAGAAAATGAGACGTCAGAATTGACAGTTTTAATATTGACATCAGTGGAAAGTCTTTTTTATTTCAAGACAGGTTTAAGTTGATTAAATAATTTTTGTGAAAGTAACGATATACTACTACCAGAATCAGCCAATAAAGTAATATCATGGTTTGCTATAGTGGCTTTAACAAGAGGAAGGGATGGTGACAAAGTGTTTACACTACAAATTATCTGAACATTATCACTTTCTGTTTGTGTACTGGTGTTATTTGCTATCTTAATGGAGTCAAAAGTTTGGGAACCTACTGAATTAACTAGCCTCGCACTTGAAATTTTAGGTAAAACAGGGTCAAAAGCAAAAGTTGCTGATGTAGAAGTATTAGACTGAGACACAACACCATCAGCATAAAAATTGTATCTCTGTTTCAGTTTTCCTGAAACTGTGGAGTGGAATTTGTGTAATTATTTTTTCTTTGAGTGTTTGCCCTTTTCCATTTAAAACAAGAGAGAGCGTCGTGATTGTTTTGTCCACATAACTGACAAACAACTGGTTTTTTATATGAAAATTTGTGTGGGGAATAACGTCTAGTGTAGTTCCGATTCTTATAATTTTTTTTGAAACGTGAAACACCTGCGGAATGTTTTGGTCTAGTCTGCACATTTTTTTGCTCAGATTCGGTTTTAGTATCTGGAGGGGCAAAAGACAATGCATTTATTTTCTCAGAAATTTCTTTTAATTGCGATTTAATGAGATTTTCTGGTCTGTGTACTGAAGGTAAGGAATGTAAAATTTTTTCATTCCTTAAAATTTCATGAAGGGTTTGCGCTCTTTCAACTGCTGTTTTATAATCATTAATGCCTTCTTCCTGTAATTTTATTCTAATATTTGAAGGAAGGGCCTCTAGGAATTTCATGAGTTTGATAGTGTTGCGTGCATTTTCGTCGTTGATATCTGCATACACTGTAGCCGCAAGAACATTTAGTCTATGGGCTAAATTTTTTATCGTCTCAGAAGGCATAAGTGCTAAACTGGACAATTCAACAGAAGCAACACATTTACTAGGGGGGGGGGGCGAAAAATGACGCAAATTCCTTTTCCAGCAAATCGAGGTCTGTTATCTTTTGTAGGTCAGGGTTTTGGGTTAGAAATTTTTGTGCAGGCCCGACTAACTTTCCCTTTAAAATTGCGATTGTTGTCTGTGGGTTATACTTATTAATTTCCGCACAGACTCTAATTTGATCAAAAAAAAATTTAAGTAAATCTGGATCTCCATCAAATTGAATGATATTTATCGGAATTTGTTTTGCCGCCATGATTACAGTTTTTTTTTTTTTTTTTTGGTTTTGTTTTGTTTAAGCCCACAAGTTATAGAGAAATTGTTACACAGACCGGACTTATACCCTAAAGCACATCGAAAACGAGTAAATTTCCTAGCAAGTAAAATATATAAAATAGCAAAATAAATAGACCTTAAAAATATAATACTTCACTTTAAAGATATCTTATTTGAACCACTTATGACAGTAAAGCAAAGGGAGCACATACAAAAGTAAAACATTTAGAAAATAAAATAAATAAAAAAAAGCAAGATAATTACACTTTGAAAACCTATATCTATATATTCCTTCACTTTAAAAAGAACGTATTTTATCCTTAGATAATAAAGCAAAGAAAACTATATAGAAAACACCAAAAACTGTTAGTAAGCAAGCAATAAAATGAAATCTTTTAACTTCTTTACACAAGGAAAAAAAATTCCTTTTTCGTAACTTAAAATATTTTTATTTATTTTTATTTTTTTTCATTTATATTTTTTTGGATGAAAAAGAATATTCTTATTTTAACCTTATAATTAAAAGTTCAAAACTAGTTAAAAACTCATTTAAGCATACTAGAGAATCTAAATACAAAATTGAAAAAAAAAACAGAAGGGGTGTGGGACGTTAAATATGAAATAATAGCAGATAAATGCAAATAACTGATAAAAAAAAAACTGCATAAAATGTCACCAAAAATAATAACTAGAAATGACAACAGTTACCGTGCTTTCGCAAATTAAAAATCTTTGCAAAAACACAATAACAGGATTATTTAAATGATATGGGATTAAACATAATTTAAAAACAACGAACTGCAATGTTGACTGTGGTGTACTGACTGTGGAAGCAGAACATGAAATAAACAAAATACATGGGTTAACTTTTTTCTTTTTTTTTTGTTTAAAAAAATAAAAATCAATTAATTATTACTTTGTTAAATACACCAAAATAATAGTTAGGGAAAAGGGACTCGATCTGCTCCCACACTCAAAGCTGTCGTATTTCGAAGAAATCAAAATGTGCACTTTTTTTCTTTTTTTTTTTTTATCACTGAAGAATAGCACAAATTTTAGATTGTAAACAGGTAATTGGGTATTCACTTATCGAAGGTGGTGACACCTCTTTTAGCGATTTGTCGTAATTCTTTTATTTATTTATTTATTAATTTTGTGCACTGGAAGACGTCAGAGCCGATCATTTTGCTGAAACACAAATTGCACTACTTTTAAGCAGGTTCTCGAAGGTAATAAATTTTGCTGGATAACGCACAGAGGGCTAAGCCATTGCATGTGAGGTGTCTTAAATTTTTTTTGCAGCAACTGAGTACAGATGCACACACACAGAATTCTCTATATATTTTCACACTCTCGAAGATGTATTAAGCACTCGAATACAACGCCCTTTATCACACGTGAACTTTTGTATGGAATATTCTGTAATTTTGACAAAGCACACTGGAATAGGAAGCACAAAATGATAAGGGGTGTCGATGATAGCACTTCAATAACACACAAACGATGCGAGCACAGAAAAGGGGGGTGTCGATGATAGCACTTCAATAACACACAAACGATGCGCGCACGGAAAAGGGGGGGGGTGTCGATGATAGCACTTCAATAACACACAAACGATGCGAGCACGGAAAAGGGGGGATGTCGAGCAAAGGATTTCAGGATGGGAAACACCGCACGACTTTTCGACGGAGCACAGGTGAAAACAGGGACATCAATTCCACATCGGCTGACCCGTAGCAGGCGAAACGAAATATCCGGGAAGCTCCATCCCGAGGCATGCAGACACAAGAAAAAAAGGAAGCATCAATGAATCAGGTATGCAGAGGATACAAGGCGTTTACATCCGCAGCAAAGTACTGGTTTTGTACCTCCCCCATATTTTTTTTTTTTTAATGTGGGGAAAACGTGGTCGCGCACCAAGTTCTTGTACAGGCTATTATGATGATAGATGACCAGGTCCGTTAGGAAGGTATCGAAAAACCCCACAATGATGTAACAGTCACAGTTTTTTATTTAAACATAAGGGGAGGTACACTTAAAATAATCGGAGAAAATCTCCGAAAAGAGAATTGCAACTTCCTCAGTCAAAAGCAGCGAGTCAAGTGTCCTCGTACATAGAAACAAACCGCCACTTTTGGCGTGAAAGACAATCGCCAACATACACAAGTTCGCCCATGCACAATGGATAGTATACGCCAAATAACAGTTAAAATGCAGCCGGCATGATCAGAATTCAATTTGGCTGCCCGGCTGGGAAGGGGAACGGATAAGGTTGCCAATAGATAAATGTTACACGTGTTGTTATGTCTAACAAAGAAGCACACCGAAGGGACACCAGATTTTAATGCGCAGATGATAAATTCTTTTTAGGATTTTGTCGAGAAAGGAAAAAGAAGCGTAAGCATAAATTTTAACTGCGAAACAGAGAGGATCTCCTTATAAGGTAATGAAGAACTGATTCGATCAGAATTAGCCGACATCTGGAAATTGTTTTGAACGGTTGATTAAAATGTGGGTGTATTTCTCACAGATAATCTTGGGCAGCTGCAGATTTTCGGTTAGAGAAATAAGCGAGGAAAATGGAAAAGAAATGAAGGGCAATTTGAAACTAATTTTGAATTGAAAAGGGAAGGGGGTGCAAAGGAATAATTTAAGAAAATAACCAATATATAACGAAATAATCGTTATACTCAGGGTTGGCAAGTTTTTGACAGTGAGCGGTTTTATCTGCTTTAAACCGTCTTGTCAAAAATCTCTTGTCTAAAACCTCGTCAGAAACCTCAAATACTACACTGATCTATAAAATTTCACATTAAATATCTGTCACACATATACAACATTAGATGTAATATAAATAAATAAATAATAAAGATAAAATTCATTATTACTGTATTGCATATCATTTTCGGAAAAAAAAAGAAAAAAAAATCGGTCATAAATCTGAAAATTTGGCTTGCCTCCAAACTTGCTCAACTAGCAATGCTTCTGAAATCAAGCCCTGTTAGCTTAGTATCAATTGAAAGAGTATTTTCTAACTTTGGCTTCATACACTCTAAACTCAGAAATTGTTTGAGTGTAAATAAATGTGCTAAATTGGTTATATATGTGCTATAGGATGCTGTGGGGTAAAATTGATCCAGAATATTAACATTACAAAATCATTTTTTTCTGTTTGAACGTTCTAAAAAGAAAACAAATGTTTTATTGCAATTAAAGTAATTTAATTTTTTTGTAATAATTAAATTGCAGTAATTAATTTTAAATTTTAATTTGACATTCGTCATGTCAAAAACCAGTTTCTGACGTCAGAAACCCAACCCTGCCAGTCCTGCAGTTGGATTGAAGTTTTCTTTCCTTGATGCAGAAAAGTTGTTATACCAAACATGGGAGTGGATAAAGAATAAAGTCTGAAAATATGCGCAAGCTCAACATTTGTAAAAACTAAAAAATCATATGCACAAAAAAATTATAATAAAAAAGAAAAGGACAAATAAATGTATAATATAAAAGAGCAGGATCACCCCCCCCCCCCTCTCGTTTCAGCATTTACAGTGAACCAATGAACCTTCAAATCTAAACAGGGAAGCGCCTTATGAGGATAAATCAGTATATCAAATTTAAAGCAAGTAGGATAATTCTGCATGAAAAATCCACCTTTCTAAATTAAAGGGGGGAAGGGGTTAGTCCCCATAGGTTAGAATGTTCCAGATTTCTTGTTCTAGTTTACTCCATATCTTTTTCTGAAGTTGTTCAACATCCGCAGAATGCTTATCCAGGCATGCATCTGCAATGCTTCCAAAAAAGTGACAAAAAGACTGAAAATAGTGACTAAAGCACATCAAAAATTCTAAAACAAAAAATAAAGTGACATGAATTTGTGTTGAATTTATGGGGTGGCATGAGGGGGAAGCGCATCCCAAATGAAATGTCACCCCCCCTCCCCCTCCTCCTTAAAAAAAAATGTGATTTTGTGTTTTCAATGGTCAAAAAGTACAATTTCTTCCTTCCCCCAATCCCTTTAACAACACATGGGAGTCAGAGAAGTCGCTTTGGGAGAAAAGTGTTTGAAATTCAACACTGACATGAATGGTACAAGTCAAAGATTTTCTTTCAATTAATTTTTAAGTTAAATTATACAAATGAAATATTTTTTTTGTTTTTTAGATGAAAATCTTCAACCAAAATACTGGATAAGATCAAAACTGTTTTATTTAATCATATAAAAAAAAGTATTGACTTAAGGTAATTCTCAAATCCAAAGGGGACACTTAATGACTTAAATTTTATTTCATTTTTGTTCAGAAAAGCGTAAAACTGGCAAATGTTATTATTCATAAGACATTTTCAGCATTTGTAAATGCAAGCAATATTTCAAAAACAATATCAAAGTTGGCATTTCGAACACAATTTCCCGATGAAAGAAAAAACAATCAACAAAGGGAGAAAAACACCTTTTCACATGATCAAAAACACTCATAGCTTGATAGGTCACTTATTTATTAAAAAATTGAAAAATCATTTTGACTCCTAATTGCTTCTATAGCCAGGTCTCCAATTTTACATTTTTATGTTTAAAACTGTATCTATCATTGAATCAGAAAGTTTCGTCCTTACTGACTGAGTGGTGAATTTGAGAGCAGCCTTAAAAACTTAAAACTTAATTATAATAAGTAAAGTTGTTTGTTAGAAAAAAAAATTGTCAGGGTTCCTAACTATCACATTTTAATTACCACTATTTCTAAAGAACAATTTTCATTTTATTTTTACAACATTTGTAAGAGAAATCTAATGTTTGGGAATATTAAAATAGGTCACCAGCCAGTAGGTTCCTTACAATATTTTATGCAACAAACTCCAATTATAACTGCATCTAACTATTCAAAAAGAAACTAGATGTTTAAGAAAAAATTATAGAAATAAAGAAAAGTTAAAATACTAGTGCTAAATTCACCCAGAGTAAATAATTTTAAAAAGTACAAATAAAAGGTATCAAATTGCTTACATCACATACATTACATAAAAATATTTTTAAAAAACTATTTAAACACTCATTCGGCTATCACCAGAAGAAAATTAATGTCAATGTCATGTCTATTTGCATATTTGCAACTATTTGAGACTCTTTCAGGAGAGACCATTCTAGATTAAGGGTGGTAATGAAGAAAGTGTCGAGAGATTTCTGTGGTTCCGGGGGAAGGAATATTGTATTTTTTTACCACTAAAACCACAAAATCTCAAATCTTCAGGAGAGAAACATTTCAATGCATTGGGGAGAGAGTCCCCCCTCCAAGACAAAAAAAGCATTCAAATGTTCAGCAAAATCTTGCTTTTATCTATTATCTAACAATTCCTTCTAAACTCCATGGATGTTATATATGACAATACATATTTACAAACTTTATCTTATAAAAAAAAATATCTCAAAAATATTGCCGTATAATGCCTTCTTGGTAATTACTTATATAGAAAAAATTTTTGAATTAAATTTTAGTTTTATAGGGTGAGTTTTAAGCTAATTTTGCTAATGCAATATAGGATAAATTTAATCTAAGATCAGATTCATGCCTCTTTATCGACTTTACATCTTAAATTCATCCCATACTGTGTAGCAAGATTAGCCCAAACTCAGCCTATAAAAGTAGAATTAAATCCAAAATTATTTTCTCATATAAATGACTGCCAAGAAGTCATTATAAGCAATATCTAATTAGTTGGATGTGCCAATCCCAAAACTTTCCTCTATCTCATATGTACATTTAAATTTTTCAAAATTTAGTTAGACATGTCAATATTATTAATTCAATACTATACCAACTATGATTTTCATCTTAAATTTCTGCTTCAGTCAATTAATCAGAGTAAAAATGAGTTTCTGTATCTGCATGAGACGATGAACAGTAGAACGATTGAGAGAATTTTTTCCAAATTCAGGAAGGATCTATTCGCCATTCCCCGAAAAAATCATACACAAAAAATTTAGTTCAATTCTATGCATAACTTCAAACACTTTTTCATGGTAAAATAATAAAAATGGCACAGACATTGAAATTCTAGCACCTCCTTTTGGCAGATTTTTTTCAAATTCAGGGAGGATCTGTTGATCATAGCCAAACACTTATACAAAAAATTTCATTCAATTCTATGCATAACTTCATACATTTTTCTGTAATAAAATATTGAAAATGGCACAATAATTGCTATTGTAGCATCCCCTTCTGGCAAATTTTTTTCAAGTTCAGGGAGGACCAACAAGCCAGAACACTTGCAAAAAAATTTTGTTCAATTTGATGCATAATTTCATACACTTTTAGTCAGTAGAATATTGAAAATGGCAAAAAAAATCGCTATTGCAGCACCCCCTTCCGATGGATTTCTTTCAAATTTAGGAAGGACCAACTAGCCATAGCCATACACAAAAAATTTGGTTCAATTCGATGCATACATACTTCATACAATTTTAGTTGGTACAATATGGAAAATGGCACAAAAATTGCTATTGCAGCACCTTTTTCCGGCAGAATAATTCACAAATGAAGCTTTGATCTGCTTGCAACAGCCAAAAACATTCACAAAATTTTTTTTTTTCAATTCTATGCATATCTTCATACACTTTTTGATGGTAGAATGGTGACATAAGGACACACACGAACACACAGACATTTTGTAAAAGCATGTTTTTTGGAATATCTGACCTCTAAAATGTGTAGATCCGTCGAAAAAAATTTCGATTACAAATTACAATACTTTCTTCTATTGAAGGTAGAAGAAAGTAAAAAAGATAGCTTGTAATGATGCATTCATTGTCATATGACATTGTGGAGTTGAGAAGGAATTGTCAGATAATAGATGAAAGCATGTTTTTGATGACCATTTGAATATCTTTTATATCATCTTATCTTTCATACCACACTTAATCTAGAATGGTCCGTTCTTGTTCCGTATGATTCCCGTGTGTGCATAAATAGACATGACGACCTTTCATTTTCCAACGATGGTGACCGACTGCATTGTTTTGGATTTTAAATATATTTCTTTTACGGAATACACCTGTTAGTAATCCTATCCAGAACATTTTATTTGGACTTTTTCCCTTTTCTACAATTTTAATGATAGAAACTAAAAATGAATACCCAAATAGATAATAAAAATCTACTCTAACAGAATCATAGGCGAGAAAATCATAATAAAGTTTAAATAATATATATATCAGGGGTTGAATTTCAGGGCGGGATGGTGGGATTCGCTCCCAAAATTTTGAAATCCCGCCCAAAAGAATAACATGGACGGGAGGCTCCCGCCCAAAAAATTTTACATTTTGAAACTATGATCAACCACCACGACCGTTTTGGGAATTTTGTGATATCTTCGTGCGACTGATCGACACATTTTGCGAATTTTTTACTGCAAAAGATCACTGAAAATCATGATTTTTTCCGTGACCGATCGACAAATTTTGCAATTTTTTTCCTGCAAATTGACGAGTTTCGTTCTATTTTCCACAGCTAAAAAAGGTTATTCTGTTCCGAATTTAAAAAATAAATAAATTAAATAAAAAATTAAATAAAATAAAAAATTAAATAAAATAAAAAATAAAATAAAATAAAAAAATAAATAAAATAAAAAATAAAATAAAATAAAAATTTAAAAAAATTACTGCATTTAATTAAAAAAAATAACAGTGAGCGCATAAATTACGCAAAAAATCGGAGATGGTACACAAAAAAACAGCTATCATGCAATGCATCCCACAGGACGCGTGATTTCATAAAAAACGGCGAATATTGTTTTAAAAAAACGTGAAAAAACGCCTAATTTTCTGCACATTTCATCAAAATATTCACGAAAGAATGGCTAATTTCTCCACAGAATCCTGTAAAACAGTAGTTTTTGGGGAAAAAAAATCGCGGGAAAGCGTCAAATTTTGTGCAAAAATCGCAAAAAACAACAAATTTTGACAAAAGATTCACGATAAACGACAAATTTCTTCAAAAGATGGCGAAAAATGTCAACTTTTGTCAAAAAATCACGATAAAACGGCAGATTTCATGAAAAGATCGCGAAAAAACGGCAAATTTCTTCAGACGATTCACGAAAAAACGGCAAATTTCCTCAGAAGATTCGCGAAAAAATGGCAAATCTCCTCAGAAGATTCGCGAAAAAGCGACAAATTTCGTCAAAAAAAATCCCGAAAAAAAGGCAGATTTCCTGAAAATATTGTAAAAAAGACAAATTTCTTTAAAAGATAGTGAAAAAATGATATTTCCGTCAAAGGGAACCTCTCACCCCGGCCTCCCTCAAAAAATACTATTGCTGGAAGTGCATTTTTCTGTTAAAGAAGCTAATTTTCTTGCTTCAATTTATTATTATTTTTTTTATTTATTTCTTTGCTGCTCTAAAATGCGTTTCTGACAGCTCCAAATCTTTCTGAGTTAATGCAATTCCTGAAAGTAGCCATTCATTAAACAAAAAGCACGCTTTTATTTAACGAAAGTATTTGTTCTTTAAGAAAAGATATTTTTCGATAAATTTGACTTGCCCCTTTTAAAAAGAAATGCGAACAATAGTGGTACTTCTTATCTTGAACACTCAAATAAGCAATTTTTTATAATTAAATTTGTACCTTGTACATTTAATATATAGAAAAATAATATTGGTTTTAATTATAACAATTAATTATAAATATAAATTTATCAAATTAATTAGAAGTTTTATTAATTATTATTAAAACAATAATTAGACCTGTAACAAAAATAATTAGCACCAGGAAAGAATTTACCACCAATAAAGACTAGGCAGTATAAAAGTTTTTTTTTTTTTTTTTTTTTTTACACATTTTTTATAATTATTCTGAATTGTTGATAAAAATTTCTTCAGTCATTTTTGTCATGTCTGTGCTCTGGTAATTCTTTAAATAGAACATAAAATAATAGCGGGTTTTAACAGGGTTGCCGGCTTTTAGCCGAGCCAAAAAATGCCGCCTGGCTTTTTTTGGTTTTATCCACTTAAAAAAAGCCGGCTAAAATTGAAAAAAGCCGGCTTTTATTTTTAAAATGTTAATTTGTATCAAATCCATATTAAATTTGGATTGATTTATTTTAAATACATCTTTAACTATTTACTACTAAAAAAATTATAAATTTCTATTTAATTTTTCAGATAAATAAGTTTTATAACTGCTAGAAATCAACTGTGAAGGCATTATGTCTGAAAAATACAAATCTTGGAAAAAAGAAAATATACTCAAAAAATGTGTTTTAAACTTCTATATTTCATATGCCTACTTATACTACACATTCTTAAGAATAATATTTTAATTGAATTATGGCAAAATGAAACACATCAAAACATTCATGGAAACATTCTTACAGGTCAATATGTAAAGATTAAGTCATAAAATGAACAATGTTGAAAGAGAAATTAGGAAGAATTCAGTAATTGAAGAGAGTTTAATACATAATTAAAATTAAAATTTTGAATAGCTCTTAGTTATTTAAAAATGCATATATGACCTGTTGCATGAATGAATATATAATATATTCATGCACATGCTAATGGAGAATACTGAAATAAATTGTGAAATATATATTATGAAATATGCATAATTCGAAATACTATTTTCAATAGTGAGAAATGTTTTTTTTTATATGTATGATTTTAAATGCTTATAGGGAATAAAACATACATTTTAATAATTCTTAAAAATTGTTAAGTAATAAAACATGCAACTAAGTAACCATAGTCCTCTTTAATTTTATAAAGCAGTAAAAATGAAAAAACAAGGGTAGGATTAAAGGTCAATGTAAATCAGAAAAAGCTCTTGGTATAGCCATTTTATGATTTAGCTAACATATTTGCAATTCTGACTGTAAACCACTAGCAACTCCATCAATGTGTTATTCTAATATTATATCTTCATTATTGATAAATTGGGTTATAACCCAATTTCTCATAATGGATCATAATTAAAATCCCAATTTTTCATTTTAATAAATAAATTTATTAAACTCAAAGTAAATTAAACATTAAAATTAGTTAAAAATCACTTTAAAAAGTGTAGCTTATAATTAAAAGGCTTCACTGTATAAAAGCCAATTATGGCCAAAAAAGGCCAATTTTGGCCAAAAAAAGCCGGCTGATATCAATAAAAGCCAACCGGCTTGGCTTTTTTTAATTTTAGCTGGCTTTTTTGCAACCCTGGGTTTTAAAAATTTTTTCTCCCTCCCAAACAGTTAAACTCCCCTCCATTTGTAAATGTTGGTAGGGAGACTCCCCTCCTTCAGAAAATTGAATTTCAAGCCCTGTATATATATATATATTTTTTTTTTATGTTCAAATTGCTTGTTTTAACAGTGTCCATAGGCGTAGCAACCGGGGGAGCTTTGGCTCGCCCTGGGATATTCCAGACGGGCTCAGCTCCTCCGCGAGAAATTAAAAAATAAAGTTTACTTGTTCTAGGAAAATCGTAAGGAAAGGACGAGCGTCTCCAAACAAAAGATTGTTTCAATAAGAAATGAGCAGGCAAGCCATCCTTCCGCTCCATCACAACTCAAACAGTAAGAAAATTTGAGGGTACATATCAGCGAAGCATTGGATCTTACTACCAATCAATTTAAAAAAAATAGATTTAATCAAAAAACTTTTGATTTTCTCATAAAGATCGAATTCATATTTACGGATACAGCTTCAACCATGTCAGAAGATCTGAAACAAAATCTTGGAATACATGCTGATGATTTTGATTTGACAAATCCTTCTGCAAAGTTGTCACTTCTACCAATACTAGTCCCTAATAGAACTGACAAAAATGCATTGTCGATCGCAATTAAAATGTTGTCATCGCAGGAATTAGTAAAAAGAAAAATATTTTTTCTTAAGTTTATCTTTTTTCAGAAATTATTTTGGTTATTTCGATGTCATTGGTGACAGCTGAGAGATTCTTCAGTGTTCTTCTTGAAACAGACACACCGCCGAAAAACAATGGGTCAACACAGACACAATCAGTTGATGCTATTGCATATTTGTATATTTCTAAAGAGGAAGCCTTTTAAATTGATTTGGAAGAGCTTTGTAAAGAATTTGTAAGCAAAACAGAAAAAAAAACTTTCACTTTTGGTAGGCCAGAAGTCTGAAATTTGAATATTGTAATCTGGATCATCTATAAATTGTCTTCAAGAATATAAAAAAATATATATATTTAAACTGGATTAAAAAATGGATGATCTTTTGATATGCTTTTATTTTAAATACTTGTTTGTGAAAAATACAGCACAAGGAATCCTCCGAAATGAATAAAATTATCCTTGCCACTATTTTTTGATCCAGAGTTGAATTCAGACAGTTTTCTCCGGGAGGGATGGATAACACAATAGAGATTCAAGGGCGGAAGGGAGGTATTGCATATTTTGACCATTGAAAACAGAACATTTCCGGGGGGGGGGGGGGGGGAGGGAATGTTCTCCTCCAGGCTACTCCCGGAATTCAACACTGTTTTGATCATATGCTCTGGCTCCCCCTGTTTTTTCAAAGTTCCTACGCCACTGACAGTGTCCTCATATTAGCCAGGCTTGTATTAACAAATTTCAATGTTTTTACACATGACTTTTTGTTGAAAAATATCAACAATTGAAATATGTCAAGAGGATATCAATAAAATCTGAAATAAAATTATCGATTTTAGTTATATTTTTTCACTAAAAGTAAGCAAACCAGTTTCCACAGATCCTCACTTTTAGAGACTTCTTCTCTTTTATTCAAAAATAGCAATTAAAGAGACTTTTTTTAAAAAAGTGACAAATTGTAAAAAAAGTCACTAAAAATGAGAATGATGACTAACTTATATCCCTGCTCATCCTAACCATGCTCTTATGCTTGCTGTTGTAAAACTTTAATTGCTTTGTTGCCTAATGCTTACGCAAGAACTCTCATAAACCCCTTCTCCCCTTTGCCAGCAAAAATAAACAGACACTGAACATCTCCTCTCCCCCCTTTACTGCTTATGTAATACTTGAATGACTCTTTTAAAGGTACTTACTGACACATGCAGGAAGTCATTTTCAATCTTAGATGAAGACATTTGCAAGTGCACTTATTCAGAACAAATGTGATTAATTAGAATATTCCATTTCATGATAAAGGCAAAGAATCCTTCAGGAAATCTATGTAAAATGTAGGGGTTTAAATTTAAGTGAATTTCAGGTCGTGACAGCTAATTGTTTCCTCATTGATGACATTTTTGAAACTGTCATGTCAAGTCCTGAATCAGGGTTGGTTTTTTGACGTCAAAAACTGGTTTTTGACATGACAGTGGTAAAAACCGTGTTTTTACCGGTTTATTCCGTCAAAAACCTACCGTTTTCAATTTTCCTCTAATTTATAGTGTGGGTGTAGCATACAATGCATTTCTAAATTGATTTTGCCTTGTTTTTCTTGTTATTATTATTATTCACAACTACAATTGTTAAATTTATTTAAAAAGAAAAACATTTCTTAAATAAGAAAAAATTAAAAATACTGAGTTTAAGAAAAAAAAATTGCATAATCTCCTTTAATATAGATTCTACTAATTGCAATGGACACTAATATTAAATGATAATAATAGGTTATTATAATTATTAAAAACACTCAATTTACATTTTTAATAAAATACATTAAAGTCATTTTAGAGATGCAAGAATGCTGTTATATAGTATGACAACAGATGCCAAGCATGGACTGGTCACTGAATAAATTTGAATATTCTTAGATAATATTTTAAAAATGCCTATATTATGCATTTCATAAATGTAATTAAATGGTGATTATTATTTTCACTTCAATAAGCAGAATATTTATTTTTAAATTAATAAAATTTTAAACTTAAGACCTGATATCAAGTGAAAGCTCTTAGACTTTCAAGTTTAACAGAACCAAACAATTTTTAAGAAAAATTGGTATAAAATAATAATTTATACATTTATATACCATAGTTTTTATTTGTTAACTATAACTTATATGAATGTTGCAGACCATTCCAGCTCTTATATTTTTAAATATAAATTTTTACCGAATAATCATGAAATATTTTTTAAATGAAAATTTATTAAAATTATTCTAAAGTCAAACTATTTATGTCCTGTGTACATTTTATTTAAAATTATTTAGGTGATAGTTAAACATTTAAAAGTGAATTGAAAGAAATAACTTATGGGTTTTAAAATTTCTTCAAAAAGTCTAATTTCTTTTAGATTATGCCAAATAGCTTTAGATTATTTTTTAGGTCTTTTAACAGAGTACAAGTACAATACATACTAGTATTCTAATGCAATTATTTTTCTTAGATGGATAAACACACTTTAAAGTCTTTTTGATGTTGAATATGTCATGTAAAACAACATAATACTAAAAATAAGATAAAAATTAATAATAATTATAACATAAAAACAAATAAAAAAAAATAGGTTTTTGACAGTTTTCGACATTTTTGACAAAGAGGTTTTTGACATGACGGTAAAAACCATGGTAAAATCCGGTAAAAACCGTCATGCGTCAAAAACTTGCCAACCCTGTCCTGAATTAGCTTAAAATATTCAATTTCTGATTGATAATTGTTTTTATAAGAAAATGGGAAATTCTCCAATTTCTTAGTATCTAAACAAATGTGTAAATTTTATATTTTTATGAATATTAATGCAATTTTTTTGTATTTATGAATGAAAATACAAATCCCCAAAAATATCAGAAAAGTAGCTGTTATGGATATGGAAAAAGCCTTCAATAAAAAAATTCGATACTACTAGGTTATCCCGTCGACCAATTTCACCAAATTATACAAATTGCCAAATTAACAGCCAAATTATACATATCGTCATAATTTTTATTTTAACTAACAAAGAAAAACAAATAATTTGTAGAATATTAATAAAAATACAAATTTATAGCAGAAATAAATATCGCTTAATGATGTTTTAAATATGTGTATCGCATTTAATGTCACTAATGCGACATTCACAATCATCCATTACTGGCACTTAATCTTATTGTTTGGCAATAGGTTTTTGGTCGACGGGATAACCGAGTAGTACTAAAAATTCTTAAGTGGTGTATGTAACCCCCCTCCCCTTTTCATTTAAGTGGAGGGCTGGGTCTGTCCATAGGCAGATCCTTCAATTTAGAGGGGGGTCACATTTCTTAATAAGCAATTTTTATACTGAAAGCTGTTCCGATATCCAAAGTGGATACTTTTCTAATACATTTGGAAAGTCATTTTCATTCGTAAATACAAAAAAATTGCATTGAAATTCAATTGATATTCATCGAACATCATAAATATATTTACACATTTTATTCAGATACCAAAAAATTGAGAAATTTCCTATTTTCTTATGGCAAAGAATCTTTGAGAATTTGAGCATTTTTAAGCCAGTTTTTAAGATTTGACAGTTACAAAAATACTACCATGAGGGACAATTGGTTGTCACAGCCTAAAAATTTAGTTTAAAATACCAAATATTTTGCGAAGATTTCCTGAAGAATTCTTTGTTTTTATGGAAAAATGAAAAAAGCTAATCAGTCGCATTTGTTCGGTATAAATACATGTGCATTTTCAACTGTCTTGCATCTGAGCTTAAAATAGACTATATGGATGTGTTCTAAATTGCCTAATTTTTGATTTAGCAGAGTTTTAAAGAATTAGAAAGATTCTTATTGTTGAGCAACGGATAAATTTGAAAGAATTTAATATATATTTCATTTTTTAAATGTCCTTTAGAAATTTTCTTCGTTCAGAGGCAGGTCGTGATCCCCGTGACCTCCCCGTTGATTCCGCCACAAGGTCCGTCTTTAATCAAATATGGGATTAATTATTAAAAAGACTGGAGCAAAAGGTAAAATTCTCACGTAAACATGCAAATCCTACAACTACAAGAATAAAGAGTAATAGGAACATTAATATAATGCAAATCAACAAGCATTCACTTTTGTACAAGAAAAAATATCAAAATAAACAATTGCACATTGTACGCCGGATATACAGAAAAAAATTAAATACGAGATTAAAAAAAATGAAATTTCGAAGTTTATAATAACAAACTTACTCCTCAAAAGATTAATGCTTTATTAAATAAACGGTGGTTCCTTTTAATCAAAGAACTTCGTAAAACTGTTTCGAGCACGTTTTTAATGGCACTTTTCTTTTCAGTGTTCTGAAGTCAACAGAACAGAAAATGCGTGATGTAAACAAACACAGCCTCGCCTGTTTCGGAAGAGGCACAATCCTTTTTCAGTACGCATGCTCACAGAGACAGGCTGCAATCATAGAAATTCTATGGCTACAATCGCAGGCATGGAGGAATGAGATAGGTGGAGGTGAAGTAAGGCTCAAAACAGGTTTGCAATATGAATCCATTTATCGCTCAAATTTTAATGTTCCAAACGAAAGGACGTGGAAGGAATTTTGTATTATAATACAAATTGAAACAAATGAATTACAACTGAAGCATATTTTAAGAAAAAATAGCAATTTTTTAAAATGGTCTTTGTTCTATTATTATTTATTAAAATAAAGGTTCGCTTTTAAAATAAAAGAAATTGGAAAATTAGCAGTTATTATTAAAATTAAATTAGATATTGAAAACATTTGTTACGAACTAAAAATTGTACTAAAAGATTCCTTCTTTAATTCAATTTTAAATACTTTATAACGTGGGCCTCCGGCGAATTAAGAATCTTCCCTCGAACGGTGCACTTTTGGCGATAAATTTTGGCGAGAAATGCATTTTGAGATGAAATGAAAAATATGGAACCGAGCTCAACCGATCGAGGGAAGATTCCAAATTCGCCGTGCGTGGCTAAGCGAGGAAATTTCTAAAAAGCTGCTGTGTTGGTGTTTCGTGTAAATTTTGCTGTTGTATCGTGTAATATCTTCAGTTGGAATTTATTCGCATTTTTCGCGTGTCTATAAAGAATAAATAAATAAATAACCTCTTTTCATTTCTCCTCTATTTTTACTTTATTTTTTCTGTGTTAGTGTGAAAAAGTAACGATGTTATTGTATCATTTTTTTTTCGTGCTTTGTTATTGTAGATTTTCGACTATAATGATCAAAATATTTTGACGCAATTAATATCTTTCAACTAACTGACACATTAAAAACTAGTGTAGTAAAGTTATATCTTAAATTTCCCATTTTTTATCTCCTTCCTCTTTATTTATTTAATTTTTTTTTAATTAATTAGATTTGAGAAATGATAAGTGAGTATAAATCAGTTTTAAATAATTATTTTGAAATTTTCAATAATCATCTAAATAATTATCACTGTTATCTGATAACAAAGATTACATTTAGAGAGTAAAAAGTGTAAATCTGTACTCTTTATGCAATATTCATAAGAAATATTCCAAAATTATTGTTCTGACAACTTGTTTATTTATAAACTTCATTTGTATTAAGTAATGTTCTCTTGACAAGAACAGAAAAACACTCTTATAACAGAAGTTAATAAAAAGGATGCCTATATTTTATTAAAAAATAAAAGCATAAAGAATTAATTCATGAATGTTTTATTTATAACATAAAATGCTTACTATGTGAGAAAGGATATAATAATATATTTCATAGAAATTAGCTTTGGGGATGAATCTGTTTTATTTTATTTTTAAAGAAATTATTATTTTGCTTTGTAAATGGTTTAAAAAACTTTTTTAATCGCAGAGTTTTCAGCATCATGGAAAATCTAGGAATTTCCAAATATATAGAAAAATTTAGGGAATTTTAAAGAGTCATGGAAAAGGCTTTGAGAAAAAATTTAAAAATGACACAAAATTTCCTCAAATAGTATCGAGGAAAAAAAATCTAGAAATTTAAGAGCCATCATCCAGAAGAAAATTGTAGTTTTGACAAAGGATTGTGAAAATAAGTAGCAAATTTCATTGTATGCCATATGGATTTAGTATAGGAATTTGCCTGTTATGTTTTACTGGGAACCCTGAATGAGCAAATAAGTTGTATCAGAAATATTTGTGACATTGAGTAAAAGTGCTAAATATTTTGCAAAAGGGAGAAATCTTCATTTAAAGAACATGAAATCTATATGTGAATTTAAAACGACAGTTTAAGGGCTGTAAATGTACTATGTTATCAACTTTTCGGCAATGTTGGATTCCTCTTTCCTTTTCGATATCATATTTTATCACAGTGCTGTGCATTGCATTATCCTTTTGATTGTTAGCATTTAAAAAAATAATAAAATTCTCTTTTAAAGCATGATTTATTTAAAATTCTTGATTTTTTAAAGAGAGATCTTTAGGACCTCTGCATGTGTTTTTCACTCATCCAATATTAAATTGTGCTTTAATTTTTTAAGGGTGTATTTGAAAAAATATTTTTCCACCTTCAAAAGCTCGAAAATCTCTGAAACAGTTTCAGTCCATTTTTAAAAGTAAAAACATGAAATTTGCTGAGGTGATTTTTGAAGAGATGTGTAAGAGGCCATGGTGATTTAATTTTTTACTCAATTAATTAAAATTTGATTTATATTCACAGCCACCACAAATAAATTCTTTGTGAAGGTGATTTTCTGTAAGTACATTTTATTTCATTTCTTTCTAATTCTCCGGATTTTCGATAATGTAGATTGGATCGCTAAAGGGCAAAATTAGCACTGGCCGCATGGCCAGTACATGAGAAAAAGTGGCCAGTGAAAAATTGTCTATCAACGGCCACCTAGTGGCAACTTTTTTACAAGGAGATAATACAATTTACTTATATTTCATCAGAGATTCTACTTTTTTAGGTTTCAATATATTTATATTATCATTTATTTGGGTTGTTCAGTTTTAGATTAATACTTATAGAAATTTTAACTGCTTAATATTTTTAAATAAAAAAGTGGCCACTAGTTTAAACAAAGTGGCCACTTGAAAAACTAGTCTTACTGGCCAGTGGCCGGTGACGAAATTTCCCAATTTTGTCCTATATATGGATCCGGTCTCAATTAATCCAAATTATTGGGGGTTTTACTGTATATGTAACAAAAATATACTCCATATTTAAAAGGATTTACATAATCTGATGGACACATTAAAGAAGTTTTTATACATGAAATTTGTTACGTAATACATAAAATTTGTAGAAATTACTATTTGTAAGCTGAAAAATCAAAGAACATTTTTCAATTTCTTATAAAAATTTAAGTATCTTATAAATTTTAAACTAATAGATTCCTTTCTTTATTACAATCTTTAATGACTGTCATGCTCCTGATTTTTCTTCAGATGAAATCTTTGGCACCTTAACTACTTCGGCACCTGTGTTTGCAACACACATCGCATACTGGGGTAGCACACCTGTGTATTATTTTTACTATCTTTGATGAAAAAGTTCCTTTACTGAAAAATATGCTGTTTTTGGAAGACTCTTTGATTTAAATGTATATATTTCTAAAGTTTTAAATAACAATTAATGTAAATTTTAAGAAAGAAGTTATTTTGTAGAAGCATAATAACTATTTTGATGTTACTTCCAGAATAAATAAAATATCCATATACAAAAATGTAAATGCTGATAGAAAATTAGCCTTCAGTGGATTCTCTGATGTTGGGTTAGACCTTATTTCCAACTAGATTGCTCTCAGAAAATCATAGATGTGTAGTTTTATTACAAAATAATTGACTACCATTTTTGATCTTTTGCAAGCAAGTGGAAATTGTCTGATGCCCATGCATAACAGATTTGTTACTTCTGGAAGATATGGATTTTAGGAGTTCCACTATTATGCCAAAATAGGAGATAATGAAGTAAGTTTATTGAAGTAACATCAAAAATAATATGAATGTTCCCTAAATATTAGTTTTTTTAATTACATTACTCTCTAATATGTTTTCCAAAATATAGCATGTTATACTCAAAACTATGGAAAAATAATATCGCACAATAAAAATATTAAGTACAATTCAAGACAAAAATTATTTAACTGAAAATATTTTTAAATGATAATGTTGTGAAATCTAATTTTTTCATTTAAGTTTTTAAATTTTTTTTAAATCTTAAAATTGTAAAACTTATTCAAATATTTTAAAAACAACCTACTTATGTTTCATCTTTTAATCAACAGATGGCGCTTGTTTTACAAGAACACCAGAGGGCGCTGTTTAAACAATGTTTATAAACAATGCTGTACCTGTAGCTTGTTGTTTACATTTGTTAATTTGGTTTAGCAAGATTTTACTTATACAGAATTTGTATTTATTAAATAATAAATATTTGTTTCTTTTATTACTTTTTTATTTTATAGTTGTCCAGCTTTTTAAAAGGTAAATAATTAGAATTGTAGTAAACATCTACTGTATTTTAAGTTTTAACCATTTTTATTCAATGTTTGTTTACAGACATCTATAAAATAATGGATATTCAAAATTTTCAAGAATTATAGTGTTAACTTTGTATTGTAGTAATCATTTATTGTTTAGTAATTGTAAGTAATTTCTTGGCAACATACAGTTTTCATTATATATATATATATTAATCCTTCTCTTTGTTTCTTTTTTACTGTTTTTTTTTTCTTTTTTTAGACACAAAATTAAAAATCTTTAAAACATTTTTCTCCTCATTTATGGCTTTTTAGTAATTATAAATCCATTTTTTTTTTTTTTTTTTTTTTTTTTTTTTTTTTTTTTAATTGTTCTATGTCAAAAAACCCTGCTTGTTCAAAACAATATATTATATTTCATTTCTATAGCTAACTTTCATAAACAAAATTTTTAATTCATTAAAAATATAAATTATAAATGATGGTAGTTTTTTGCTTGCCTATTAGTTTTATATTGCAGTTTATATCTAATAGGTTTGACTTTGGATAGTTACTTTAAGATTATCCATATAAGGTTTTTTCAAGAAATAAAGATTGCTGTTTTGAATATTAATCTGAAATTAAGCATACTCCAAAATGCAGTAGACTCTCTGAAATCTGTTAAACCTTGGGAATAGAGGTTGTGCAGATTTTAGAATATCTGGTCATTGCATTGTTTATCTTTTTTAAACAGTAACTTGAATGTAATAATGCAATTGAAGTTACAATAAATGCTTATATATAGTACAGTAAATTATTTAATGAATTATATAAGTAAATATTAATTTTAAATTAAATATGCATAATAAAGATGAGGTACATTTTTCGTGAATTATTTGATAAAACCTGCTTTATAAAAGTACATTACTAGTTTACATTAAAAAAAAAAAGTTCTATTTCATATTTAGCCAGACTGATAACAAAACAGCATGATTATTTTAAATAAATTTGGTTTTATTGTTTACATCTACCAAGATGTTTGGGTTTGAGGGTGTCTTCAGTATATCCGAGGTTATCTTATTTTACCATAAAGTTCTGAAAGTAAGACCTCGTACTATTTTTAAACAATTTTGATTTTTCTTCTGTTCTCGAATATAAGCAACCCCCCCCCCTCCCCTCAGAGGCACACACCAAAAATAAAGTAAAGATGTAATAATTTTTATTTTCAAAATAATTATAATAAACACAGCTGTTTTGTTTAGATTATCTTTTTATTTAAATTGTGATTCTTCTTTAAATTTAATTCAATTTGCATTTGAATAAAAATTAGCATCTTGATAATCAGGATTTTACATGATTTCTCAAGACTAATGAAGTAAATATATTTTTTTGTTTCATTAACACATATTCTGCCGCTTAGATGAAGATGTGATTATAGTTAATGCTACAATCTAGAAATAGGTTTTTCCCAGTAGCCGATTTACTTTTTATAGCAAAGAATAAGTGAAAGATTTTCCTGCGCCAGCGTGTGACTGGCTGTTGGACATCACACACTGGCGCCTGAGTGGCCCCTTAACGTTGGTGCCATATCATGCACTTTCGTGTGAGTGTCAGCAAACGTGTTAAACTTTTATTCATTTTTTAAGTATTTATAATTAATTCAATAACTCAAAAGATTTTTTTGTATCTATTACTATTATTTTTTAACTTACTTATTCTTTTTCAACTTACATCTTCAGAGAAAGAAACTAACATCGTTATTTTCTTTTTATCACAATAGAGGATGGCATAATTCAAACTTTTACTATCCTGTTTGATTTTACACAACTCTATCAAGTTTTTTAATTTTATTAAACTTGCATTCATTTAATATTTAAAATTAATTTAATGTTACTTTGTTGTTATTCAATGTTAATTTAATAAATTAACCACACAATGCTATATGTTTTGATTTTACACAATTGTACAATACTGATCAAGTTTTTTTATAATTTCATTAAATTTGCTTTGATTCATTTATTTAATATTTAAAATTAATTCAATAACTAAAAAGAATTTTTTGTATCTATTACTATTATCTTTTAACTTATTATTATTATTATTTTTTTTTTTCAAAATTGTTCTTATTATATAATTTTGCAATTAAATAAATAAAATTTGCATGATGTCGCCATCTGTTCCTGGAAAGAAAAAAAACAACAACATTGTTGTCTTTTTAAATTGTGGCACTATGCAAATTATCATCTATTATGAAAGATGAATACTTTAAAATAATTTTAGCAAAATGCCATACACATTATATACACACACACTAACAGAATTACCTGGCTTTAATTCCGATGTTAAACATGGAGCTTTCCAGGTAAAATAAAGTAAAAAGAAATAATATGGGAATCGCATAAATGGAGCTTTGTGCATTCTTGTCAATAAAAGATTTAAAATATAATAAGAAAATATGACATTAATATATGCAGCAAAAATAATAAAATCCCTGACTTTAAACAGGTATGTACACGTTTTTTAGACAGGTGTAATAGAATAATGTATTATTTTAATTGCATTATGAAAATAAGAAAATTAACCAAATGATGTAACAGTTTAGTGAAATTCTCGTTTGTGTGTCATCTAAATTTTAAAGGATAAAATTATTAAAGCCAAAAATTTAGCACAAGACCTATAGAGTCCCAGCCCGGTGGTTTGTGTGTACATTTTCAAAGAAGGTGGGTCGGGAAAAAAATTGAACGGGCCATATGGGCCAGGCTGATAAAAAAGGTTAACGAGCCTACCGACCCAATAGAAAGATTTAAGTAAAAACCATATAATATGAGCTATTTCCAATGAATATAGCTTTAACTTGAATAAGTATAAATGTCAGACATGAACCAATGCCAGTTTGACAACATGAATAAAATTTGAATTTTTTCTAAATAGTATAAAATGTGTCATGTCTAATCGGACTGGGCCGGGCCTATTTTCTCTAATTTCTTTGCGGACCAGGCTGGGCCTAGAAATGTAAACAGACCACACCGGGGTCTAGAAATTTCAGCCCATGCAGACCTCTAAAAAGACCTAATACGGCAGGAATGAAACTTAAAATCTCGGCCTGATTGAATTTCTACATAACATAGGGGTTTTACTTTGATATGGTAAAAAATTGATTTGTACAACGAGTTCTGATCAAAAATACTAATTTTAGCTTTCTATTATTCATGTTTATAATCCTCATTTTAAAAGAAGCAACCTAAGCTGCGATATTTATTTTTTTTAATGAATCATTTTGTCTATAAATGTTTCAGTTATAAATATTGTTAATCCGTATTCCATATACTGGAGACTTAAAAATCATAAAAATGTTGTAAAGTAAAATGTCCTTAGATGGAACTGCATATAGAAAAAAAATATATTGTAGACAACTTTTCTTTTTACCAGACATGAATGTGTTATATTCTTCTCTAATATTGTTACATTCATTTTGTGTGGATCAACATGTTTTTCCGCTTAAGAAGTTATTTCAGTCAGGGGCATAAATCCCGGAGGAGTATGGGGGGATCCCCCCCTCGAGAAAATCAGTCGGAAAATTTCGTGTTTGTCGGTAAAACAATACACTTAGTTGGAAAAAATGGTATTTTTCTATAAAAACTTATAAAGTAGAAAAACGAAAGAAATCAGTCGGGAAAATGTCCATTTAGTCGGAAAAATGTTATTTACTATAAGACTTAGAAATTGGAAAAATGAAAAAATCAGTCGGCAAAATGCTATTTACTATGTGACTTAGAAATTGGAAAAACAAAAAATCAGTCAGAAAAATGTCCATTTAGTCGGAAAAATGTAATTTACTCCAAGACTTAGAAATTGGAAAAACATAAAATGTCCGTTTAGTCGGAACAATCTTATTTACTGTAAGACTTAGAAATTGGAAAAACGATAAAATCAATTGGAAAAATTCCCATTCGATAGGGAAAATGTATGTTGTCTTAAAAATGGTATTTACCTATAAGGACTTACAAATTGGAAAAATGTTCGTTTAGTCGGAAAAAAAAATTATTTACCATGATGACTTACAAATTGAAAAAATGAAAAATCAGTCGGAAAAATTCCCGTTCGATAGGAAAAATGTATGTTTAGTCGGGAAAATGGTACTTACCTAAAAGGACTTATAAATTGGAAAAATGAAAATTCCTGTTTAATCGGAAAAATGTACGTTTAGTCAAAAACAATATACGTATATTAAATTGTAAAAACTTTTGAATTGGAGAAATTTTTTATTGCGGTTTTTAATTAGAAGAAAAAAAAAAAACAATTTTTGAACAAAGAAACCTTATATAAATTTGTTCTTAGTCGGAAATATTTCAGATTTTCTTTTTTTGATAAAACTATACAGATAAACTTTGATTTTTCGAATACTGTGAACTCAAAAACCTCGATATGACGAAAAATTACTTAGATACATGTCCCAGCGATGTTAATATTATATGAAACCTTCATTTTTGATCAAAACCTTGATATTCTGAATTTTTTTCATGCACTTTGACTTCGAAATATCGAGATTCTGCTGTATTTTCGGAAATTTCGTCTTTGAAAAATTTTACCATTTACTGCTTTTTTGATTTTTTGTCTCCATTACAGAGAATATGGATTAATAATACAAGTGATAACTGAAACATTTACATACAACAAACAAAGATTCATTTAAAAGCATAAATATCGCAGCCTACGGCCTGCATAAATGGAGATTATAAACATGGAAAAAAAAAAGAGACTAATATAATTTTTTTTTGGTCAGAACTCTTCCATAAGATTAAAGATCAATGTTCTGTAGAAATTCACTCGAGCCGGGCCGAATGTTAAAATTTTTTCCGGAACCGGCCGAGCTCGGGCCGAAGTTTTAAATTTCTGGCCGGGACATAATTTTTTCCTTCGGGCCGGGCTCGGGCCGAAATTTTAACTTTCGGGCCTGGAAATTTCGACCCGTGCAGACCTCTACGGCAATATATGGTTTTTATTTATTTTAAATTTTATTTTAATCTAGAAAAAGTATATTTGTTTCATTACATTAATGCAATGACACAATGTGAACATGGATTGATGAAATTCTCTGATGCTTGGATAGATCAGATTGATGGGTGTGTAAAAAAAGAAAAAAATCTCCGAATTATGTGTAAAGGATAAAAATGATTACCATGTCTGGTTCCTATCAGCAACAGTGATTATTCATAGTTAATGCATCATGTCAAAACAACGACGCACAAAGATAATTCCAAAAAACAAAGTGAATAGTCTTAATTCGCTTCGTGGATTCTACTGATCGAAAAAGCTAAAGTTTTAATATCAAATTTAAAAAATGTTGATTGATTACTTGGATTTTAAATGAGGAAGGAATTTGTCGTTCCGAGATTGTATGGATAATTTGTATGGCTCTAATTATTAATTTCAGCCATCAGATGGAACACAAAATTTACTTTGTGAAATTTTAAGATTCCTTTTTGCCACAAGGTACACAGTTAAGGTCAAAGAAAGTATCATATGCCATATCTCATGACCTTGGTTCATTTTTTAAAAGAAATTAGCGATGATTTCAAGCAGAAGACTTAAGAACAACAATAGAAAAATTCATTTTATATTTGTTTTTAACTATTGCATCTGGATTTAATATCGTCAATTAGTGAAAATTTTTAAACTAACATGGATTATGTGCTAAAAAAGTATTATATAATAAAATATTTTCAATAACATTATTTTCAAAATGTCTTATATTTGTCCTATATTTTTTACGAAAAATGTCCTATATTTTATGAATTGCTCACTCCTACCCCTGGGGAAGAAATCAGAGGGGGGGGGGGGTTAAAAAAAAATATAAGTGCAATTTTAGATCTTGAAAAAGTTGGAAGATTTAAATAAAAATGTGAGTGAAGAAGTAACTGTATTGGACAGATTGATCAATGAAGGCAATGAAATATAAAAAATTGCTTTAGAGAAAAGGAAACTTAACTGAAGCTAGAGTGGCACAAAATTTCATTGCATCTGGTATAACAGCTAATAAGGAACTGAAAGTAAAAAAGGATAAAGCTGATAGCATCAGCATGTCTAGTTTTATAAATAAAAGGAAAAATAATTTAAGTACAAATTTTATGAGTAAGAAACATGAAAAAGGTTAATTTTAGAAATCTTTAAATATTATATTTGGTTAAAAAAATTAAAAAAACAAAACAATAATGACTTTTTTTTGTTAAATTGTTTTACTTTGTATAAATATTACGTTTATTTTTCAGGTCCCTAAAGGGTCCCTATTTAAGACTTTTGGTCCCTAAAAGTCCCTAATTTTTAATCATTAGGTCCCTAAGTCCCTACTATTTTGTATCAAAGTTGCTGGCAGCCCTGGAATCCCACCCTGAAATTCAAGCCCTGATTATCTATTATTAAAGATGAATTCTTTATGAAATTCTTTTAGAAAAATGCCATATACAGGATGAGTCATAAATATCGAAACAATAGGCTATCTCCTCAAATACTGCCCCTCGACCCATACTTCCAATTGGAAAAATTCATAAAAAAGGTGAAATTTCTGATAAGTTGCAACTCCATGGGAAGATCTATTTGCAGGGTTGCCACACCACCTGGAGAACCTGGAAAACACAGGGAATTTTAAAACCCCCTCCCAAAAAACACGTAAAATCCAGGGAATTTTGAAAAAATCTGGGAAAAACAGGGATTTTTTTTCATCCACTATATCCAAACATAAATTTTTTTTTCTGGCTTTCATTCTGAGAGCTGAATTTATCTTATGATATTTTTTAAGATAAAAAATAAACCAGTGTTGTGTATCAAAGTTATCCTATATTTTAATATAAATGTTAATTTGAATGCATAAAATAAGTAGCTTTTTCTCTTTTCTTTTTTATTTCTGCATTTTTTGTGATATTATGTTCAAGATAATTGATTTTTAGGTAAGGTTCTTTAAAATTTTATATTCGTTAAGTTACTAGATACAAAGTTTTTAGGTATTTTAACATTCATTTACAAATATTTCAAAGTATTTTTTAGCAGAATGTTTGAGCATTGCTTTACTGTTTTTATTATTATTGGTGAAATGTGAGTATTATTGGTAAAATGTGGGATTTAATAATAAGTGTAACAACTTTAAAGGGTTTTTTCATTTGCTCATATCATATAATGTATTAAATTAATTGGGTAATTAATTTTAATTTTAATTTAATTTTATCAATTAATTGGGTAATTTTAAGATGTCTAATTAGCATACATACACGCATATATTTTTGCACACTCAGCATAGAATAAACGCATTGCAGTACAGGGAAAACACAGGGAATTTTTTTTTTCAAGACTAGAGTGGCAACCCTGATTCGAAAAAATACGAAAATTAAATTTTTATACAGCCCCCGTAGGGCAAAATTCCCAATTAAGAGATTATTCCTTATCCATTCCTAAATTGAACAAAATAAATTTCGTCTCCGTATCTAAAAACACCAGAGAGATATTAAATCCCAAAATCCTTAAAAATTCCTGACTTACACCACTTCTCCCTGCCTCTAAACTGATTTCTTGACTCAATTTCAATGCTAGTTAGGGAACATTCACAAATTGCAATTTGATAAAAATCTGTTTAAGATAGCGCTTTTTCTTTGGACATAAAATGGCAGTGTATAGTTTTTACGCTAAATTTGTATACCAGACGTCTGCCCGTGTCAAAATATCTAGGTCAGGTTCCAAACCGACCGATAGGGGGAAAAGTTCGGTGTGGCCTGAAAAAATGTCAACATCATAACCCCGACCGGTCTGGAAAATAGTTTAAATCGTTTACTTTACGAGCAACAAACTTTTAAGCTGATTTTAACCCCAACTTTTTCCAGTTCAAAGAGAGAAAAAGGTTATAATTATTTTCGAAAAAATTGGAGGAATAGTAGGAAAACCAGTACTACTAGTACCAGCTGTTAATAGTTATCGCCTGTTCCTATCAATCGCTTATCTCAGATTTTTTGAAATGCTTGATGTTCCATGAAATGTCCCGGTTAGCGGAGACTATTTTGGAACTGCAGAAAAAAGTTGGGAGACATTGCTGTTTGCTATCACACTGGGTGTTGTGAGGATATTTCGCGAAAAGTTGGAGGAAATCAAGTGTTGGCTCAAAAATCTTTCAAGATGTTGGTGAATCTGATAGCGGTTTTATACATCAAGTTTTCGATTCAAAACAGTACCTAGGAGAGAGGGAGAAAATTTTTTTTAATGCAGTGACACAGACAGAATTTGGCTCCCGGGGGGGTGTGGATAAAGTTGCTTATAAACAACAGAGTCGCCATTTTTTAAATAAATAAATAAGTTAGTTAATGAGTTATAAGCAATTTTGATCACATGACAACCATCTTTCCTTCTTTTTGTCGCTACCACATCGTAAATTCATTTCAAATCATCCACTGTGAGAATAATCTTCTGAAAGATCTTATCAACAGGGGTGGGGAATTTTTCCATATTCTTACCAGCCCGCAAGATGCAACACACATGCAGTTGAAAATAGTTATGAGAAAATCGTACGTGATTACAGACAAAATTACTATTAATACAATGTACTTTCATAATTCTTTTTAGCACTTTCCAACAAAGTTGAAAAGTGCTTATGCATTCGGTTTGTCTGTCTGGATGGCCATCTGTCCGCGCTCTAACTCCCATAAATATACTCGGATTGCTATGAAATTTTTATACGTTATTGAGGTTTACCCTAGCACGAACCCTATTGAAAATGAAGTATCTACCATAATTAGTTTATCTACAGAGAGAATCAAAAGTTTCGCATTACATCACGGCCTATGAGGAAAAATCGTTAATATACTTGGATTGCCATGAAATTTTAGGATGTTATTGACGTTTAACCTAGCACAAGTCCTATTGAAAATGAAGTTTCTACCATGATTAGTTTATCTACAGGGCGAATCAAAAGTTTCCCATTACATTACAGCCTATAGGAAAAAATCGTTAATGTACTCGGATTGCCATGAAATTTTAGGACATTATTCAGGTTTACCCTAGCACGAACCTTACTGAAAATGAAGTATCTACCATGATTAGTTTATCTACAGAGAGAATCAAAAGTTTCCCATTACATTACAGCCTATGAGGAAAAATCGTTAATACACTCGGATTGCCATGAAATTTTAGGACGTTATTGATGTTTACCCTAGCACAAGTCCTATTGAAAATGAAGTTTCTACCATGATTAGTTTATCTACAGGGTGAATCAAAAGTTTCCCATTACATTACGGCCTATGGGAAAAATCGTTTCAGAGGAATTTTAAAGATGTTATACCCAGTCAAACATATTAAAATATGCATTCTATAAAATATAAGGTGAAAATGTAGCTATTATTCATTTACAGGGCCACACAAAAGAATTCCATTAGATAATGGTAAAAGGGGGAATTGTGTGTGACATATTTTAAATATATTAAGTTTTTTCATGTATAATAAAATTGAAATATGTCTCTGAAGCTTAATATAAATTATACGCTACTGTCTTGCATAATATGAAGTGCATAGCATTTACAGGGCCATACAAAAGATTTCAAATAGTATATTCTTTCCGAAGTACCGTATGTGTGTCGATGATGGCTGATGGAGGGATGAAATGCATTTTAATTATGATATTCGTGTTTATATTTCGCTAAATATATGCACATTGTATGGTGTGTATAAATGTTATAGTTGATATACAATACAGGGCTACCCAAAAGAGCTCACCAACGTTACTGAATATGAGCGTAAATTATTTAAACGTGGTTCTTAAATAAGCTATGCATTTTTACGCTGAGCTACATTCAATTTGCTGAGAAATGTTTGCAGAATATAGATAAAGGGATATACAGGGCCACGCAAATAATTCGGTACATAGACGCCTATGAATGATGATTTATGAGAATGTGATTTCAGTTGTTTTAAAAGTGTTTTACTTTACAATAAATTTTAGCCTAATGCTGACGTGTAACAAAGGTACAATGTAAACTACAGGGCTGAACAAAAGTATTCAAGTATGTTTCCATCTAATAGTATGAATTGCTGAAAAAGAAATTTCAAGCTACTGGGTATTTTCTTGCTAAGCTAAATTTTCCCATTATATGAACTGACATATGAATTACAGGGCTGTTCTTATGTACTGGAATACATATTTGGGTATATTTGGCTATACACTATTATTTCCCTAAATAACAAAGTTTTGTTAAAGATTTCATTAAGTGTTGGAAAGTGCTTCATAATCTATGCTTAAAGCATGATTTTTCTTGCTTGTTTCTATAATATTAGGAATTATATATAACAGAGGTAAGATTAATATTAGATAGAACTTAATGCCATATTTACACTATAATAATTTGGAAAGTTAAAATATATAGATTAAAAAAGTGTTTTTGATAATGTGCCTATTGCCTACAGTTTTTCAAAAACTAAAAATGCACTCGCCTTGCGAGAAAATCCACTCGCCAATGGCGAGCAAAATGATGTATTTCCCCACCCCTGCTTATCAAAGAATGAAGTACATTTCTCACTTACATAACTTCTTAGTCTTGAATCTAGGAAAAAAAGTGACCGGAAAAAAAATTAGCAGAAAAAATGACATAGACTAAAAAAGTGACACGGAAAAAAGGGACAAGGAAATGGGACATTAATTAGTAAAAATCCAGTTTTAAATGATAAATATTCGGCCTGAATTAAAATGACAATTACAACAAATGATTTAGCATATTACTTTTTCCACAAGTAAAAAAATAAAATAAATAAACCAGTTTTAAATGCAAAATGAATTGTAATTTATAATTATAAGGAAAAAAAGTAAAATGTGTTACGTTTTCTGGCATAAATGTTTCCAATCATTAAATTAAAAAATAAAGAAAATTTCTTTTTGTTTGTTATTTGTGTCCACTTGCATTCAACTCGCTTTTTTATTTTACTTGGGCATTTTTGCAGTAAACCTTTACCAAGAAATCCCTTAAGATACTAGCCGCCCGGGATATATATTGGACATCCCCCTCCGTCAAATGGGGAAAGCAAGCTTCTTTCAATAATCGCCTGTTCCCCCCATCTAAACTTAGCAAAAGAATCTCATAACAAATTAGTGATACACCTTAGCATAATGAACATACATCCCAAATTTGAAGCAAATTGGATAATTCTGCGTAAAAAGCCATTTATTTAATTTAAGGGGGGTTATCCTCTGTTTCTTCCTCTATACTTAGCCATTAAACCTTTGAAAATATTCAGGGATTTATCTTTACCTTATCAGAAAGAACGTATATTTAAAATTTGAAATACATCGGATAATTCTAAATAAAAACTGACTTATCTAATTTAAGGGGGAAATAATTGCTTGCCCCCTCTTCTTTTTAATAAGAAAAAGAACCCCCATAACTAATCAGAGATACCTCTTATCATAATGAGCCTATGTCTAAAATTCGAGGTAAATCGAATAATTCTGCGTAAAAAGGCATTTATTTAACTTAAGACGTATTATCCCCCATCCTCCCCCCCTTTATATTTAGCCATTAAACCCTTAAAACTATTCAGGAATTTACCTTATCAGAAAGAACCTATATTTAAAATTTGAAATACATCGAATAATTCTGGATAAAAACCAATTAATCTAATTTAAGGGGCTAAAAATCTAAAATTCCAAATAAATCGGATAACTCTGCATAAAAAATTATTAATTTAATTTAAGACAGGTTTTCCTCGTCCCCTTTTTTCTTAACCATTAAACTCTTAAAACTCTTCAGGCATTAAATACTATATATAACCCTTATCAGAAAGAACCTATACCCCAAAAATGAGACTTCTATAATTCTGCATAAAACCCCTTTTATCTAATTAAGGGCAGATGGGGTGAGGGGTAGGAACCAAAACAGTTAATTCAGCATGAGAAACACATTTACCTAAATTAAGAGCCTCCCTTCAATCCTCCCTATATACTTAACCAATGAATCCCCAAAATCAATTCCTTGTCACTTTTTTTTCCAGTCCACTTTTTTTCTGAGTCACTTTTTTCCGCTTTTATAGTTTATGTCATTTTCTTCCGATAACTTTTTTCCGTTTACCCACTTGTCTATTTCGTGTGTTTTTTATGGGTGTTCTCAACTGCTCCGCTCAACAAGCGCAAAATATTTTGACACATTTACAGACTCATATTTTAACAGAAATATGTAAAATTAGAATGCCTGACAATGGAAGCGATTTCGAATTGAACTTATTTTTCCATTTTATGATAGTTAAATTATCTATCCAGTTCTAAGCTATTTCGATCACATGATCACCCGTTTTTCTCCTGCTTTTCAACCGGTTTTTCTGCTTTCGTTGGGAAATGTGTTCAAAAACGTCAACTTTGAAGGCTTGTTATGAAAGATGTATTGTGTTTTTTTCAAAAACAGAAAATTAAGTGCAATTAGACAGTTTCAGAATAACACATGTTATTTTAACGCATTTCTGAACAAAAATAAATTAAAGCATGTGTCTCAAAGTTGCCCTTTTTGATTTAAGAACACCCTTAAATAAGAATTAATAAAACAAGTTGGAAATTGCTCGTGAAGCATAGCAAATGAGGTGCATTCGTACGATAAGGAAGTTTTAAAATTATGCAGATCTTGCTGTTATAGTAACAGTACTTCAAATATAGTATAGTAGTCAATTTTTTTTTTTTTTTTTTTTTTTTTTTTTTGTGTGTGTGTGCTCCTGTAAATATACATGGACATACTACTTGCATTACACCTCAACAGCGTATACCATATTCATAAAATGTGAAATACTTGAATATAGTGAAAACACATCCCAAACAATATATCCACGTATACCATTATGCAGGGGAATATTTTTAAGTGGCCCTGTAAATTAATTTTTTTTTTTTTTTTTTTTTTTTTTTTGCATAGATTGTAAAGACGGACGGACAAATGGACTGACAGACTGAGCGACGAATATAGGTGCTACTTATATATATAATTACGGATTCACTTAAAATTATTCAGATCTTGATATAATAGTACACAGTATATTTTGGATACAGTATAGAAGCCAAAAACTGGCTTAAACCATCAAAAATGTGTAATGCGCTTTAAACATTTTAAGAACAAGAGAGAAACATTGTCTTAATGATTTAAGTAATTTTTTATTTAAAATTAATTATACTGTAATTTAATAATTACAAAAAAATTAAATTACTTTAATTGCAGTAAAACATTGTTTTTTAGAATGTTCAAATAGACGAAAATGACTTTGTACAGTTCATAATCTATATCAATTTTACCCCACAGCATCCTATAGCACATAACCAATTCAGCACATTTATTTACATCCAAATGGTTTCTGAGTTTAGAGTGTATGGAGCCAAAGTTACTAAATACTCTCTCAATTGGTGCTATGCTAGCGGGGCTTGATAGCAGAAGCATTGCTAGTTGAGCAAGTTTAGAGGCAGGCTAAATTTTCAGATTTATGACAGATTTTTTTTCCTTTTTTTCTGGAAATGATAATATACAATACAGTAAAAGTGAATTTTTAATATTACATCTAATGTTGTATATGTCTGGCAGATGTTTAACGTGAAATTTTACAGATCAGTGTAGTATTTAAGGTTTCTGACGAGGTTTTTGACAAGAGGTTTTAGCCATGACGGTTTAAACCACGGTTTTAACCGGATAAAACTGCACACTGTCAAAAACTTGCCAACCCTGATTTACATAATTACTACCGCACCTAAAAATTGTTTGAAAGTAATCCATGTGGATTTGAGAACAAACTTAACAAAAGGATAATATACGAAAACTGTAACATTTAAATTAATATCTTTCCAGAAACATAAATACAAATGAATTATAAACTTTCCAAACATACCTGGATTTAATGAATGCTTGAAGGAATTCGAAGATTTAAAAAAATGAACTCATATATCCATCTTTTTCATAATTTTCTTCTCTGAAGAGGATTTAATATCAGTCATAGCAGAACGCTCAATAAAAGAAACTAATACCTTAGCACTAAAGCAACTTACAATAAAATGTTTGTGGAATTAAGTCTAACCTTCAAAGCATACGAGAATGCGTTTTTGTGTTTTTCCTTGTATTCGAGAGAGTGCAGTTCCGTTTCCAAAAAAAGAGCAAGAAACAGATGTAAGTAATTAAGACCCCCCAATGGTGCAGTATTGAAAAACCCGATACAGTGACAGGAAATGACCATTCCTTTTAGCCTTCCGCTGATTTCCAATTGTACAAACGAATGGCGTTCTCTTTCAAAATGAGTGATCAGTTTTCTTTAAAAGCTGATACTGTTACCATGTGCTGTTGGGGTGATCGAGGAGTAAGAAATAATTGTAAAAAAGCGAGAAAAGAGACTAAATCTGAAAAGTATAGACTTAAGACAAATGTAAAAAATAGCTTGTTTAGCGTCCCATTCTGAAGCATGTGTAATTTCTCGAAAAAATAAAATGTTTACATTCTAACATTACCATAAGAGTTTAAAATTCTAGGGGGGGACACTGGGATGTCTGGGGTGGACCCCCCCCACGCTAGTTACGCCTATGCTATCTACAACTGGCCTCATCTCAACCGCACCAATTTCAGTTTTTGCACGAAAACCAGCACATTTAGTGTAGGGTTTACAAATACGTCCATAGATTCCAAATATGTCAATCACTAGTCATATTTATTGTTGCTAACACCATTTAAAAAAAAGTAATTTATTAAATATGTCCTTAAAAATAATAAAATACAAAATTATAATTTTGTAAGAATTTATTGTATACATAACATCAGGTTAGCAGTGTTTATAGATAAACAGCATTTACATAGATAATATTAACTATGGAATTTAATTTCTATCATTGTTACAAAGCATGTCCTTTTAGTATGGATGATATGTATATTGTAGCAAACTAAATCATGATTATATCTGGCTTTTATACAGTCCTGTCCATGATATACACAGTGTAGTTATATTATTAGCCAGAATATCAAAATTCACACCTAAATCGGGGGAAGGGGATAATCTCTTTAACTGCTGATGATATAAATATGCTCTGAAATGTAAAGTAAGACAGACAGTATTTGCATTTCTAATGTATAATACTGCGAGACATAGAGAATAGGAGTACTTACTGGAAAAGAAAGAACATTTTATACTGTTGTTATGCTAAAAAGTACGAGTTAAATAACTTTCAAAATTCTAAATGAGCTTAATATCAACATATTAACTTATTGTGAATGAAACATCTATTGATACAAACCTGTAAATGACAGTTTGAATTTGACAAGGATGAGTTTTCTTGGTGTAGAAGGTATCTCAAGAACTAGCAGGTTATATTTACAGACAGAAAATGAATAGAAACTTCTGCCTGATAATGTACCCTGCTGTTATAACAATTCCAATAGAAGACTTCCTCCATTCCTTGCCGTCTAAAGGCAGACTTCTCAACTCACAGATTAGAGATAATATAAAATAAATTAACAGTAGTCACTTGTCAATCAAAAATTAATAACACTAGCAGAGTTTCCCCCAGGTTTAAAAAGAGCAGGGCGCTACTGTTCTAAAATGGGCACTTTTATAGAGTTCAATCTAGAATCTGGCAGTTCAAAAAATCATGAAAAAACAGAAGTTTCATCAAAAAATCAACAACAAAAAAAAAAAAACACAAATTTCGCCAATAAAAATTAACAAAAAGAAAAAAAACTATAAAATTTGTTAAAAGATTGCAAAAAAACTGCAGATTTTGCTAAAAATAATTAAGAGAAAACGACAAATTTCGCAAAAAATTGCAGAAAAAACGGCAAATTTTGTTAAAAGATCGCGTAAAAACGACTGATTTTGTTAAAAGATTGTTAAGGGGCCAGCCTGATTTATTAAAAAAGATTTTTTTTTCTTTTTTTTTTGAAAAAAAAAAGAATACTTTTGTTGAATAAAAGATTATTTTTGTTTCATAAACGAGTGCTTTCAGGATTCACATTTAGAAAGTTTTGGACAGTCAAAAGAGGATTGTGAACAGGGAAGGGGGAGGAGGAGGTCTCCCCGGAAAAGGGTGCCAAATTTATAGTACAAATGTCATTTTTGGACTGTCACAAGAAAAAGGTGGAAGGGGGAGGCCTTAATTCTAATTATGCACCGGGTGCAATTTTCTTTTCACACGCCTTGATTGTGAAGCAGAAAAATCCGCTTTTTAAGCATTAAAAACAATTTTGAAGAAGGAAAATTAGTTTTTAGAACAGAAAAATTCAATTCTGGCATTAACTTTTTTTCCACAAATCTTTTGACGAAATCTGCTGTTTTACAGTGATTTTTTTTTTACGAAAATTGCCATTTTTCATGAATTGTTTGACAAGATTTTCCATTTTATCACGATTTTTGGACGGAATTTGTTGTTCTTTACGATCCTTTAAGGAAATCTGCCGTCTTTACGGAATTTTGTGATAAAATTAGCCATTTTTATTAAGTGAAATTTTGCTTTTTTTCACAATTTTTTGACGAAACTACACGTCTTGTGGGATGCGTATGAGTTATTTTATGCATTCTGTCGACGATTTTTCACGCATCCACATCATCACTGCAGGGCTGCGTTTTTTCAAATGTGGGGCAAGAAGGGTGATTTTTTTTGAATGAGCGACAAGAGGGGCGCTAGTTTTTGGATGAGGGGCAAGAGGGGCGGAGTGCCCCTCTGAGGGAAACTCTGACACCAGTATAATATGACTTTTAATTTTTACAGTGTTTGTAATAAAATACTAACATTAATTAAATTAAATAAATCATACATATTACTCACTATGGAAAGTAATATTATCAAGAATAAACACTTCAAATAGATGTTCTTCAACGGCGATATTTCTTTTCCTAACTCCAAATTATAAATAAATACTGCCGTCTACTAAACAGCAGATTGTAGTATTGTACTTAACAAACTCTTCGAATTTCGAAATTTATAGACACTCTAAGTCTTTCAATTCTCGTTATTTACACAAACATAACTAGAAACTTCAGCCACATGTTTTAATCGATCTTTTAAAATTGCATTTTATAAAATTACAAGTTAATAAAATTCATGTGTTTTGCATTAACGTCTATGGGGAAATCCAACAGTATGCATTCAATATTTAATTCAGACTTCGTCTGCGAAAGAGCGAGCATTTTGTTACAAACGGGAATAAATTATTATAAGTCTGTTTAACTTATGTAAGATTTATATAAAGAAATTCAGTTGTACTTGGTATAATATCATTTTTACAATAATCTAGTCCCATGAGATACAAAATAATCTTTTTAAATATACTTTATTATTACTTTTTCTTTTTATATATTTTTATTGTTAATCTATACTTAATGCAAAATTATACTCTTGATTCACTGATAAATGAAAAATTTACGTATTATACTTATGAAAATTAGAAGTTTGAAGAGTTCTCTAACAATTCTTAATAAAATGTGAAAAAAGTGTTTTTTTCAGAAAAACCCAGGTTTCAGACTATTGGGCTTTTTTTTTTTTTTTTTTTTTAACCCGGGTTTTTTCAAACCCTGATTATAAATTATATAAACTCTTATATTATCTAAATATAAACAGAACAAAGAGAATATGAGATTGATGCATGGATTGTATTTTTGTGAAATATATTTTACTTTTGTGAATATATATTCTATAACGAAATATTAAAATAAAGTTATTAAAATTCGAACCAAGCATTTATTAATAATAAACTTATTTAAGGCAAACATATTTTCTTTGCAGGTTACACATTTTAGAACCAAGCAATATGAAAGTAATGAAAATTATATTTCTATAAAATAAAATTTTGTGAAGGGCTCCTAAATTTTGCCTGGATCGATCCCTGTATAAGCAACACTTTTTATTAATAAAATTATAGTTAATTGTTAAATGATGAATAATTCATGTGGTAAACTATTACGTTATGCAATCTGTTAATTATTAAAAAATTTAATCAGAAATTTTCATTAACTTTTTAAAAACATTATTCTCAAAGAGTAAAATGAGAAGGTTCACGATTAAGTGCAGGTTTAAACTGTATATTAGTTGATTATTAATATAAATACTACATAGTCAATTTAAAACACTTATTTTTTAATCTTAAGCAGTGGGCATTTACTCTACCAAATGACATAAGGTTTATTAAGGTAGATTATAGTTTTGTGTAATTATAATTAATGATCAACTATAAATTAAAAATAATCACGTCAAGCATATTTTCAGTTAGGGTCCAAAATAAATAAATGTGGGAGTGAAAGTTGAAGGTCAATCAATATTTTAGAAAACAAGAATTAAAACTGCTTTTTAGGACAAAATTGGTTTCTGCAGCAAAGTATTTAAACTATATAAAAATGACTTTATACGGCAAAGCAGTTAAGTGATAAACTGCACATTTTAAAATATTATTTTTTAAAAACAATGAATTGAGTTTGAATTTAACAAAAAACACGATTTCTCAATATAATAAAGACAAGTGAGTAAGAGGAATACACAGATTGAACTGCTTGTGATTTTTAGTCAGAATTGCAAATATGTCAGTTACATTTTAAAAAGGAACACAAATTGCTTTATACTTTAAACTGTTTATAAACCACTTTCTGGTTACTAATAAAGTGATTTTTTCTCACAAACATTTAAATTAAATCCATTAAATCAAAACATTACTAAAAACATATGCAGTTACTTTTAAATTGCATTATTTTCAAAAAATTTTCAGCAAGTTGTTTTGAGAACTTTACATATATTAATATATACACTTCCATCTATAAAGATCTCCTCGGATATTGCATAATTTCTTGATTTATCTTATTAGAAATTTTATTTATAACTTTTTTTACGAATGGATTTTATTCCTTCCACCAAATTTCCGATATGGTCAAAGATCCAAATCTCTATATTTAATTATATTATGGAATACATTTTCGAATAAACTTTCTATTGGTTTTTAAAAGAAAATAAGCATTTTTACTGCCAGCAATAATAATTGGTCTTTTAATGCAAAGGAAAACTAATTTTAATCACAAAAAGAAATGTAAAACAAGTTTCACACTAAGAAAAAATTTCCAAAATTATGGATTAAAAGGTGAAATACTTACCTTAGCAAAAAAATAGCATCAAGCTATGCAATCTTTAATTGATTTTAGCAATCTGTTTACATCATTTTCTAGAATAGCCATCATCCCATCGACTATAATTGAAGAAATATTGCTAGTGTGTATGATATAATTATAACATACATCAAAAGCAATAAACTTTCAATTAACGAGAATTGTTACTTTAATATTAGATTATCAACTTTGGTCCAGTTCTGCCTAGCTTGAAATCGGTCCACGTGTATCGTCACTGTCTCATTTTTTGCGATTAATCACTTCCTAAGAACTTCGTATGTGAATTCTTGATACATCCTTAGTAACTGCCATATTTTGAAAAGTTATAAAAAAATACTAATGATTTCTTACTATACAAGAAATAAATTCGTTGATGAGATGGTAAACAAAACCATTAAACAAGACACGACCAGAGCTCTATTGCGGCGCATAGTCTATTGCAACCCTGCAATCCAGTAACCGGTTCACCGATCACGCCAAAGCTACTGCGCCAAAAGTGCACCGTTCGAGGGAAGATTCTGAATTCGCGGGCCTCCGTGGCTGAGTGGTTAAGACATCACGCTGCTAATCGTGAGGTTGTGGGTTCGAATCCTACTGGCTCCCTTGCACACACTCTGTGTGGAGCTCCTGGTTGTACTTCTCTTGTGTTGTAATATTTTCTTGTGTGCTATCTCGTCCCTGTATATTGACGATTTCTTATAAGCAGATTTCATGTCGAGCACACAAGTCAGATGTATGTTGTTCAATAAATAAACTTTATAATACCCTGTTCACACTACGGATATTTAAGATATCTCAGGCTTAGAACTCTCTCAGAGAGTTCTACAAACTCTCTCAGAGAGTTTCAACTCTCTCGAGCTAGATACAGGAACAACCACCTACTCTCATTGGCTACAAAGCTTTGCTTTTACTGATTGGCTGTTGTGGCCGTCTTTATTTCAAGCGCATGCGCATGGGCTACATTTGTTCAGTTCAGAGATACAGTGACATTCGCTGAGATATCTTAGGTAAATTTTTCAATGTGAACAGGCATCCAATTCCTGGAGGGTCCACTTCAAACACGGCGATCTTAAGATATCTTAAGTTTGTGGTGTGAACAAGGTATTACGTCGATGAAAAATGTTTATGACTTAGTAATTGCATGTAAATAAATATTTAAAATATAATGAAGAAAACATTCTTTTAAAATCATGTGTGAAAACTTAAGTAATAAATATTAATCTAAAATATAGATTTCTGACTGCAGACGTTTTTAAGAAAGAAAAGAATGACAAAAGAATGTTATATTTTCAAGCGAAACATTAAAATAATTTTCTATTTTGATATTTAAAACACATTAAATATTTTAAAAATTGATATTTAAAACACATAAAATAATTAATAAATTCTTACCGGTGAAGCGATAGATTAGTTCTTAAAAAAAAAAAAAAAAAAAAAAAAAAAAAAAAATACGGGTTTAAACTTGTTTCAATTGATAGGCGTGTCAAAGCACGTGGTTTTGTTTGTACTTAATGTGGGGTTACATTTTTAGCATCACCCCCAGAGAACACTCTCCCCCACCTATCTCGTTCCTCCATGAATCGCAGGATTCGCCAAAAGCACATGATGTTGCGACATTTCTGATCCCACTAGATTTCTGTTCTAGCCGAGTTTTAGCAACGCCTCCAAGACTTCAGGGCCGTTCTGATTGGGTAGCCAGATTCAGATGAAGTGGTCAGACATCCGCGTTTCTCATGCAGCAGAAGTTAAATTTTATTAAATTACTTTTCTTTTTTAGATGATGAAGTTGTTTTTTTCTACTTAAAAGAATTCCGAAAATATCTACATAAAAAAACCTCTATCATTTCCATACTAAAACTTTTTTTCTTTCAAAACTTCTATAGATCAAAACATTTTTATAATTTTTAAATGGTATTTGAATTTAAAATTACTAAAGAAAAAAGCAATATTTATGCTAAAACATATTGTTATTTAAAAAAGGGTGCAGTTCTTAGTTGAATTTCCGTATCTAAACAATAAAAATTGTAAAATGAGAAACGTACTATGGGGGGAGGGGCGGGTTCTATAACTACTTCCTGGATTTGAGCTTCTATATCTTCATGAATCATAATTCAAAATTCCACATTCAGTGCTAAAAAAAAATGCTTTTCATGATTATTTTTAATTTATTTATTTTAGTTTTCATTACTTTAATGTCGTCTTAGTTGAAATTGCAACATAAAATATTAAATTTCCGATGGAAATAAATTAATTTAGCAACACAATTAAATTTGATTCTTTTTTTTTTCATTTTACAGATAATTATATCATGTAAGTGAACAGTTTTTTTTCCGGAAAAGTTAGAAACTTTGAATAAATGTTATTCTAATGTAAAATGGGAAAAAAAAATACTGTAGGTGTAACAATATTTTGTAATGAATGTATCCCTAGAAAAAAGAAAAGAAAAGTTAAAACGTTTAATAATAATTCAGGATACAAACTCTGTGGATATTTAAAGCCATAATTCTTATTCTCAATTCAGAAAGATAATTGTATTGTTAATATATATATTATAAAGAGAAAAACCTCGAAATACTCGTAACTGATTTTTACTTACCCATCATACATAGGTAAGTCTTGCAATCGTTTTGAAAATCGAAAAAAAATTTTGACGGATTTACACGTTTTAGATAGTGGAGATTCCGAAAAACATATTTTTAGAAAAAAAATTTTGCCGTCCGTCCGTCTGTCTGTCTGTCTGTCTGTCCGTCTGTCTGTCTGTCTGTCTGTAAACGCTCTATCTCCCGAACAAATTGAGATAGACACTTGAAATTTTGTATGTAGTTAGTATGTAAGAATGGGACGAACCCTATTTAATATCAGCAACCTCGATTATCCGAAACTATTTTTTTCGGACTCTCGAAAAATTCGTTCTGATGAAAGGTATATAAAAATTTTCGATTTTTTTTTTGTTCTAAGGAATGAACGTAAAAGGCAATAAAATAACACACATTTTGCATATAGAACGAAGTCGATCGGATTATTAGTTACCGAGATATTTATAATCTTGTTTTCCACATTCTTCGATTTTTCATGACCCTATATTTCATTCAAATTTCAATTCAGAAATATATTTTAATTGGAAATGAGACGCTTAATCCGACGCAGTTATTTGTTAGTTAATAGAATTATTATTTTTGGAGTTATAAGGATGTTTCTTTTACGCAGTTCGGTACTACTTGAGTAGTTTGGCATTTTATATAATTTGTCGAAATTGGTACATCAGCAGTTCTTTAATATAGCATTACTATGTATATTAATAATATTTAAATTTTGTTTATGAGTTGCAATGCATTGTATAAATAGTTTCACATGTCTTATTTTCATATACATATCCATGATGGGTAAGTATTACGGTGGCCCCCAACGACTAGTTTTTTGGAATTTTTTTTATTTATATATTTATTTATGCATTGTGACAAAAAGAGCATTTTGTTTTGTTGTATCAATGTTTATCGTCTCCACAAAGATTTAAATTTCTTTTACCCTCCCCCCTCCCCCAATTCGCTTTTGTTTTGATAATGCGAAATATTAGTTTTTACAGACTTAAAATCGTAAATCACTTTATTCACAACAGTAAACACGAAGTTTTAAAAGCTTAAAAATAAAATCCAGATAAAATCTTAAAATATATTTTGAGATTTTTTTTTTGTAATAGAAGAGGGGAAAGGGTCAAAACTAATTTTTAAAATTATTAAACATGTGAAACCTTAAATGTATAATTAATTGTTTGGAATATATAAAAGAATAAATATAATCCATAATGTTTATAAATATCATTAAAAAAATTTTTTTTGATAAATATTAAAAATTTTTATTAATATTTATTTAAAATAATCTTAAATAATATAAATAAAATTATGCAAAATTTATAATTTAATTAATAATTATAATAATAATTAATACAAATTTTAATCAACATCATAATTAATAATTATTATGAATATAATAATAAGAAGAATATAAAAATAGTGACATATTGATATACCACTCTTGTAAGGTCCTGACTTGGCAGAATGCCAAGCCGATTCCATTGAGACTTTGGGGAGAACAGCATATGAGGTTGAGATTACTTCTACGTATTCATGGAAATGATATTAAATATTGTTTTCTATTTTTTGTTCTGAGTAAAATCTTATTTTAAATTAAATAGATTGTGCACCTTCTATCAATTATGTATATATTTTCTCTTACATTTTTGTGAATATTTAATAAAAGCATGTTTTTTTTCTTTCTTTTTTTTTACATTTATACGCAGTTTTAACGATTGCTTGGCATCTGACTTGGCAGCTATACAAAAAATTCGCCAATTCTAACAATCTAAATATTCAGGGCACATGTATATCATATTCCCACTGGGATTTACTTGACGCCAAAATGGCATTATTTTGCCGAATATGGTAACCCTGATATTGTTTATTTTTTGATAAACTGTTTATTTATCTTAACTTTTCTTTTATTAAAATTATATAAAATGTTTTTTGTTCTATAGTTATTAGTTTTTAAAATTTAATATATTTTAAAAAAATTTTATTTATTGTAATTTTTTTAAATAATAGAAAATAATTTAAAGATGTATATTTAACTACTATTCGAAAATGAGGTTTTCGCCAAATTGACGTTGGAAAAAATTGTTCCAAACCTTATAAGTATATGATATCTGCGCCATATTCATATAAAATGCATGTAAATGATATAAATAAAGAGTGTACACAATAATGTAAAGAAACATATTTAGAAAATCGCTAATCAGGTATGTTTTAAAATCACGCCATGTTGCCGTTACTTCTAAAAAGATTAAGTTGCGCTATATTGCGAGTGAAAAGTTATTAGGCTAAGTTTAATAATCACACCTTTAAATCGTCTTTTTTATTATACTTGACTTTTTATAACTTATTTCGTGTAACAGAATTACAATGTAATTTTAAAAACAGATAATTCAATTACGGAAACAAAAAGGTATTCACCCCAAAAAAAACTCGACACATCTAGGGTTGTTTAATAAACAAACTCATCTCGAGATGGTACTAACTATCCCATTTTTGACATGGACTCGCTCTTTTCGACCATGCGCAGTTCTGTCCAGGTTCCTTTCAAACGTGGTTCATCAGTATTTAATTCATTGCATAATCTGCATTTAAAAATTCTGTTCAAATTCGCGTAAATAAATTTGTATTCGAAGAATTTACTCAATATATATTTAAAAAAGTCAGTATATTCAGTTACAAAATATATACATTAAAAAAAATCAAATAAAAACAATTGAAAATTACTATTACACAAGAAAAAACATGCGAAAATTTCGCACTACGATTTCAGTGTTATTATTATTAATTAATTGCAATTATTTTTAATCAAGCAAATTATTTTATCGAATATGGATAGATCTCAAACATGGGTCTTAAAAATGCATGAAATTCATTAAAACTGCAGTCACTAAAACGAATTTTTAAAATAAATACTTTCTGCTATTAAAATCCCAACTAGGAATCTACAAAATTGGAAAACAGTGATACAAAAACAGCTGCTTCCAAGACATTAAAAACTAGTATGGCCTTGATATCGGCATCAAGCGAGCCAACCAGAACGACTTTGAAGTCTAGGGGGCGTTGCTAGAACTCGACTAGAACAGAAGTCTAGTTGGATCAGAAATGTCGCCAAGACGTCATAAGATGCTGGAACATGGAGTTTCCTGATAAGCCTCCAGCTTATTCAAACAGAATCTAAATTTTTGTAAAATTTCGTGCATTAGTTCTTAAGATAGAGCTTCCCAAAAATTGTCAAATACAGAAACAACGTGACAGACAGACTCACTGACAGATATTTTATAAAAACAATCAAATTGTGTTCGGCACTTTCTAAAACGTATAAATTCATAGAAAACCGGAAGTCGAATTTTTTCACGAATCCAGTATTTTCTTCTTGTATAGATATAAGAAAATAAAAAGGTCTTTATAATAACAAACAATATCTAGAACTACATTCTGTAACCTGGGAAGCCCGGGTTTATTTGCTTTTAATTATTATAGTAAAAACTGAAGATTTCATTTTATTTACAGAGGTGTGAAAATTATTAGAATAATTATGATTTTTTCAGTTTTTCTTGCTTAATATTGCATATACTTGCAACTTTTTATGAAAGGTAATTTTATTTGTTAATCTAGTCAATTTTTCACTCCTGTAGAATAGTTCCAAGCATATAGTTTTTTTTTTTTTTTTTTTTTTGCCATTTTTTGAAAAGAAAAATATTTGATCTAAAGTAATAGAATTGTTTGCATTGCATAAAAAATTTGTTCGATTAACAAACAAATTTAAAATGAAATTTTCAAATAGTCTGCTTATTGAGCTGGTATTTTCTTTATTTTCTTGAGTTGGCATCAAAATTATTTTATTCTTAAAACTAATATTTTTGCTGTTTCGCATAAATATTCTAATCAGTTGCTTTTTTTCGATTGTCCAAAGGTTTACTGTGTGATTATGATTATAGTAAATGATATTTCACCTAGAAAACTAGCTGTGGTAAAGTGTTTCATCCAAAAAAAAAAAAAAAAAAAAAAAAAAAAAAAAAAAAAAAAAATCTATACATAGCAAGAAATCACTAAAAAAGCAAAATTTTCGCAAGCATGTGTGATTAGAATAAAAATATCTTTGGACACCAAATGTGAATATGAAAATTCTCGAGTAGGAAAATGGGGAAAGAACAAAAAAATACTCCAAGAACAGAAAGGAAATTAATTAGAATTGCTAAAACTAAGAAAAGAGCAACTAATCATGAATTAAAAATCTCTTTGAAAGTGTATGGAGTAAATGTATGTGATTCTTCTATCCGTAGAAAACTTATCTCAGCTCGACTCAGTGCTCATCTTTTTGAAAAAAGGCTAAAAACTCATCTGCTATGGCAAATAAGGGACTTGTTTGGGCAAAAAAATTGTAAGAACAATTCGGAAATTGCTGAAGAAAGGTGAAAAATACTAAATTCCATTTAATTAATCAGTTGAACTTAAATTGTTTCCGTCATTTCTTGAAATCATGTCTTTTGCACATCGACTATAAGATACAGAAGTGTTTAAAATTTTTATTAAAATTTCTTTATAAGAATATTTCACTACAAATTGCATACGTTAAGGAATTTTTTACCTTTGAGGCATGTTTTTCTCGTGAATCAATGTTTACGATATCAGAAGAAAGCTGCCAATATTTCAGGAGAAGTAGGAGTGAAGAATTTTCGCGAATTGCATAGCACAAACTGTTAAACATCTTACTAGAGTAATGATTTGGAACGTGATGTCTCCTCACGGTACTGGATGTTTATACTTTATAAAAGGCATAATGGATCAGTATCAGTATAGATATGTGCTTGAACAAAGACTAAATCAGCAAATAGAATACTGTCTTCCAAATGAAGAATTCGTATTCATGCACGATGGAGCGCCGTCCCATAAAATTTCATCTGTAACTAAATTTTTGGATAAAAAAATTACAAAAATCCTTCCATTGCCTAAAAACAGTCCAGATATGAATCTCATAAACAATATTTGGGCCATTGTAAAGAAAAAGTTAAAGAAATGCTTCATCACAAACAAGAATTATCTGTTAGAAAGACTCATTGGAATTTGGCACCATGACAGCGAAATACTAATTAAATGCCAAAAATTCTTACAAAGTTAGCCAAAATGTATTGAATTTTTAATAAAAGTCAGGGAAATACACACTAAATATTAAACGTATCATTATTTTTTAAATAATGTATTATTTCTATAATATAACGAGGTTTTATTGTAAATTTCACAATTATTCTAATAATTTTCACACCTCTGTACTTGTTTATTTCAGTATTCCATTATTCTTTAGAAAAATCACAATACAAAACCAAACAGAAAAAAATAATTTTTTAGCAAAAAGCGGAAAAAAAGTCTATGATATTTTAACATCCCTTTTTAGTATACTTTTAAATAAATAACACTGCAATAACTTAAAAATTATCTACTACTACATATAAAGAGAAATGGTTCTTGTGAAAATATATAAGTAAATAATTGTAGCAGAAAAATAACAGAAAAAAAAATTGGAATTTTTTCCCCCTTTAAATTCTATTTTTTAATTAAAATAAAGTGTTAAACGTTTGAATTTATGATATAAAAACAGTCTCCCCCCCCCCCCCAAAAAAAAACATATTTTGGGAAAAAAAAATTGGTTGCCTGTAAAGTCGGTATACGGGCGAAAGTTTACGTGACAACGACTTTGAGTTGTAAAATAATTTTAATGTGAATATTCATTCGTATAGTAGGAAGAAGGATGAAATAATAGTAACAATTTAAAACATTTATTTATACAAAGAATTATATTTAAAACATTAATTTATACAAAGAATCTCGCACTGAATTTCATATTAACAAAATTTTATTTTTACCTTTACACATACATACGTATTTATATACAAATATACATACAATAACTTGCAATACACTGTGTTTGTTAAACACATTTTACTTCATGTTTATTGATGTCAAATGTTGAATTTTGTAAACAGCATATTAAAGAATTTTTCAATGAGCAGAATATAACTAAAGTAAAATGGCTTTCACTAATCACATATCATTAGTTTTCCATAATATACCACCGAATTACGAAATAAACTACACTTATTTTCTTTGTACTTTATACTAATAACTAATACATAACGTATTTCGTCTTAGTTTGATACTATCTAAAATTCCTATTAAGCACCGCCCCTTCCTTGCAGCGAATTCACATTCACGTTCAGAAAATGGTCCCACAAGTGACCGGAAAAAGTTAAGAGAAAAGTGAGCGCGTATCGTGAGCGGAGCGTAACGTGACGTAAGCAGTTTCTTGAAGTGTCTCCCGGCAAACCAATTTACAAGACGTTGTCACGTCAAAACGTAGCCAGTGACAAGCTGTATGCATATAATTATATTTCTTAATTTAGACAACAGTGGTTTTTAACCCTTTATGCCCCAATGGTACTTTAAAGTACTATTAAAATAACTTGCTATAAAATTAATTCAATACATCAATTAGAAGTACTACAGTTTATAAGGAATAATAGACATTTTTTCTTATTCCGGAAACATTATCGGTTGCACAAAAGAAAAATACAGTCGCCTCTCATTAATTCGAAATCGGATAAATCGAATATTCGCTTAATTCGAACTAAACATGAAGTCCTGAAATTTTCAATAGCAGAATAACATTAAAAATTTCCATTTATTCGAAATCATTTTTTTCTCTTGACTTCTTTTAATTCGAACTAACCGAGATTCCAATTTTTCATTTTTCCTTACTTTCTCCCGAACTTCAGATCCTTGAGATAACTTTCTTTCTCTCATTTTTGTAGGAATTGTTCTGAACAAGTATACATATGGTCCCATGCATTTGATATCCATTTTTTTAATGCCCGTCTGTCCATCAATGACATCTCCATCCCGTTTTCGTTTGTACTTATTCCTAATCCTTTAATTAGTTTATGTATTTATATCTTTTAATTCAATATTAAGTCATATTCTAATGATAACACAGCCGAAATACATTTAAAAATAACTATAACATTATTACTTACCCATCATACGTAGTATAGGGTAAGTCTTGCAATCGTTTTGAAAATCGAAAAATTTTTTTTGACGGATTTACACGTTTTAGATAGTGGAGATTCCGAAAAACATATTTTTAGAAAAAAAATTTTGCCGTCCGTCCGTCTGTCTGTCTGTCTGTCTGTAAACGCTCTATCTCCCGAACAAATTGAGATAGACACTTGAAATTTTGTATGTAGTTAGTATGTAAGAATGGGACGAACCCTATTTAATATCAGCAACCTCGATTATCCGAAACTATTTTTTTCGGACTCTCGAAAAATTCGTTCTGATGAAAGGTATATAAAAATTTTCGATTTTTTTTTTTTTTGTTCTAAGGAATGAACGTAAAAGGCAATAAAATAACACACATTTTGCATATAGAACGAAGTCGATCGGATTATTAGTTACCGAGATATTTATAATCTTGTTTTCCACATTCTTCGATTTTTCATGACCCTATATTTCATTCAAATTTCAATTCAGAAATATATTTTAATTGGAAATGAGACGCTTAATCCGACGCAGTTATTTGTTAGTTAATAGAATTATTATTTTTGGAGTTATAAGGATGTTTCTTTTACGCAGTTCGGTACTACTTGAGTAGTTTGGCATTTTATATAATTTGTCGAAATTGGTACATCAGCAGTTCTTTAATATAGCATTACTATGTATATTAATAATATTTAAATTTTGTTTATGAGTTGCAATGCATTGTATAAATAGTTTCACATGTCTTATTTTCATATACATATCCATGATGGGTAAGTATTACGGTGGCCCCCAACGACTAGTTTTTTGGAATTTTTTTTATTTATATATTTATTTATGCATTGTGACAAAAAGAGCATTTTGTTTTGTTGTATCAATGTTTATCGTCTCCACAAAGATTTAAATTTCTTTTACCCTCCCCCCTCCCCCAATTCGCTTTTGTTTTGATAATGCGAAATATTAGTTTTTACAGACTTAAAATCGTAAATCACTTTATTCACAACAGTAAACACGAAGTTTTAAAAGCTTAAAAATAAAATCCAGATAAAATCTTAAAATATATTTTGAGATTTTTTTTTTTTGTAATAGAAGAGGGGAAAGGGTCAAAACTAATTTTTAAAATTATTAAACATGTGAAACCTTAAATGTATAATTAATTGTTTGGAATATATAAAAGAATAAATATAATCCATAATGTTTATAAATATCATTAAAAAAATTTTTTTTGATAAATATTAAAAATTTTTATTAATATTTATTTAAAATAATCTTAAATAATATAAATAAAATTATGCAAAATTTATAATTTAATTAATAATTATAATAATAATTAATACAAATTTTAATCAACATCATAATTAATAATTATTATGAATATAATAATAAGAAGAATATAAAAATAGTGACCAACTGATATACCACTCTTGTAAGGTCCTGACTTGGCAGAATGCCAAGCCGATTCCATTGAGACTTTGGGGAGAACAGCATATGAGGTTGAGATTACTTCTACGTATTCATGGAAATGATATTAAATATTGTTTTCTATTTTTTGTTCTGAGTAAAATCTTATTTTAAATTAAATAGATTGTGCACCTTCTATCAATTATGTATATATTTTCTCTTACATTTTTGTGAATATTTAATAAAAGCATGTTTTTTTTCTTTCTTTTTTTTTACATTTATACGCAGTTTTAACGATTGCTTGGCATCTGACTTGGCAGCTATACAAAAAATTCGCCAATTCTAACAATCTAAATATTCAGGGCACATGTATATCATATTCCCACTGGGATTTACTTGACGCCAAAATGGCATTATTTTGCCGAATATGGTAACCCTGATATTGTTTATTTTTTGATAAACTGTTTATTTATCTTAACTTTTCTTTTATTAAAATTATATAAAATGTTTTTTGTTCTATAGTTATTAGTTTTTAAAATTTAATATATTTTAAAAAAATTTTATTTATTGTAATTTTTTTAAATAATAGAAAATAATTTAAAGATGTATATTTAACTACTATTCGAAAATGAGGTTTTCGCCAAATTGACGTTGGAAAAAATTGTTCCAAACCTTATAAGTATATGATATCTGCGCCATATTCATATAAAATGCATGTAAATGATATAAATAAAGAGTGTACACAATAATGTAAAGAAACATATTTAGAAAATCGCTAATCAGGTATGTTTTAAAATCACGCCATGTTGCCGTTACTTCTAAAAAGATTAAGTTGCGCTATATTGCGAGTGAAAAGTTATTAGGCTAAGTTTAATAATCACACCTTTAAATCGTCTTTTTTATTATACTTGACTTTTTATAACTTATTTCGTGTAACAGAATTACAATGTAATTTTAAAAACAGATAATTCAATTACGGAAACAAAAAGGTATTCACCCCAAAAAAAACTCGACACATCTAGGGTTGTTTAATAAACAAACTCATCTCGAGATGGTACTAACTATCCCATTTTTGACATGGACTCGCTCTTTTCGACCATGCGCAGTTCTGTCCAGGTTCCTTTCAAACGTGGTTCATCAGTATTTAATTCATTGCATAATCTGCATTTAAAAATTCTGTTCAAATTCGCGTAAATAAATTTGTATTCGAAGAATTTACTCAATATATATTTAAAAAAGTCAGTATATTCAGTTACAAAATATATACATTAAAAAAAATCAAATAAAAACAATTGAAAATTACTATTACACAAGAAAAAACATGCGAAAATTTCGCACTACGATTTCAGTGTTATTATTATTAATTAATTGCAATTATTTTTAATCAAGCAAATTATTTTATCGAATATGGATAGATCTCAAACATGGGTCTTAAAAATGCATGAAATTCATTAAAACTGCAGTCACTAAAACGAATTTTTAAAATAAATACTTTCTGCTATTAAAATCCCAACTAGGAATCTACAAAATTGGAAAACAATGATACAAAAACAGCTGCTTCCAAGACATTAAAAACTAGTATGGCCTTGATATCGGCATCAAGCGAGCCAACCAGAACGACTTTGAAGTCTAGGGGGCGTTGCTAGAACTCGACTAGAACAGAAGTCTAGTTGGATCAGAAATGTCGCCAAGACGTCATAAGATGCTGGAACATGGAGTTTCCTGATAAGCCTCCAGCTTATTCAAACAGAATCTAAATTTTTGTAAAATTTCGTGCATTAGTTCTTAAGATAGAGCTTCCCAAAAATTGTCAAATACAGAAACAACGTGACAGACAGACTCACTGACAGATATTTTATAAAAACAATCAAATTGTGTTCGGCACTTTCTAAAACGTATAAATTCATAGAAAACCGGAAGTCGAATTTTTTCACGAATCCAGTATTTTCTTCTTGTATAGATATAAGAAAATAAAAAGGTCTTTATAATAACAAACAATATCTAGAACTACATTCTGTAACCTGGGAAGCCCGGGTTTATTTGCTTTTAATTATTATAGTAAAAACTGAAGATTTCATTTTATTTACTTGTTTATTTCAGTATTCCATTATTCTTTAGAAAAATCACAATACAAAACCAAACAGAAAAAAATAATTTTTTAGCAAAAAGCGGAAAAAAAGTCTATGATATTTTAACATCCCTTTTTAGTATACTTTTAAATAAATAACACTGCAATAACTTAAAAATTATCTACTACTACATATAAAGAGAAATGGTTCTTGTGAAAATATATAAGTAAATAATTGTAGCAGAAAAATAAGAGAAAAAAAATTGGAATTTTTTCCCCCTTTAAATTCTATTTTTTAATTAAAATAAAGTGTTAAACGTTTGAATTTATGATATAAAAACAGTCTCCCCCCCCCCCCCAAAAAAAAACATATTTTGGGAAAAAAAAAATTGGTTGCCTGTAAAGTCGGTATACGGGCGAAAGTTTTACGTGACAACGACTTTGAGTTGTAAAATAATTTTAATGTGAATATTCATTCGTATAGTAGGAAGAAGGATGAAATAATAGTAACAATTTAAAACATTTATTTATACAAAGAATTATATTTAAAACATTAATTTATACAAAGAATCTCGCACTGAATTTCATATTAACAAAATTTTATTTTTACCTTTACACATACATACGTATTTATATACAAATATACATACAATAACTTGCAATACACTGTGTTTGTTAAACACATTTTACTTCATGTTTATTGATGTCAAATGTTGAATTTTGTAAACAGCATATTAAAGAATTTTTCAATGAGCAGAATATAACTAAAGTAAAATGGCTTTCACTAATCACATATCATTAGTTTTCCATAATATACCACCGAATTACGAAATAAACTACACTTATTTTCTTTGTACTTTATACTAATAACTAATACATAACGTATTTCGTCTTAGTTTGATACTATCTAAAATTCCTATTAAGCACCGCCCCTTCCTTGCAGCGAATTCACATTCACGTTCAGAAAATGGTCCCACAAGTGACCGGAAAAAGTTAAGAGAAAAGTGAGCGCGTATCGTGAGCGGAGCGTAACGTGACGTAAGCAGTTTCTTGAAGTGTCTCCCGGCAAACCAATTTACAAGACGTTGTCACGTCAAAACGTAGCCAGTGACAAGCTGTATGCATATAATTATATTTCTTAATTTAGACAACAGTGGTTTTTAACCCTTTATGCCCCAATGGTACTTTAAAGTACTATTAAAATAACTTGCTATAAAATTAATTCAATACATCAATTAGAAGTACTACAGTTTATAAGGAATAATAGACATTTTTTCTTATTCCGGAAACATTATCGGTTGCACAAAAGAAAAATACAGTCGCCTCTCATTAATTCGAAATCGGATAAATCGAATATTCGCTTAATTCGAACTAAACATGAAGTCCTGAAATTTTCAATAGCAGAATAACATTAAAAATTTCCATTTATTCGAAATCATTTTTTTCTCTTGACTTCTTTTAATTCGAACTAACCGAGATTCCAATTTTTCATTTTTCCTTACTTTCTCCCGAACTTCAGATCCTTGAGATAACTTTCTTTCTCTCATTTTTGTAGGAATTGTTCTGAACAAGTATACATATGGTCCCATGCATTTGATATCCATTTTTTTAATGCCCGTATGTCCATCAATGACATCTCCATCCCGTTTTCGTTTGTACTTATTCCTAATCCTTTAATTAGTTTATGTATTTATATCTTTTAATTCAATATTAAGTCATATTCTAATGATAACACAGCCGAAATACATTTAAAAATAACTATAACATTATTACTTACCCATCATACGTAGTATAGGGTAAGTTTTGCAATCGTTTTGAAAATCGAAAAATTTTTTTTGACGGATTTACACGTTTTAGATAGTGGAGATTCCGAAAAACATATTTTTAGAAAAAAAATTTTGCCGTCCGTCCGTCTGTCTGTCTGTCTGTCTGTAAACGCTCTATCTCCCGAACAAATTGAGATAGACACTTGAAATTTTGTATGTAGTTAGTATGTAAGAATGGGACGAACCCTATTTAATATCAGCAACCTCGATTATCCGAAACTATTTTTTTCGGACTCTCGAAAAATTCGTTCTGATGAAAGGTATATAAAAATTTTCGATTTTTTTTTTTTTTGTTCTAAGGAATGAACGTAAAAGGCAATAAAATAACACACATTTTGCATATAGAACGAAGTCGATCGGATTATTAGTTACCGAGATATTTATAATCTTGTTTTCCACATTCTTCGATTTTTCATGACCCTATATTTCATTCAAATTTCAATTCAGAAATATATTTTAATTGGAAATGAGACGCTTAATCCGACGCAGTTATTTGTTAGTTAATAGAATTATTATTTTTGGAGTTATAAGGATGTTTCTTTTACGCAGTTCGGTACTACTTGAGTAGTTTGGCATTTTATATAATTTGTCGAAATTGGTACATCAGCAGTTCTTTAATATAGCATTACTATGTATATTAATAATATTTAAATTTTGTTTATGAGTTGCAATGCATTGTATAAATAGTTTCACATGTCTTATTTTCATATACATATCCATGATGGGTAAGTCATACGGTGGCCCCCAACGACTAGTTTTTTGGAATTTTTTTTATTTATATATTTATTTATGCATTGTGACAAAAAGAGCATTTTGTTTTGTTGTATCAATGTTTATCGTCTCCACAAAGATTTAAATTTCTTTTACCCTCCCCCCCCCCCCCAATTCGCTTTTGTTTTGATAATGCGAAATATTAGTTTTTTCAGACTTAAAATCGTAAATCACTTTATTCACAACAGTAAACACGAAGTTTTAAAAGCTTAAAAATAAAATCCAGATAAAATCTTAAAATATATTTTGAGATTTTTTTTTTGTAATAGAAGAGGGGAAAGGGTCAAAACTAATTTTTAAAATTATTAAACATGTGAAACCTTAAATGTATAATTAATTGTTTGGAATATATAAAAGAATAAATATAATCCATAATGTTTATAAATATCATTAAAAAAATTTTTTTTGATAAATATTAAAAAATTTTATTAATATTTATTTAAAATAATCTTAAATAATATAAATAAAATTATGCAAAATTTATAATTTAATTAATAATTATAATAATAATTAATACAAATTTTAATCAACATCATAATTAATAATTATTATGAATATAATGATAAGAAGAATATAAAAATAGTGACATACTGATATACCACTCTTGTAAGGTCCTGACTTGGCAGAATGCCAAGCCGATTCCATTGAGACTTTGGGGAGAACAGCATATGAGGTTGAGATTACTTCTACGTATTCATGGAAATGATATTAAATATTGTTTTCTATTTTTTGTTCTGAGTAAAATCTTATTTGAAATTAAATAGATTGTGCACCTTCTATCAATTATGTATATATTTTCTCTTACATTTTTGTGAATATTTAATAAAAGCATGTTTTTTTTCTTTCTTTTTTTTTACATTTATACGCAGTTTTAACGATTGCTTGGCATCTGACTTGGCAGCTATACAAAAAATTCGCCAATTCTAACAATCTAAATATTCAGGGCACATGTATATAATATTCCCACTGGGATTTACTTGACGCCAAAATGGCATTATTTTGTCGAATATGGTAACCCTGATATTGTTTATTTTTTGATAAACTGTTTATTTATCTTAACTTTTCTTTTATTAAAATTATATAAAATGTTTTTTGTTCTATAGTTATTAGTTTTTAAAATTTAATATATTTTAAAAAAATTTTATTTATTGTAATTTTTTTAAATAATAGAAAATAATTTAAAGATGTATATTTAACTACTATTCGAAAATGAGGTTTTCGCCAAATTGACGTTGGAAAAAATTGTTCCAAACCTTATAAGTATATGATATCTGCGCCATATTCATATAAAATGCATGTAAATGATATAAATAAAGAGTGTACACAATAATGTAAAGAAACATATTTAGAAAATCGCTAATCAGGTATGTTTTAAAATCACGCCATGTTGCCGTTACTTCTAAAAAGATTAAGTTGCGCTATATTGCGAGTGAAAAGTTATTAGGCTAAGTTTAATAATCACACCTTTAAATCGTCTTTTTTATTATACTTGACTTTTTATAACTTATTTCGTGTAACAGAATTACAATGTAATTTTAAAAACAGATAATTCAATTACGGAAACAAAAAGGTATTCACCCCAAAAAAAACTCGACACATCTAGGGTTGTTTAATAAACAAACTCATCTCGAGATGGTACTAACTATCCCATTTTTGACATGGACTCGCTCTTTTCGACCATGCGCAGTTCTGTCCAGGTTCCTTTCAAACGTGGTTCATCAGTATTTAATTCATTGCATAATCTGCATTTAAAAATTCTGTTCAAATTCGCGTAAATAAATTTGTATTCGAAGAATTTACTCAATATATATTTAAAAAAGTCAGTATATTCAGTTACAAAATATATACATTAAAAAAAATCAAATAAAAACAATTGAAAATTACTATTACACAAGAAAAAACATGCGAAAATTTCGCACTACGATTTCAGTGTTATTATTATTAATTAATTGCAATTATTTTTAATCAAGCAAATTATTTTATCGAATATGGATAGATCTCAAACATGGGTCTTAAAAATGCATGAAATTCATTAAAACTGCAGTCACTAAAACGAATTTTTAAAATAAATACTTTCTGCTATTAAAATCCCAACTAGGAATCTACAAAATTGGAAAACAATGATACAAAAACAGCTGCTTCCAAGACAGTAAAAACTAGTATGGCCTTGATATCGGCATCAAGCGAGCCAACCAGAACGACTTTGAAGTCTAGGGGGCGTTGCTAGAACTCGACTAGAACAGAAGTCTAGTTGGATCAGAAATGTCGCCAAGACGTCATAAGATGCTGGAACATGGAGTTTCCTGATAAGCCTCCAGCTTATTCAAACAGAATCTAAATTTTTGTAAAATTTCGTGCATTAGTTCTTAAGATAGAGCTTCCCAAAAATTGTCAAATACAGAAACAACGTGACAGACAGACTCACTGACAGATATTTTATAAAAACAATCAAATTGTGTTCGGCACTTTCTAAAACGTATAAATTCATAGAAAACCGGAAGTCGAATTTTTTCACGAATCCAGTATTTTCTTCTTGTATAGATATAAGAAAATAAAAAGGTCTTTATAATAACAAACAATATCTAGAACTACATTCTGTAACCTGGGAAGCCCGGGTTTATTTGCTTGTAATTATTATAGTAAAAACTGAAGATTTCATTTTATTTACTTGTTTATTTCAGTATTCCATTATTCTTTAGAAAAATCACAATACAAAACCAAACAGAAAAAAATAATTTTTTAGCAAAAAGCGGAAAAAAAGTCTATGATATTTTAACATCCCTTTTTAGTATACTTTTAAATAAATAACACTGCAATAACTTAAAAATTATCTACTACTACATATAAAGAGAAATGGTTCTTGTGAAAATATATAAGTAAATAATTGTAGCAGAAAAATAACAGAAAAAAAAATTGGAATTTTTTCCCCCTTTAAATTCTATTTTTTAATTAAAATAAAGTGTTAAACGTTTGAATTTATGATATAAAAACAGTCTCCCCCCCCCCCAAAAAAAAAAAAAACATATTTTGGGAAAAAAAAAATTGGTTGCCTGTAAAGTCGGTATACGGGCGAAAGTTTTACGTGACAACGACTTTGAGTTGTAAAATAATTTTAATGTGAATATTCATTCGTATAGTAGGAAGAAGGATGAAATAATAGTAACAATTTAAAACATTTATTTATACAAAGAATTATATTTAAAACATTAATTTATACAAAGAATCTCGCACTGAATTTCATATTAACAAAATTTTATTTTTACCTTTACACATACATACGTATTTATATACAAATATACATACAATAACTTGCAATACACTGTGTTTGTTAAACACATTTTACTTCATGTTTATTGATGTCAAATGTTGAATTTTGTAAACAGCATATTAAAGAATTTTTCAATGAGCAGAATATAACTAAAGTAAAATGGCTTTCACTAATCACATATCATTAGTTTTCCATAATATACCACCGAATTACGAAATAAACTACACTTATTTTCTTTGTACTTTATACTAATAACTAATACATAACGTATTTCGTCTTACAAGGAAGGTCTCCATTGGGGGCATACTCAGAATTTTTTGAAAAAAATACGAATTAAACTACTCATGTAGGTAATAAAGGATCAGTGAAAATTAGAGGCGGAATTACATTATTACATATGTAAAAAAATAAAATAGTTTGGAATAATTGGCGTGAAAAGCTGAAAGCGACGCGGGATTTGGCGTACAGTGCATTTCCTCGCCAAAAGCAGACGATTTTAACGAATCTGAAAATTGATTTCAATTGACTTCACTGTTAAAAATCTGCAGCATTTACTGCAACGTCACTCCACTACTTTTAAAGAATATCTTTCTTCTGACCAATGAGAATGCTCCATAGCACCGTGAATTGGCCGTGTCATACACTGTTAAAAATCTGCTGCATTTTGTTGCAACGCACTCCTCCGCTTGTATATAATATCTCTATTCCAACCAATGAGAAAGCTCCATTTCACGGCCAAGTAACCGTTTTCTATGCAAGCAAGGGAATGCGTTGCAACAAAATGCAGCAGATTTTTAACAGTGTATTTTTCAATTTGGAACAATTTTAATCAATTTAAATTGTGTTTTAAATGATAAAATATATTAATTTCATTTTGTTTAAGTACGTATAAACGTATGTGACAAAATTACACTTAAAGTAAAGTAAAAATGCAAAACTAAAATTACTTAAACTAAACTTATTTAAATAAATTGAACATAGAAAGTTTTTTCTTTAAAAAGTATTCGAAGCGTAAAAGCGTATTTTTCAAAATTTCGTTTTTTCGCCAACCGGAGATAAATCGCCAAATACACGAAATTTTTATTATTTTTTTACGGACGTTATATGGAGATTCCGCCGAAATGTTTTTTATAAACATGTATAACTATATGAGAAGAACATTCTGTAATTTTTTCAGATTTTTCTGAGTATGCCCGTATGGAGACCTTCCTTGTTAGTTTGATACTATCTAAAATTCCTATTAAGCACCGCCCCTTCCTTGCAGCGAATTCACATTCACGTTCAGAAAATGGTCCCACAAGTGACCGGAAAAAGTTAAGAGAAAAGTGAGCGCGTATTGTGAGCGGAGCGTAACGTGACGTAACGCAGTTTCTTGAAGTGTCTCCCGGCAAACCAATTTACAAGACGTTGTCACGTCAAAACGTATCCAGTGACAAGCTGTATGCATATAATTATATTTCTTAATTTAGACAACAGTGGTTTTTAACCCTTTATGCCCCAATGGTACTTTAAAGTACTATTAAAATAACTTGCTATAAAATTAATTCAATACATCAAATAGAAGTACTACAGTTTATAAGGAATAATAGATATTTTTTCTTATTCCGGAAACATTATCGGTTGCACAAAAGAAAAATACAGTCGCCTCTCATTAATTCGAAATCGGATAAATCGAATATTCGCTTAATTCGAACTAAACATGAAGTCCTGAAATTTTCAATAGCAGAATAACATTAAAAATTTCCATTTATTCGAAATCATTTTTTTCTCTTGACTTCTTTTAATTCGAACTAACCGAGATTCCAATTTTTCATTTTTCCTTACTTTCTCCCGAACTTCAGATCCTTGAGATAACTTTCTTTCTCTCATTTTTGTAGGAATTGTTCTGAACAAGTATACATATGGTCCCATGCATTTGATATCCATTTTTTTAATGCCCGTCTGTCCATCAATGACATCTCCATCCCGTTTTCGTTTGTACTTATTCCTAATCCTTTAATTAGTTTATGTATTTATATCTTTTAATTCAATATTAAGTCATATTCTAATGATAACACAGCCGAAATACATTTAAAAATAACTATAACATTATTACTTACCCATCATACGTAGTATAGGGTAAGTCTTGCAATCGTTTTGAAAATCGAAAAATTTTTTTTGACGGATTTACACGTTTTAGATAGTGGAGATTCCGAAAAACATATTTTTAGAAAAAAAATTTTGCCGTCCGTCCGTCTGTCTGTCTGTCTGTCTGTAAACGCTCTATCTCCCGAACAAATTGAGATAGACACTTGAAATTTTGTATGTAGTTAGTATGTAAGAATGGGACGAACCCTATTTAATATCAGCAACCTCGATTATCCGAAACTATTTTTTTCGGACTCTCGAAAAATTCGTTCTGATGAAAGGTATATAAAAATTTTCGATTTTTTTTTTTTTTGTTCTAAGGAATGAACGTAAAAGGCAATAAAATAACACACATTTTGCATATAGAACGAAGTCGATCGGATTATTAGTTACCGAGATATTTATAATCTTGTTTTCCACATTCTTCGATTTTTCATGACCCTATATTTCATTCAAATTTCAATTCAGAAATATATTTTAATTGGAAATGAGACGCTTAATCCGACGCAGTTATTTGTTAGTTAATAGAATTATTATTTTTGGAGTTATAAGGATGTTTCTTTTACGCAGTTCGGTACTACTTGAGTAGTTTGGCATTTTATATAATTTGTCGAAATTGGTACATCAGCAGTTCTTTAATATAGCATTACTATGTATATTAATAATATTTAAATTTTGTTTATGAGTTGCAATGCATTGTATAAATAGTTTCACATGTCTTATTTTCATATACATATCCATGATGGGTAAGTATTACGGTGGCCCCCAACGACTAGTTTTTTGGAATTTTTTTTATTTATATATTTATTTATGCATTGTGACAAAAAGAGCATTTTGTTTTGTTGTATCAATGTTTATCGTCTCCACAAAGATTTAAATTTCTTTTACCCTCCCCCCCCCCCCCCCCAATTCGCTTTTGTTTTGATAATGCGAAATATTAGTTTTTTCAGACTTAAAATCGTAAATCACTTTATTCACAACAGTAAACACGAAGTTTTAAAAGCTTAAAAATAAAATCCAGATAAAATCTTAAAATATATTTTGAGATTTTTTTTTTGTAATAGAAGAGGGGAAAGGGTCAAAACTAATTTTTAAAATTATTAAACATGTGAAACCTTAAATGTATAATTAATTGTTTGGAATATATAAAAGAATAAATATAATCCATAATGTTTATAAATATCATTAAAAAATTTTTTTTTTATAAATATTAAAAATTTTTATTAATATTTATTTAAAATAATCTTAAATAATATAAATAAAATTATGCAAAATTTATAATTTAATTAATAATTATAATAATAATTAATACAAATTTTAATCAACATCATAATTAATAATTATTATGAATATAATAATAAGAAGAATATAAAAATAGTGACATACTGATATACCACTCTTGTAAGGTCCTGACTTGGCAGAATGCCAAGCCGATTCCATTGAGACTTTGGGGAGAACAGCATATGAGGTTGAGATTACTTCTACGTATTCATGGAAATGATATTAAATATTGTTTTCTATTTTTTGTTCTGAGTAAAATCTTATTGTAAATTAAATAGATTGTGCACCTTCTATCAATTATGTATATATTTTCTCTTACATTTTTGTGAATATTTAATAAAAGCATGTTTTTTTTCTTTCTTTTTTTTTACATTTATACGCAGTTTTAACGATTGCTTGGCATCTGACTTGGCAGCTATACAAAAAATTCGCCAATTCTAACAATCTAAATATTCAGGGCACATGTATATCATATTCCCACTGGGATTTACTTGACGCCAAAATGGCATTATTTTGCCGAATATGGTAACCCTGATATTATTTATTTTATGATAAACTGTTTATTTATCTTAACTTTTCTTTTATTAAAATTATATAAAATGTTTTTTGTTCTATAGTTATTAGTTTTTAAAATTTAATATATTTTAAAAAAAATTTATTTATTGTAATTTTTTTAAATAATAGAAAATAATTTAAAGATGTATATTTAACTACTATTCGAAAATGAGGTTTTCGCCAAATTGACGTTGGAAAAAATTGTTCCAAACCTTATAAGTATATGATATCTGCGCCATATTCATATAAAATGCATGTAAATGATATAAATAAAGAGTGTACACAATAATGTAAAGAAACATATTTAGAAAATCGCTAATCAGGTATGTTTTAAAATCACGCCATGTTGCCGTTACTTCTAAAAAGATTAAGTTGCGCTATATTGCGAGTGAAAAGTTATTAGGCTAAGTTTAATAATCACACCTTTAAATCGTCTTTTTTATTATACTTGACTTTTTATAACTTATTTCGTGTAACAGAATTACAATGTAATTTTAAAAACAGATAATTCAATTACGGAAACAAAAAGGTATTCACCCCAAAAAAAAACTCGACACATCTAGGGTTGTTTAATAAACAAACTCATCTCGAGATGGTACTAACTATCCCATTTTTGACATGGACTCGCTCTTTTCGACCATGCGCAGTTCTGTCCAGGTTCCTTTCAAACGTGGTTCATCAGTATTTAATTCATTGCATAATCTGCATTTAAAAATTCTGTTCAAATTCGCGTAAATAAATTTGTATTCGAAGAATTTACTCAATATATATTTAAAAAAGTCAGTATATTCAGTTACAAAATATATACATTAAAAAAAATCAAATAAAAACAATTGAAAATTACTATTACACAAGAAAAAACATGCGAAAATTTCGCACTACGATTTCAGTGTTATTATTATTAATTAATTGCAATTATTTTTAATCAAGCAAATTATTTTATCGAATATGGATAGATCTCAAACATGGGTCTTAAAAATGCATGAAATTCATTAAAACTGCAGTCACTAAAACGAATTTTTAAAATAAATACTTTCTGCTATTAAAATCCCAACTAGGAATCTACAAAATTGGAAAACAATGATACAAAAACAGCTGCTTCCAAGACATTAAAAACTAGTATGGCCTTGATATCGGCATCAAGCGAGCCAACCAGAACGACTTTGAAGTCTAGGGGGCGTTGCTAGAACTCGACTAGAACAGAAGTCTAGTTGGATCAGAAATGTCGCCAAGACGTCATAAGATGCTGGAACATGGAGTTTCCTGATAAGCCTCCAGCTTATTCAAACAGAATCTAAATTTTTGTAAAATTTCGTGCATTAGTTCTTAAGATAGAGCTTCCCAAAAATTGTCAAATACAGAAACAACGTGACAGACAGACTCACTGACAGATATTTTATAAAAACAATCAAATTGTGTTCGGCACTTTCTAAAACGTATAAATTCATAGAAAACCGGAAGTCGAATTTTTTCACGAATCCAGTATTTTCTTCTTGTATAGATATAAGAAAATAAAAAGGTCTTTATAATAACAAACAATATCTAGAACTACATTCTGTAACCTGGGAAGCCCGGGTTTATTTGCTTGTAATTATTATAGTAAAAACTGAAGATTTCATTTTATTTACTTGTTTATTTCAGTATTCCATTATTCTTTAGAAAAATCACAATACAAAACCAAACAGAAAAAAATAATTTTTTAGCAAAAAGCGGAAAAAAAGTCTATGATATTTTAACATCCCTTTTTAGTATACTTTTAAATAAATAACACTGCAATAACTTAAAAATTATCTACTACTACATATAAAGAGAAATGGTTCTTGTGAAAATATATAAGTAAATAATTGTAGCAGAAAAATAACAGAAAAAAAAATTGGAATTTTTTCCCCCTTTAAATTCTATTTTTTAATTAAAATAAAGTGTTAAACGTTTGAATTTATGATATAAAAACAGTCTCCCCCCCCCCAAAAAAAAAAAAACATATTTTGGGAAAAAAAAAATTGGTTGCCTGTAAAGTCGGTATACGGGCGAAAGTTTTACGTGACAACGACTTTGAGTTGTAAAATAATTTTAATGTGAATATTCATTCGTATAGTAGGAAGAAGGATGAAATAATAGTAACAATTTAAAACATTTATTTATACAAAGAATTATATTTAAAACATTAATTTATACAAAGAATCTCGCACTGAATTTCATATTAACAAAATTTTATTTTTACCTTTACACATACATACGTATTTATATACAAATATACATACAATAACTTGCAATACACTGTGTTTGTTAAACACATTTTACTTCATGTTTATTGATGTCAAATGTTGAATTTTGTAAACAGCATATTAAAGAATTTTTCAATGAGCAGAATATAACTAAAGTAAAATGGCTTTCACTAATCACATATCATTAGTTTTCCATAATATACCACCGAATTACGAAATAAACTACACTTATTTTCTTTGTACTTTATACTAATAACTAATACATAACGTATTTCGTCTTAGTTTGATACTAACTAAAATTCCTATTAAGCACCGCCCCTTCCTTGCAGCGAATTCACATTCACGTTCAGAAAATGGTCCCACAAGTGACCGGAAAAAGTTAAGAGAAAAGTGAGCGCGTATCGTGAGCGGAGCGTAACGTGACGTAACGCAGTTTCTTGAAGTGTCTCCCGGCAAACCAATTTACAAGACGTTGTCACGTCAAAACGTATCCAGTGACAAGCTGTATGCATATAATTATATTTCTTAATTTAGACAACAGTGGTTTTTAACCCTTTATGCCCCAATGGTACTTTAAAGTACTATTAAAATAACTTGCTATAAAATTAATTCAATACATCAATTAGAAGTACTACAGTTTATAAGGAATAATAGATATTTTTTCTTATTCCGGAAACATTATCGGTTGCACAAAAGAAAAATACAGTCGCCTCTCATTAATTCGAAATCGGATAAATCGAATATTCGCTTAATTCGAACTAAACATGAAGTCCTGAAATTTTCAATAGCAGAATAACATTAAAAATTTCCATTTATTCGAAATCATTTTTTTCTCTTGACTTCTTTTAATTCGAACTAACCGAGATTCCAATTTTTCATTTTTCCTTACTTTCTCCCGAACTTCAGATCCTTGAGATAACTTTCTTTCTCTCATTTTTGTAGGAATTGTTCTGAACAAGTATACATATGGTCCCATGCATTTGATATCCATTTTTTTAATGCCCGTCTGTCCATCAATGACATCTCCATCCCGTTTTCGTTTGTACTTATTCCTAATCCTTTAATTAGTTTATGTATTTATATCTTTTAATTCAATATTAAGTCATATTCTAATGATAACACAGCCGAAATACATTTAAAAATAACTATAACATTATTACTTACCCATCATACGTAGTATAGGGTAAGTCTTGCAATCGTTTTGAAAATCGAAAATTTTTTTTTGACGGATTTACACGTTTTAGATAGTGGAGATTCCGAAAAACATATTTTTAGAAAAAAAATTTTGCCGTCCGTCCGTCTGTCTGTCTGTCAGTCTGTCTGTCTGTAAACGCTCTATCTCCCGAACAAATTGAGATAGAGACTTGAAATTTTGTATGTAGTTAGTATGTAAGAATGGGACGAACCCTATTTAATATCAACAACCTCGATTATCCGGAACTATTTTTTTCGGACTCTCGAAAAATTCGTTCTGATGAAAGGTATATAAAAATTTTCGAATTTTTTTGTTCTAAGGAATGTACGTAAAAGGCAATAAAATAACACACATTTTGCATATAAAACGAAGTCGATCGGATTATTAGTTGCCGAGATATTTGTAATCTTGTTTTCCACATTCTTCGATTTTTCATGACCCTGTATTTCATTCAAATTTCAATTCAGAAGTATATTTTAATTGGAAATGAGACGCTTAATCCGACGCAGTTAATTGTTAGTTAATAGAATTAATATTTTTGGAGTTATAAGGATGTTTCTTTTACGCAGTTCGGTACTACCTGAGTAGTTTGGCGTTTTATATAATTTGTCGAAATTGGTACATCAGCAGTTCTTTAATATAGCATTGCTATGTATATTAACAATATATATAAATTTTGTTTGTAAATCGCAATGCATTGTATAAATAGTTTTCACATGTTTTATTTTCATATACATATCCATGATGGGTAAGTATTACGGTGGCCCCCAACGACTAGTTTTCTCTGTAATAGTACCTCTTAAAACATGTTTTCCTCTCATACTTTCCATAATTCGAACATTTCTTGTGGTCCCGACGAGTTCGAATTAACGAGAGCCGGAGATATTGCACAAAATGCCTATAAATTCATATTTAATTAATTGACTTTAATTTAAAAAATCCTTCTAAAATTTATTAAATAAGTGTGTAAAGCTTTAATGTAGTTTCAAAAGTGAAACAAAAATGCTGTAGAAGGTGAAATTTTCATGAATTTAAAATTTCGGATATGAAGGGTTTGTTATGTACGTAAGTATATTTAATTGTAATTATTATGTATAATCGTAATCGTTATCTTAAACTTTAACTGTAACCGCTCCTACCTGATATTAACTGTATTCTATGAATTTTTCAATGACTTTAAGATACTTAGACTCCAAAATAGCAACCTTTTCGTAGGCCGACATGTGTGCCTTCCGTCACGTGACGGAGGGCAGATTTAGCACGCCAAACTGGTTTTTCTCCCGCCGAAACTCATATTGCTATGTTTGTCTTGAATTGGACCGCACTTCTTTTCTCTTTGTAAAATCTGAAAGTTGCCAATAAAGCGATCACCGCCAAAAAACAGCATCTTTTCGCCAAAGATGTTGGATTCGAAACCATGCCGAGATAACAATGGGATTTGGCGTCTACGTATATGAGAAAGTCAATGGAATTTTTGTACTGTCATCTACGCGCCTAAGCGCCATGTGCCGCATCAACTATCTTAAATAAACTTCTAAGTATTCTCTAGTTATAATATGGTGTCAGAATAAATCGGCACGCTCAAACAACTATTTTTCAAACGCATCATCGCTCATCATCTAACGAATTTTCAGCTATGGCACATAATTTCTTACGAATTGAACCGTTTACTCCCGGCGACAACCCAGCAGAGGCATGGTCGGATTGGAGACGCAGCTACTGTCGGACTCCCATCTCTTGTCATTTCGAGCAGAGTATCTCGGACGGTTCTATTCTAGATAATAGGTAAAACGCTATAACGCATAAGGGAGAATGGCATCCATAATTGGCGCGTTAGCTTAGATAGTGACAATCATAAGCAGAAATGTACTTTATGAAAATGTATTATTTATAAATGTGTTGTTTAAGCGTGGTCGTTTCAAACAGCAATATTTTTATTAATAATTATGATATTTAAAAACTTAAGCAATGCTTCTGATAGTAAAAATGCTGATAATTATAGGAATGAACTGTAAAAGCACATAGCCATATTTTCAACAATGGAAATTCTTTATGTATAAAAATTAATGCAGACCATTTCATAACATTTTAATATGATTTTATTAACAATTTTATAATTAAAAAGGTGTGTTTGAATTATGTATACATATGTCTATCGTTTGTTTTCTAAATGCATTTAAAATATTAGACCTTTATATAAATTAACAGCTATTACACGTGACTTTATTTAAATAATGTTAAAAATGGTACAAAAATTCACTCACGATAATTAAAAACATATGCAATTAACTCTTTACAGTAGATAGAATTTACTTACAGTAGATAGAATTTTTGATGATCCAAGCTTTCATATTTTTGTTTTTATGTTTAAGATTACATAAATACTTTTCAAGAGTTTCAAATTTTATGCACTTTCCCTAAGATTAACTGATGAATGGATTTATTTCCTTCCAACTTTATTTTATTGTTTCTGGCAAAGTTAGAATTATTTGGTGCCCCCCCCCCCTCTTCCCAACTTTTTTTGTGATAGTAATGACGTCGATAGTATAAATTTGACGCCCCCTAAATTTCCGTGCCCGTAGTCTTTAAATTTGATTAGAATCAGTATTTTGGAAAATTGTACGGTAAAAAGATATTAAACTGAAAAATTATGTAAAAGTGTCTTGTAACGCATGAAATTTCAAGCCATTACTACTGAAATACTTTGACTTCAAATAGCTTTTTTACATTCTTATGAAACAAATAAATATTGACATAATTAATTCTTTCTCACTGGATATTGATCGTAAATTTGTTTTCGTTTTCGCTTTCTGCCGAAAATCAAAGTCTCTCCGAAAATGCAGCCGAACAGATACTGTCTGTATTCCAAAAATCTCATTTCTTCTTTTCGGAAATTTTTAACATTATTCATTAATTTGAATTATAACGGCTCAAATGAGACACTTTTTATTTATTGCTATAAACTTTCTGCTTATAATTATCAGTTGTAATTGTACGTGAGTACAAATTATAAAGTATGTAATACACATAAACTAAACTTTGATGACGTTTTTCACGTGCTCAATAAAAGCTGTAGACTTACCGACAATAGAATTTTTTTTGTTAGAAAACGCGAAGTATCTCGAATACTTGTCTTTAAGAAAGATGATCAAATTTTAAAAAGTTATTTTAAAAGATAAAACGAGATATGCATACCTAAAACATTTTATAATAATAAGGATTAAGTTCATATAATTAAAAAGTAATTCTGTGTCATTGATGAATTAATTACATCCTATTTTACATGAAAGTAAAATGTTTTGGTCAAAGGTATAGACAGTTCGAAGAAAACCTCGGAAAACTTCGAACGGTTAGGCCGACGGCCGCGATTGGGCTCGAACCCAGCACCTGGTCGTCTACCAGTTTCGAAGTGAGTGTCTTTGTATGAATAATGAAGTCTCTTAAATACGATTACAAAGCAAGTGAAAGAAATAAAAGAAATAAATGGTCATAGATAAGAACTATTTGAATATAATATTATGAAGAAATTTTAAGAATAAATAAAAGAGAAGGAAAAAGACTTAAAGTAAATAAATGTGTTTTGTGATTTTTCTTTCTTTTAATTTTCGTTCTGAATAGGACTTAGCCCTTAAAGAGGCTTTAGTAGTCCTGAAAAGGACTGTTTTTTTTAGGTTCAGAAAGAGATTTATTTTCTTACAACATTTCATTATCAATTATGGTAGAATCACTGTCATAACTTATGTCAGATTCTCCAGTGTCGTTTGAAGTATCTGTGTCGCTTTCATCTCCTACAACAAAACTGATCTTTTCTATTTTCTGCTCCCCTATATTATCTGTTTTCCAGTATTCATCTTCTGTTTTTATTACACGCTCACAATATTTCGACCACTGGAATTTAGTTATGCTTGAAAATGCTTCGACAGTTAATTTTTTCATTTCAGTTAAACTGAGTTTTGAATTAACGTTCCTGTCTTTGATGTAGCGTTTCGTATCTGCCCATGCAAATTCAATAGCATTTAAATCACAATGGTATGGTGGTATTCTCAATACATCGTGGCCTCTTTCTTTTAAAAATTCGTCTACACAATACCTTTTTGTGGGGGGTGCATTTGCGACTACCAAATCATACAGATCAATTTTTCTCATCGAAATATCATGAGGAATTTGGTTTTCTGTTAGCCATAAAAACAGCTCCTTTTTTGTGGCATATTTAGACGGTGTTTTGTTTAAAATTTTTGTATGGTAAGGAGCATTATCCATACAAATAACGCTGTTAGCTGGGATGTTCGGAAGCAATTTTTCTTTCAACCACTTTGAAAAATTGTCAAAATTCATTTGCCCGTGGTAATCGCCTGAAGTGGTTCCTGATTTAAATACTAAGCTTGCGCCAGGTATAAATCCATCTTCGTTTCCGGCATGTACCACGATTAGCCGGCTTCCTGCATTTTTCTTAGTATAAGCTCCAGTTTTCCCAAGCTGCCAGCATTTTCCAAAACACATATTAATGTCAATCCATGTTTCGTCCAAATATATAATAGGTCTCTTATTATTTCTATGTTCTTTTATCTCTCGTAAATATTTAATTCTCCAGTGTACAATATCTTGTCTTTCCATGCTAATTTTTCTTTTATCCTGGCAACGTTTCCACCGAAATCCGATTTTATGAAGTATTCGTCGCAAGGCTTCTTTTTTCCAAGGAAATTCCATTTTCTCTCTTATAGCGGGCAACAGAGTATCCAGGTAAGGCATCCTATTATTTTTATAGAACTCGTTTACGGTTTGTCGAATGACGCAAAGATTGAAATCATCTACATTTAATGCTACATTACGATTTTTATGCGGTTTCCTTCGTTTACCAGGGGATTGTAAAATGGGAGAAAGCATAGCTTCTTTTTTTATGCGTGCAATTGTTCGCACTGACATGCCTGTTGCAGCAGCCGCTCTTTTCTGAGATTGTTGAATCGGAATCAATGGATTTTTCGCCTTTGCTTCCTCCTCAAAAAAATTTTAAAACTTTCAAAATCATATTTCGCTCCTTCGAATGAATAGTTTTCTTATTCTCTGACATTTTGTTAAGATGAATATGCGGAAAAACGGTAATAATAGTAGTAATAATAATAATAATAATCAAAGAGGCAAAGAGATTGATCAACTACAGATACAAAGATCAACTACAGATACAAGCAAGCGTACGCTATGATCTGAAGCAGTTGTCAACTAAGAGATAACAGGTGCTGCAGAAGAGCCGTATTTCCGGTATTTGGCGGATTGACCGTTCGCCAACTACACTTGGTACTTGGCAACCTTTGACCCTGGAACTCCTGGTCGAGAATAGATTCTTCCAAGGTCATCTGCCAAGATATTGGAGCTAAACAGTACGAACTCTTCGAAACGGCGGTGAAGTACAACAAGGAAGATGAAGAAACAAGGATAGCATTATTACTCAGTGTGATCGGCAAAACATCTTATAAAGATTTCATGACTTTTGAATTTCCGCCAGCTACAACAACGCTAAGAACAGTGAAACATGTATTAGATAAATTCGACGATCACTATAAGCCTTACCGCAACGTGACTCTAGCGACATTTGTTTTTAAGTAGCTTGTGCAAAAGGAGGGTCAAAATTTTGATTCGTTTATTACTGAAATTAAACTACAAGCAGATCAGTGCGAGTTCGGCGCTGCATACGACCGTAATATTAAGGATCGGATAATCCAGGATCTTCGCGACGACGTACTTCGGGAACGCTTACTCCGTGAACCAGAGTTGACGCTAAAGAAAACATTAGAACTTTGCAAATCCGCAGAACTTTCTAGATTGCATTCCCTTGCAATGCCACAGACAGCAACTGTTCCTGTTCAGGTGGATGCCGTGAATAAAAATAAAGGAAATAAATTCAATAATAATCATTCCAAGCAGAATCATGGCCAGAAAAACTATAAAAATCAGTCAAATAAAAGACCTTGTTCACGCTGTGGATCACAGCATCAGCCTAGACACTGTCCAGCTTATGGTAAGTCCTGCAATAACTGCCATATGCTCAATCATTTTTCAAGTGTGTGTCGACAACCTAGACAGAAGCATGCACCACAACAACAACAACAAACATCTAAGCATGCATCACAATATCATCAAATATCGTCGATTGATGCTAATAATTCCGAAATAGCTTATATAGGTGCACTGACAACAGCTAGCAGCAATGATTGGCTGCAAAGTGTTCTTTTGAATGATTATCCTGTTACCTTCAAACTGGATACTGGTGCTCAGGTAAATGTTTTGCCTCTTACTATATTTGAAAAAATTCTTAACCGTCCAATACTTGAATCAACATCCATAACTGTTTGTGCTTACACTGGTGATGTTCTACCAGTTGTTGGTGAATGTTTTCTTAATTGTGTAGTAAATAACCAATCGCACCTTTTGAAATTTATTATTGTGAATTTAGATGTTCAGCCAGTTTTAAGTGCTACATCTTGCATCAATTTAAACCTTGTAAAGAGAATTATGCAACCTGAAGAGCATTCTGTCAATAGTGTGAATGATAATTCATCAAAATTATTGCAAATTCTAAACGAATATAGTGATGTGTTTGAGGGAGTTGGCCGCCTTCCAGGCAAACATAAAATTGTTTTGAATGAAGGAGCTACACCACTAGTAGCTTCCTGTCGAAAAGTTCCTTTGGCTCTGCAGAGCAAAGTAAAAAATGAACTCTTGCAAATGGAAAAAAATGGTATTATTGAACGAGTTACTAAGCCTACTGACTGGGTAAATCCAATTGTCATTGTGCCTAAGAATAATGGTTCTCTTCGAATTTGCCTTGATCCACGACATCTAAACAAATACATCAAAAGGCAGCACTATCAAATTCCTTCGCAAGAGCAGCTATTAGCCAATTTGAGTGGCTCAAAATTATTTTCACTCATTGATGCGAAAAATGCATTCTATCACATACAACTAGATGATGAAAGTGCAGATTTGTGCACATTTATAACTCCCTTCGGAAGATATCGCTTCCTTGCGATGCCATTCGGTTTAAGCTGCGCACCAGAAGTATTTCAAATGTCAATGGATAAACTATTTGAAAATTATAGTGATATTCATCCATATTTTGATGACTTCATTGTTCATAGTGAAACTATTGATGAACATTGCCATAAATTAAAAATAGTACTTGATGTTGCAAGACAGAATGGGTTAAAATTTAACAGAGATAAAATCCAACTTTCTGTTTCTCAACTAAAATACTTAGGCCATATTGTGTCGTCTTCTGGGCTTTCACCAGATCCCAAAAAAGTTCAAGCAATTGTTGATTTTCCCACACCTGCCAGTAAACAAGATCTCATGCGATTTCTGGGCATGGCAACATACCTAATGAAATTTGTACATCAGTTTTCCCAAGAAACTGCCTGTCTAAGAGGTCTGTTAAAGAATGACACTTGTTGGGTTTGGGACTCCCATCATGAATCAGCTTTCTTAAAAGTTAAACAACTACTACAGTTAACCCCAGTCCTGCAATTTTTTGATAAAGACAAACCAATTGTGCTCTCTGTCGATGCTAGCTCCTTTGGACTCGGTGGTGTGCTGCTGCAAGAAAACAAGCCTGTGGCCTATACATCTGCAACATTAACCGATGCACAATCCAGGTATTCTCAGATTGAAAAGGAACTCCTGGCTGTGGTCCATGCTTGTGAGCATTTCCATTACTATGTGTATGGGCAACATATTACCATAGAAACCGATCATAAACCTTTGTTAGGGTTAGTGCAAAACCCTTTGATGGAATGTCACCTAGACTTCAAAGATTATTGCTTCGTTTACAACGATACAGCTTCACTCACACATGTTCCAGGTAAGCAGTTATGTATAGCTGATGCATTATCAAGAGCTCCTCTACCAGTCAATCCTGTTGTCACTACTGATATTGATAATGCCCACCTAATGATCTCAACAATTGTTCATGCTTCACAATCTAAGCTTGATGAAATCAGAAAAGCAACACAAGAAGATTCAGAATTGCAAGCCGTCAAAAATTACATTCTGAGTGGTTGGCCTCAGAGAAAACATGATGTTCATGTTCTAGCCAAGTCATATTGGAACTGTCAGTCAGAATTGCACATTGAAGATGGTTTCATTTGTCGTGGACAGAGGTCCATTATTCCCATTAGTCATTCCCAAGTCCTGTCGTAAAGATGTTTTACAGCGCCTGCATGTAGGTCATCGAGGCATAGTCACATGCAAAAATCTTGCCAAACAGTCTCTTTACTGGCCAGGATTATCTACTGAAATTGAACAACTAATATCAAACTGTGCAATCTGTTTACAGAATCAAAGGCAGAACATCAAAGAGCCTCTTCTTGATAGGAAACTACCAGATCGACCGTGGCAGAAAGTTGCTATCGATTTTTTTCAATTGAACTCTGTAACATACCTGCTAATTATTGATTATTTTTCCAAGTATGTCGAATTACAACATATGCATCATACAACAGCACCTGCAGTCATTAATGCATTAAAAACTTGTTTTGCCCGTTTTGGAATCCCTGAAGAAATTGTCGCTGACAACGGTCCACCTCTTGATTCGAGAGAATTTTCTAATTTCTGCAAAAGTTGGGACATTTTCTTCAATCAGTCAAGTCCTGGGTTTCCCCGTTCGAATGGTCAAGTCGAAAGATGCATTCAGACCATCAAATCAAGCCTGACCAAAGCAGCACAAGATCACAAAGATTTACACCTTGTTCTGATGGAATATAGGAATGCTCCAATGGATGGTTTGCCTTCCCCAGCTGAAATCTTGATGGGTCGACGTATTCGAACTTTGATTCCCATCCTTCCAAAAAGTCTTGCTCCTCACTATGACTGTAGATCAGTTAAAGAAAACTTAGAACACAGGCAACAACGTCAACATAAATATGATGTACATTCTCGTCCACTTAAGCCATTGCATCAAGGGCAAGAAATTTTATTTTGGAATCAAAAGAAATGGCAGCGAGGAAAGATAGTGGTGGTGAGACCTCAGCCAAGGTCTTATATTGTTGTATCTGAAAATGGTAGGCAATACCGGAGAAATCGGTTTCATTTAAAACCATTTACAGCTTCGCAAACAGCTGCACCCAGAACATCTGCTGAAGACTTATTTCAAAGTTCAGTTGGTCCAGTGTCACCTAATCAACCTGATGTATTGCAAACTTTTCCTCTACTAATACATCTGTGCCATCTCATTCTAGTGACACTTATGTTACACGCCTTGGTCGTGTGATTAAACCACCCAAACGTTTTACTGACTGATGTAGACTTATAACTTTTTATCACTATTTGAACTTATTTAACTATTATTTTAATCAAGTTTAATCCCTGTTTATATTGTCTTTTTCTATTTCATTTTTTTTTAAAAGGGAGATGTTATGTACGTAAGTATATTTAATTGTAATTATTATGTATAATCGTAATCGTTATCTTAAACTTTAACTGTAACCGCTCCTACCTGATATTAACTGTATTCTATGAATTTTTGTACTGTCATCTACGCGCCTAAGCGCCATGTGCCGCATCAACTATCTTAAATAAACTTCTAAGTATTCTCTAGTTATAATAGGGTTAAAGTACTCATTATGAAATTTTGATTATTCTGGTTAATATTATGTAACAAAAAAATTGGCTCCATTTAAAGTGAGTTTCCCGCACTATTAAAATCAATGTATATGAAATATCATTCACCACATAAATTGCAAATAACAAAAATAAATTGATATTAAAGATAACTAAAATGACTTTAACAAAACATATTTTTTTGTTAATTTTTAATAAGATTTTCCTTTAACATTTTTTTTTTCTCAAAAAATGGATTTTCTCTTCTTCCAAAATCAAGGGCTCATTTTTACATTATTTAGTTTCTATTTAGAATCCAAAATAGTTCACGATATTTTATCAAAAGTTCTTTTAACGCTTGAAGAGTATCTGTACTTCAACCACGATAGGTTTACTTGCGACCTTAAAGAGTTACATGAATTTCGAAGGTTTAAAAAAAAAAAAAAAAAAAAAAAAAAAACAGTTTCTCTATTTTTATAGATAATAAACAATTTGTTTTATTCAAAGTTTCCGGCACATAAAAGAGCAACATTAAAACAATAGCTTTAAATTTTTTATTAAAAATTTTTCAAAATTCATCTGGCTTCACTTGGGTTTCTGATACCCTTAAAAAAGTGTCCTCGAGATGATGAGAATAACTCATGATAACTTTGTCTGAAAAAAAAAAATCTCCGAGTAGATAAGTATGGCTCGTGATTAAACGAAGGATTTAAGTAAAAATTGAAATATGATTTTTTGGAAGAGTTACATGCAAAATTGTACTATTTTTGATGCAATTTAAACTAAGCATAAACTTGTAAAATTAGTTGCAATTAAAAAAAAAGGAAAAAAACCTCGTTTAATCACTAATTAATCCTATTTTGGAGTAGTGCGCAAAAATTGCGATAAGATCTGTGCATTATTTTTTGAGAAATCGTATCTACCGACTTATACCTGAGATATACCCGAGTCACTTCCGATCGATTTGGCTTAATAAGAGGAATTTCCAAAGGTTTTCTCTCTCTTTAGACTTTAACTCCGTTTGAATAAAAATCTTTATAAAAATATTCTAGACATATGATACAATTAGTTAAAAATTATAATAATAATAGATGGATTTTTTGAAGTTTTCAAATCCGTGTAATCCGTGTAAGCCCTTAAAGTACCTGCCTACGTTTGAAACGTTAATTTCGATGTGAAATCGCAATTATGTGATTTTCTTCAGAATGAACATTTCTGTTTCTAAATCTGTTTTTGTTTTTCCTGTAAGCCTAACAGAAATAAAATTAGAGCTCTTTTTAAAAAAGCAGATGATGTAAATTTAAACCGAATCTGAAAACTTTAAATATGCGTTTTCTGAAAAATAAGATTTCCATTGGAAAAGGTAAACGACTATTGCTCTAACTCAAAATTTTATTATTCTATAGCCATGAAATTTTTTGAGTAGCTTTTCGATAATGTCTAGAGAGTAATGAACTAAATAATTAGCTCTGACTTATTTGTTGATACATAGCTGTTTTTATAAAAAAATTACTGAGATTTTTTATATAATTTTATATAATCAGTTGTATTCCTTTTAGATTTCCATAATTTGACTAGTTTTTAGTTCATTACATTTAACAGTGTCTAATATGCATATATTAAAAAAAGATTTGTGTTATATGCATTTTTTCTATTTTTTTTTTTTTTTTTTTTTTTTTTTTTTTTTAGAGACGGGACCGTTTTTATGAAAAAATGATAAAAAATGATCAAAATTCTCCAAAGTTTTAAAAATTTGCATAGATATTTTATTTATTTTTATATTTTTTTTATTCTTTGTTAGATTACACTGAAAAACATTTAAAAAATGTGTCAAAAGTAGAATTAAAAAAAAATGTCTCCGAACGTAGTCGGATACCTTAAGAGTACACTTTTAAAAATCTGCAGAAACTGCTAAGTGATTGGACCTTTTTTTAAGTATAACCGTTCCTTGACCATATTATTAAACGTATTTGATTATGTTATGGTCAGAATGAAATTAAATTACGGTTATGTAACCTGTTTCTCCAAAAATAGTCGATTGAATAATTTTCAGCAAATTTTTAACAATGTAACCCTACAATAAACTAAAACAATTAAAATGCTGTAGCTTGTGTGACGAGAACTGTTTATTCAATAACAAAAAAAAACATGGTTCTCTCTTTTTTAGTTTTCTTTTAAAGTTTTTAATTCAGACTGCAACGAAAATCAAAGAAATAAAACAATCTAATATTGCATTAGTCACAAGCTAACTTAGTATGATTTAATAAAATATCGCATTACTGAAATCTCATCTGTTCTCGAAATTCGATCGTATGGTTCCAAGAAAATCAGGTTTAAATTGTATCTCCATGATGTACAGCATAGGTTCCCAACGGGGACGATACGCCCTCCCCTCCCCCCCAGTGGCACTGGAAACTTCCAGGGGGGCGGTGGCTGATCCAGAGGCAAAGGGGGGGGGGCGTTAATACAGTCAAGGGGGGGGGGGGCGTTGCTGTGGTGTACCTAGCAGTTTAAGATGTGTAGTAAAACTAGCTTACTTTCACGGTGTTTGAGACCGTTATAAAAATTTTAAATATACCTTTGTTTGAAAATCTACTTAATTGAACCAAGAGCTGGATCCCAAAAATCTGATTTCTTTTACAAATGTCAAAAAATTTGTCCACTGCTACTGATGATTTTCCAGCAAGTACTGAGCATGATAGGGGGTGCATTTGAAACAAACAGTATCACTTGTACTTGATGTACATAATTCATCGTCAGCCATTGGTTACAAAATAATTTAATGATCGACTGCATACGTCACTTCATTGCATTATTAAGGTAATCGATAAAATTAAAAGCAATTCATTGCATGACAGATTATTTTATTACTTTGTAGTGAAAATGATGACGTTTACAATCGCTTGTTGCTGCATGCAGAAATTCAATTGCTCACAATAGGTATTAGTTTGAATCGTGTTTAAATCTATTTGGACTCAATTCTTGACTTCTTTGAAAACGTAAACGAAAAACAGAGCAAAAACCTGATTACATCCAAAAATAACATTGCTTATTTAATAGACTTACGGGCGAGAGGGAATGAAAGGGACACTCAAAATTTCAGCAAGGATATAAAATGTACAAAACTTCAATCCCTGATTCCTTACAGCGAACGTCCGGCATCGTAGAGTTGTAGGCGGTGAAAACAAAACCTGTTTTTGATATAAAAAAGTAAAGTTTTATCTTGCTTTTTTTTTCTCTAAAAAGTTAATATTGAGTTACATTATAATATTTGTTATTTAGCAGTGTAAAGTATGCGCTTTATGTGAATACCAGTATATTTTGTTAGCTAAAATACTGTCATGCCCGAATTCATTTTTAATTCTGCCAGGTGGGTATGGGGCTGAAAGGGACAATAATTGAGGGAATTAAAAAGGATATAGAAAAACACAGTCAAAAAAGTTTTCTTACAGAGAAATTCACGTTCTTTAATCCCTTTATATTATTGGAAATATTTTCTGTAAGAAAATACTGTTAGCTTCCTCTTATGTTTGACTGTTTTTCCTTGACCACTCCCCATTTTATGAATATATTTTGATGAAGTTACCTAAATCCATAACTGGTAGTGAGATACTTGTTTTTGTTTTATCATATGTTGCAATATATTTTATTTTTATTTATGTGTTATTATCTTTTATTTTTTAATAATGTAATCGCAAATAAAAAGACAATGTTCATAAAAGCGTGTACATTTTTCAACCTCATAAGGTGTCCCTTTCATTTTCTACATGAGGTTAAAGTGGGCATTTCTCTCAATTTTTATAAATGCGTACAGATTTTTAATTGCTGCACTTGGAGGTGAGAGGTTTTATTAGAATTAAATCCAAGGTTTTAGAAGAGTATTAGGCACAAATGTGAGAATGATATCTTTTAATTTTATTATTTTATAAACTTATAAAGACAATGTCTCTTTCATCCCCACTCTCCCCTATTAAGAATATTTAATGAAGTCAATTTTATTAAAACAAAAAAGTCATAGCTGCTTTTATGAAAAAATTTCTGGTCAAACGAAATGTTAGTAGAGGTAAATACAAGCACCTTCCTACACTTTTAACAGTTTCTGCAAAACAGAAATATTTATTTGCATGCTGCTAACAGTAGGAAGTCTTCATGCTGAATTATTTCTGGAGCGATTCCAGGATGTTTCAGAATAAATATTCCGAATTGGCTTTTAGATCCTTTCGCAAATGCAGATACAGAAAAATTATTAAATTAATTTCTTGAAAGTTTTCCTTCATCATATTATCTGAACATGGGTTCAATAAAATAGCTAATTTACTTTTTAAGAACACGAACAGACTGCACATTACTGAACATGGCAATTTGCGACGGATTTTAACAAAATCGGAATCCAATATTAACAAATTGTTAAGTTTACCTGCCTCATCCATCTCATTTTATTTATTATTGATTTTGTGTTTATTTGTTAATATTTAAGGGGAAAAAAACTTCATTTGATTGTCGATTTAATTAACTTCTATGTTGTCATTCTTAATATAAAAACATAAAATTTGGTATTGATTATTTTAATAATTTCATATTTTTATAATTAATTATTACGGAAGAGAGAGAGGGGGGGGGGGGGCGTTGGAATATTTCTTTTAAAAGGGGGCGGTGGTCCAGAAAAGGTTGAGAACCTATGATGTACAGAAATGTTTCCCAATTATTAGAATAAGCCAAGGATTAATTTCCTAATCTTCAAACAGATAATGAACTGGGAAAGGACGAATTTGAGAAGAGAAGAAAACATACATAACATGCATGTTTCTCAAATTGGTATTTTCAATAAGAGTCATTATCAAAGAGGAAAATATATAAAGTGCTTCATTAAATACTCATTTAAGTATGCATAATTTCATATCAAAATAAAAATTTGCAAATTTTCCTATAAATTATCACATTTTCTATTTTTTAACACATAAAAAATTCTAAATAAAAAAATTGGTTGCCTGTAAAGTCGGTATACGGGCGAAAGTTTTACGTGACAACGACTTTGAGTTGTAAAATAATTTTAATGTGAATATTCATTCGTATAGTAGGAAGAAGGATGAAATAATAGTAACAATTTAAAACACTTATTTATACAAAGAATTATATTTAAAACATTAATTTATACAAAGAATCTCGCACTGAATTTCATATTAACAAAATTTTATTTTTACCTTTACACATACATACGTATTTATATACAAATATACATACAATAACTTGCAATACACTGTGTTTGTTAAACACATTTTACTTCATGTTTATTGATGTCAAATGTTGAATTTTGTAAACAGCATATTAAAGAATTTTTCAATGAGCAGAATATAACTAAAGTAAAATGGCTTTCACTAATCACATATCATTAGTTTTCCATAATATACCACCGAATTACGAAATAAACTACACTTATTTTCTTTGTACTTTATACTAATAACTAATACATAACGTATTTCGTCTTAGTTTGATACTATCTAAAATTCCTATTAAGCACCGCCCCTTCCTTGCAGCGAATTCACATTCACGTTCAGAAAATGGTCCCACAAGTGACCGGAAAAAGTTAAGAGAAAAGTGAGCGCGTATCGTGAGCGGAGCGGAGCGGAGCGTAACGTAACGTAACGTAACGCAGTTTCTTGAAGTGTCTCCCGGTAAACCAATTTACAAGACGTTGTCACGTCAAAATCAAAAATAATATATAATTGCAAACTATATGATCAAATTATATTAGATATAAGATTATATAAGATATAAATAAAATATTCATATTTATATTATTGTTATATTACTATTATATTGTTAATATTTATTGTATTATAATAATATAGTACATTATATTGTTATGTTATGTTACAATTACTATGCAGATTTATAAGATTTAGGTATAATATATATGCCAAATTATATTAGATTCGCTTTATTTCCATTTAAATGTTTTAGAGAACTATCATAACTCTGCCACATAGGTATATAGTTAATATCATTCGACATGTGATCATTAAAGCGAACCGTAACATAAATTTACTTTATTGTTTGAATGTTTATGATAAATTAATATAGTCAACATAATTTTTAAATTGTAATAAAAAATATGTGAACAAGTGAACATTGTGACTTGTTTGAAGACAGTATACAATGAAACATTTTAGAAAAAAAGAATTTCACAATTATGACAAAATAAAAAAAACATAAGATTGTTTTCAAATATATTTTATGTTTTTTCTTATTTCAAAAAAGAAAAACTAATGAGCTGCCAATACTGCAAGTGTTATTCACCACAAAACTCAATTATAGGATTTGAGAGAAGAAATTTCGACATACATATCATTTCATTTTCCTTCCTTCTATACTTCACACCAGGAGCCATTGATCATTCATGAAACAATAGGATGTATTTAAAATTTTATTAGTTTGATTCATTTAAGAATGTTTGATTTCATGCATACAAAGCTAAACATTCACAAATCTGAGTTTGCAATTTCTTCACCTCTTGAATCCGCTAACTACAACATGTGTGTTCCTCCGTTCTGTATTTTAGCTATGAGCCATTATCATAAGAGAAAAAGGCAAAATATATTTCTGTTTATTATTTTTGCTTTATTTAACATTCCTATCCTGTTGAAAATTACGCAATCTTGATAAAAACATTTGACACCAGAATTTTTATTTAAAGCTTTTTTACCTATTTATTTAACTTCGTTTTCTGATTTTTTTATTTAACTTAGTTTATAAAGAAATTTCTGGTTCGAACCGAATAAAATATTTGATAGAAATGGGTCTATTAGACCCATTCAGGGTAGGAAGGTTAAGAGTACTTACTTTTCTGCACAAAAGACTAATTAATGCTAGTGGTAATCAACCAGGAACTTACGGAGCTGATTTGATAGAAAAAGAATACTGAACATACATTATAGTCATTCAGGATAACTTTGACCTATCAGGGTAACTTTGGGCCAAAAGAGAAAAAAAAATCTGCTACATCACTTGAGTTAACGGCAAAGTTTGTTGATATCGAAACATAGATAGCAGTATTTGTGTGAGTTTGGCGGCTCATTGGAAATAATTCATACAGATTCCACCATGGCAGAATGGATCAAAGTTTCATAAAGGTGGAGCAAAGTTACTTTGATTGACTGTACACATGTTTTTCTCTTTCACACCAAATTTCACCATGATTCATTGGCAAAATTAATAATGGCAAAAAATCCCAGTTTTTTAATAAAAGCCCACTCTGGTTTTCGTGATGGGTTGAGATTTCAGCTTTTGTGCATTTTTCCAAGGATTTACCGTTTTTTTTAAAATGAATTCCAAGCTGTTTGTTTTTAATATGTTTGAAAGTGTGATTATTTGTAGAAAACCGCCAATGCCAGTTGTTTACATTTTCTTAGATTCTAAAAATAAAAAAATATATATATGCATATGATTTTTCTTAAAAAGTTAAATTTCTCTTATGATAAAAACAAAATTTCCAATTTCTGTATCACTTTTGAAACAAAATTATGTTGCTCAAAATCAGAAACAACTGAGGAGAACGCAGCATTAAAAAATGATGTTCATAAAATGAGAAAGCAATCACTAATGAAAAACAAGTGACCTAATTCTTAAAAAAAAAAACTTTTTTAAAGCGTATGGAACACCAGAGCAGAGGCACATCTTTTGAAATTCACAGATATAGGTTCAGATAGAAATTGACTTAATCATTATTATTAATTAGTCAAAGTTTACAAATTTCATCACAATAGCAAAACATAAGGTGAATACTACTAGTAAAATAAAACACAAAAGAGGTATTTTACATGAATTTTAATTTTATTAAATCATTATCACAATCACTATTACTAAATAGTAAAAATTTACAAAGTTTATCACAATAATAAAATATGAGGTGAACATTACTAATAAAATGCAACACAAAAGAGGTTCTTACATGAATTTTAATAATTTCAAAACAATAAAATATAGATCTGTAACATTTGGTTTTCTTAAAATAAAATTACTTCTATTATGATGTGATTAAAATCACAACATCAAATTGAAAAATCTCGATTGAAACCAGTAACTGGAACCCTGGTATGTGTTTACGAATTCTCGGGGAAATATATATATATATATATATAAGAAGAATTTAGGGTTCATAGGGGGAAAAGACGTCAAGTTGGACAAGAATTAAAAATTTTAAAATAAACAGAAATTAACTGCACATAGACAGCAGTTAACAACAATTTACAAAATCTGCACTTGGGATCCAGGATTTGAATTAAATATAGACAATATAACTATTGCAATCCAGGAGGCGTGGAAATCAAATTTAAACATAAAGATCCAATTTATCGGATCCCACATAATTTTAACGTTTCCGTTAAAATTAAATATGGGGAAACAGAGAGAGAAAGTAGCTGAATTCTGAAATAGCTGACCAAAAGAACAATGACACTATGATAATCATTAGTAAAAAATGTATATGCATATTCCCTCTGAGAAATCGGTTTGAGTTGTTTCGTTAAAAAAGTTATAGCCTGGTTTTTAGGTTGAGTTTTTTGTCAGGAGTATGGATTACAACTCAAAGATTCATGGGCAAGGTCTATCTTCTCAGTAGAAATAAAGTATGAGAGGGACATTTTACCAACTGCCTTTTATAATGTATCCATTTATACATTGGTTATGGAAAAGCTTGCCAAGACATAGATCGACTAAGATATGTTAGTATAGTGTTCTCACTAGTTTTTGAGCAACATTAGCAATTTGGCGAATAAAAAACAGTAGCCAAATAATAAAAAAATTTTTTAGTAAAATAGATTTTGTGTGAAACACTGAAAAATCTACTTTTAACTCTTTATTGTATATATTTTTTTATTTTTATGTCTTCTAAAATACCATAATTTTGTTGGCCATTGCTTAGACAATAGAATTTACAATAATGCTAGAAAAACTATTGAAAATCATTACATTCTAAATGTCTCCTAAATGTCTAAATGCTTCAGACATTCTTTTAGCGGTAAATTGCTATGAATTTTTACTATAGCTGCTAGAAGAAATTTATGATTGGCAATGATACTTTGCAATCCGGTAAATGAGAAATTCATCGCCGCATTTCAGCAAAAAAGCGAATGATGCGAGTAATTTTAGTGTTGTTATTTTACCGGCTCATAGATAATGATAAACTGACAACAGAGAAATAATCTTTTTTGTGTCTTTGGCTGTTGTTAAAATGAATTTGTGAGTCAGTATCTCTATAAATAATAATGCAAATGGCACGGTGCGATTGAAGGTGGAAAGTGGCATCGATCGTACAGTAACGTGAATAAGAATCTCAAATGTAACCACAAAAAAAAAAGAGCAGAAATTGAATACTCGCAATTTGGCGAGTCCGATTGTTCATTTACTTGCAAAATGAAGCAATTTGTCGCGAAGTGGCGCAATGGTGAGTTGCAGCGAGAACCCTGAAGTTACTTAGATTAACAAAACCATATTAAAATTGTTATAGTAAATATCAATATCTGTAGTATAAAGAAATTAGGCAATATTTGCAAAAAGAAACAACATTGGACTAACAAGGAGAGGGTCAACTTTTATAATCACAGATTTTGATTATTTTAATATAGGGAAGAGACCCCATAGTCTCAGGTTCCATGGATTTTATACAACGCTCCTTACAAGGAAGGTCGCCATACGGGCATACTTCGAAAAATCTGAAAAAATTAGAAAATGTTCTTCTCATGAAAATACATATGTTTATAAAAAAAATTTGGCGGAACCTCTATACAGCGTCCATAAAAAATAAAGAAAATTTCGTTATTTGGCGATTTATCATCGGTTGGCGATAGAATGCAGTTTAAAAAAAATATTTTTTTTAATGTCAAATACGTTTTAAGGACAAAAAAGTTTCATGTTGAACTTGTTTAGGTAAATATAATTTAAATAACTTTAATTTTGCCAGTTTTAGTTTGCTTTAAGTATAATTTTGTTATATCGATATTTATATGTATTTAAATTAAAATTTAACATCACAACGAATTAACCATTAAAACGAAATTCATGATTTAAATTCATTAAAATTGTTTCAAGCTCAGAGTCCAATTGAGCATTGTCAGGTCAATTTCGTTGTTATGGAAACATCTGGCTCTTAATTTTAAATACGCTTAAATGTATGAAAATAATTTTTTTCAATATGAATTTTATGTATATAAAAATATTTTTCCAGTGATAAATTAAAAACTATACCAACAAAGAATATCTATATGCAATACAAGATTTACACACATATATATATATATATATATATATATGTAATATATTAAACTCTTTCATTGTTTATGTTTAAATTCATTAAATACTATTTACACGCATTCTAAAAATCTAGCAGTTTTCAGTTGCATTAAATCGTTTGAATTTGGCGAGGAAAAGTGCTGCTCGCCAAATCGCGTGATATTCACGCCAAATATTCGAAAGTTTATTTTTTTACATAATTGTTATTGTGATTCCGCCACTAATTTTGACTGATCTTTTATTACATACATAAGTAGTTTTATTAGCATTTTTTTCAAAAGTTTCTGAGTAATGCCCAGTATGGAGACCTTCCTTGTTAGTTCTTGAGAAACAGGGGATGGGGTGTCTGTTATAACGGCACGAGTGAAATACTTAATTTTAAAAGAAAGGGTGTCAGTGGAAGTAGCTCAATCGGATAAGCAGTAACCAATCGTCCAGCGGATCCGAGTTCGATGCCATGACGAGCTCCTTTTATTTGTTTTTTCATTTTATGTTTTATAAATATACTTATAATTATATTTTAATAATCTCATGGAAAATGACAATTATAATATATATCAGTTCTAATTTTAAACTGTTTACTGTTTTATTTGTAACTGAATAGTTGTATAAAACATCATAAATAAATGCAAAACTTAATTAAAAAAAAATCATTTTTTAAATGTATTTTACACATTCTTTATCAATGCAATGATATTGAACAATTGTGTCAATTTGTGATTTTAAAAAAAATGTCATTTATGTATTGTTTTAACAAGGGGAAGTCAATATGATGATAAAGTTACTCTGTTTTTAAATTAATAAAGATAATTATATTAAAAGTAAACATAAGAATTAAATTACAACTTACTTTTTGCATATTAAAGATTTTTAAATTTTGTAAAAACACATGCTTTTGCTCTTTGAATTATTTTGTTTAAATTTTGCTGCTTTTTTATTTTGCTTAATATTTATTTTCTTCCTGCTTTTATTTTTACTTGAATATGCTATATTTTATTATAAATAGATGGCACCACAACAAATTTTGGGAGTTTCTGTTATTCAATAACAGATTTTTTTTTTTTAAATCTTCTTAAATCATAAGAAATAATGATTTGAAAATCAAAAATGTTAAATTAATATTTAAATGTGCTAGCATTGTTGTTAAGGTACGATATTGAGATATTTAATAACGATGATTATGTTATAAATTATAAAACAAAAAAGAGGAAATTAAATGTAGCGTGGCGAGCGAACTCTTTAACAAGTGAGCCATGATCAATCATAAACTTTATTTTCAAATTTAGTATTTAAATATTGTCATAGACCCCCCCCCCCGTTTCTCAAGAACTAAGGAGTGCTGTATTAAATCCATTGAATCTGAGGCTAAGGGATCTCTGCCCAATAACATACATTAAAATAATCGAAATCTGTGATTATCAAAGTTAGCCCCTCCTTGTAGGCTATTTTTATGTAAATATTTTCTTTACAATGTTCTTTGTCTTTGATGATGATGTACTATGTAAATAAACTGTATATTTTATTAATTTAGAACAAATAATCAGGCTTTAAGTGTAACTTAATTTAAAAAAAAAATAGTGCATTTGAGAGTTGGCTGCTTCATAAAGAATCTAAAGATAACAAAATTACACAGCACAAGTTTTTTTTATTTATTGTCTAGGTAAATGTAAAAAATCCTTAATTTAAATAATAATAATTATTATTTTATTAAATTTGATTTAACCTAGGATAGCAAATAGGTGCTAAGCAGGGGGCTTGTTCCCCATTACACGATTCCTAGAAGCTTTAAAGGATTACAAGGTATCCTGATCACAATCAAGTATTTTAATTTTTAATTAAATGGTTGACTCCATTGGTACACAAAGGTATTGAGGACTGAGAAAGAATGGAAAAAAGGGATATCTGGATATAACTATATGTCTAAATCTTCCTGTCATATTATAAAACTTTTAAGTATAAAACTTCATGAGAAAAACATTATTTTTATTCTGAGAAATATTATTATGAAGATTCGAAGATTCTTTATTTGAAAAAATTTCATTAAGTTTTTATTACAGAATACACATACACACACACACACACACACACACACACACAAATGGGGGGGGGGGGGTTGGACTTAGTTTACCAACTTTGATTTATCATTTCAGTATGCATTACAGAGCTGAACTGCAGAATTTCAAAGTTTAATATTACTCAAACTATTGCATGCATGTTCCACCTTTTTGTCCTTTGAGTATGAGTCATTATCATCTACGAAAATTTAAAACATATTTTAACTTTTACTATTAGTACTCACTTAAATACAATTTCATATATGAAATGCTATATTAAAATAATTGTATATAAAATTGAAAAATGCGTATTTGATCTTAAAATGTATTACAATTAATTGCTCAATAAAATCTCTGGTACAGATTTATTCAGTTTGCATTGTTTATAGAGTTGATTTTAATTCTAATCTCAAACTATTTCGGATCGTGTTCTTAGAGATCTACTATGTATTGTTTTATCAACCTTAGTAATATTAACTTAGTAATATAACTAAAACTACTTGTGCGTTAATAAGTTTAAACTTTGTTCTTTCATTTTCTTATTCCATCACAATAATCTAATCTACAAAAACAAATTATTATTCATCTGAATCACAGTCATAGTAACACTTCATTTACATTAAAATGGCATTTGTTGTTTCAAATAGTTTATATTTCTTTTATTTTTAAAATTGAGAAAACTATGATTTATTCAGAATGAGCCTGTTATTGTTAAACTTCTTTTGTGATAAGCTATTACCTTTGTTTTCAGTATCATAGCTAAGAATATTCCAGTTATAACAATAATAAATACTTGAAGATTAATTAAGTGCACTTGTCAGACTGTGGTTGGTGATTCGAGAAACACGAATTTCATATAAACGGGAGTTTTTGAACTATAACACATCGAGTGAATGTAAACTTTCCTTCTTTCTCTAATTACCGATAGCCATTTTGTATCGGTTGAGGAAGATCTGAAAGATTCATAGTTTAAAGAAGAAGTATGCACATATACAAACCTCACAAGCTTTTATACTTGGTCAAATATGTTTAACAATAGTTGAATATCAGTATCTCCACCCAACGTTAGTTAAGCCTGATTTTTTAGTCGATCGCTATAGTGCCTTACACAAGTTCAAGTAATTTAATTTTGGGAGAATTATAACCAACTAACTGAGGAATAAATAGATTTAAAATAAGTTTGAAGCAACAACATTTGATTAAAGTTCCAGCTAGCACAGGTAAAAAGTATTGTTCTCTAAGTGTGAATTAAATTAGAGATTAATAAATCCATTGTTTACTTTCCTGCATTAGATATTTAACAAAATGTGCAAACATACTTCCAACGTGATCATTTAACAAACACTAATTTTATGGTGTATCATGTGGGATATGTCACACTTCAATCAACTTAATTGCTAATAACACAATTAACTATATCTAAATAAATATAACTATCAAAATCAACGAAATAATGATTGTAGATAGGCTGAAAAAGGTTTTTAAAGAACTTGATGCTGAAGAGAAATCTTGTTTATGAGCTTTCAGTTTCAAATCGTAAATTGTAGCATGTTTATCACCAGTTGACATGAATCCCAGCATAAAAGGACTTTTTGGTAAAACTAAGCGTTTCCTAGATGATATATCTGGAATTCCATTGCTCGATAGGTCTTCAAAAGAGCGTTCTTCGTGCATTGCATCGCATGAAACGGTCCACACTTCAAAAGACTTATCTTCTGATGTATCTAATTTGAAGAGTCGGCAAGATGAATCCTCTGAATCACGAGTACGTTCAGAATCTTCATTTGTGTTTTTATGATGAAAAGTATAAACAACAGATGAATTTATGGCAGACCAAATGACTTCAGTATCTCCAGCATTTAAATCGAATTCCTTTTCCGAATGCTCAGGAGAATCTTTCGTAAACAGACTCACATCAGCAAGTACAACCGAAAGTTCATTACTTCCGATACTAGACTGAGCAAGGAATTGATCTCCAGTATCGAAGAAAAAAACTTTACCGGTTATCCTCAAATTATCAGTTTCTTTTAACACAATTAAGTTCTTCATAAGAACAGCTGTAGTCAGAGATTTTCCAAAAACAATTGTATCATTTTTTACGTAAGTTAGGGCAGAGCATGTATCCCCTTTACCTCTAGTAAGAGTAATCCATTGTGCATCATTTGTACTGAAGTCGTAGGTAGTCGGAGCAACAGTATCTTTTTTATCTCTAAAAACTGCTAGAATATTTTCTGGTACATCATAATATACTCGATTTTTCGGAAAAGACGATCTTATTCGTAAAAGATCATCAAGCTGCAATGGATCAAACTTGCCAGTCCATACTGTAAGTGTACTGTTTGGTATGACACTCAACAGCCATTGAAATTGCTTTATGGATCTTGAAACAAATATTCCTCTAACTGGAAAAGTGAATTTTGGATAGTCATTCCCATATGATTTGCACCGTATTATATCGGCCATCCTCCGCACGTGTTGCCAGCCGTACTTCCAGGATTCTTCAATGTATGTTGGATACCAGTTAGTTGTCCATCCAATAGATAAAGTTGCAGTTGGAAAATAGAGTTGGCACAGTGATAGAAACGACTCAACCTGAACAGGAATTGTTGGTGAATTTACCGGACCAGGTAGCACATCAGCGTTTAACCACACAGACGAATTAAACTGAAATAAAAATTAAATTATGTCATATGAGTCCAAAAAAAAGTAACATTAAACAATGTCCCAAAAAGGTAGCATTAATTTCACAAATCATCAACTATTGTAAAGTTTGAATAAGTAACAATTTTAAAAGGAAGCTCATATGTTTTGTCTACAATATTTTTTTAAAATTAAATTTTTAGTTAACTGATAAAGCTGTACAGATTGAACCTTTAAGAGTCAAAACAAATTTTAAGTTTCAAACCGTCAACATTTCATTAAACGCTTTAACACCAAAGCAGAATGGCGAATTTACCTTCATTTTACCTTTGCACACATGTTTGAGGATTCTTAATATTTTAGACAATTTAGCGCCATCTATTGAGAAAACTTTAAACTAATTATTTAATTTCTGTTGACAAAGTTTATGAGAATCTTCATTTACATACCATTTATTTCACCATATTATTTAATAACTGAGTAGTAATTGTATTGGTAGCAATATATTTATTATTTCAGTTACTGAATTGTTAAAATTTAAATTTCGGACGGCCTTTTTGGGACATTGTGTATACTTAGTTAAAGTAATCATAGTTTTACTAAACCTCCATATAATGAAAACAACGTATACGAGTATATACTAATTTCTCGTATAAGATAATTTATAAATAATTCAAGCATGGGATTTAAACCTTCACTGCATTGTGTGCCACATATGGCACATACCTAAAAACACTATAATTCTTATTATTTGCCATGACTTTGGCCAATATGATCAATGTAACAGCTCAAAGGATGGAATAATATTTATTTTATCCATATCTAATGACTGCATTTGACAAAAAAAAAAAAAAAAAATAGAATTTGTTTTTTGGAAACAAAATATATATATATATCGATCAAGCTATTAAAGCAAAATTTTCTTTTATTATTTTTATTGAATAAATAAAAATATTAATATAAAGAAAGTTGCAATGTGTTAAGCAGATAAAATTAATTAATTCAAGTCCATTTACTTGCAAAATGTAGCAATACAACATTTTAAAATCCTAATCGTGTATATAGGTTGAACGCCATGAAATATCAAATTTTATCTAAAAATTTGAAATTTATTTATTTATATTTTACTTTTTTCCTAATATTAGACCGATATATAGATTTAAAATAATGATTTTCACACTAATAGAAAAACTCGTGTGGTGAAGGGTGAAATTCATACTGAATAATCGTAAACACAAAAACCACACCTATTATCGCATTTTGCATGCTTAGATTCAGCATTAAAAACTCATATTCGTTAACTGTATATATCTATGTAAAAAAAATCTAGAACATTTAATATAAAACTGAACGGAAATTTAATAATGCGTGCATATATATTGCTACACATTATTGTTTTGGAATGACAAAATCAATTAAAACAGGCTGTTTCATGTGTAGTTACTGAATTCCTTTGGTCTTGTCTACAATTTGAACTGACATACAGCTATTTCTAGCAGGTATTCCGAGAGTTAGTCAAATTGACAAGGTTCTAACTTTAGCGTTGTCAAATGGAACTTTTTTTTTTTTTTTTCAAAAGAGTGGATGAAGCAGTTACAATTTTACCATTGGGAAAACAATGATATTATTAAAATAATACCATGTATAGATGTTATAAAAATTAAAATATTACTAATACAGTAGACTCTATCAAATTCGCAACCCTAAAATCCGCAACTCTCTGAAATCCGCACATAATTTACAGATGTAAACAATGAAACAATCAGTTCAGTTTTGAGGACAAATTTTGACTTTCTTATTTTTATATTAATTCCATACATATTTTAATTTGTTATTTTCGTTAACATTACTGAATTCATGTTTTTTTAATGAAGAAAGGGTAAATTTATTTCGGAAAAAAAATTACAGATAATGCCGATATCACTTGTAATCACTATCTTTTTACCAGACATATTTATATATTTATAAAGCTTTTTTGGTTATTAAGTCTGGCTAAACCTGAAATAAAATTTCCTTATTTTATGTTTTTGATATGAATTAGTAATTTACTTTTATGAAACAAATTTCTTTGAAAAATTTAGGAAAAATACATTTTATCTTCATAATGAATATTTAACTATACATTATTAACTTGACTTTTGCTTTTAATATCTTAATCATTTAAAAAATTATCTAAATTTTTATTACTTTAGTTTATTACTTTACTTAAATATTTTAATGTTTTATTATATTGTAAGCATTCATTAGTTTCATTTGCATCATTAATTACATTCAAATTACTGTTTAAAAAATCTAAAAAAAAGCAATGACCAGGAATTTGCGAAATTTCAAAATCCGCACCATGTCTGGTCCAAAGCTGTGCGGATTTGAGGGAGTCTACTGTATTATATTTTCTACATAAAGTAGTATTACCTCTATATTTATAATAAACTTAAAAGTTTGAACACATAAAACAATTGCAACAGAGATTATCTTAAAATTAAAATTAATTGTTCAACAGTAATTTAAAATACTTATTTTGCAGCAATCAAAATTTATAATGTTTATTTGATTAGTTTCTCTCCTTTGTAAATTTAACTGATAAGATTTTAGAAAAAAATAATTTATTGATAACAACTTTTGTTGTCAATGATCTTTAAACTGCCCGAATTCCTAGCCACTAATAAATTACAATAATAAGTATTCACTAGTGATATATTGATTGTATATCTCCAAATTTATTCAGATATAAATTCTTGGTACTTCCATTCAATCAACTGGAAAATTCCAGCTAAATGATTTTAAAACAATAAAGCTGTCAGCAATAATATCATTATTGCTAAGCTAAAATTTTCCATAAAATATGAAATGATAATATCAAAGTTAAAACTGTATAGTATTAGGAAAAGCTTTTAAATAAATACTTGAAAATTTGATTACTTTAAAATAGATATTTGTTGAAATAATTTAAATTAACTTACTGCAGTTATTTTAATTTACGCTTTTGTCAGCTATAGTTGCTGAAGCATATATCGTATGCTTGCATTTCTATATTTGTAAAAGGTAAATGTATAAATATCGTTAATGGGTAAGAAATAAAGTAACATAAAGCATTTTTAGATGTTTCAAATAGAGATAATTCCTTTATATATTTTTTAAACTTATTTTTTTAAATTATGGTTTGGCTTAAGTTTTATTGAAACTAACACGGATATCTACGTCTAAACTCTAACTTTGGTAAAAAATATTAATATCGGTACGAAATTTTGAACGTGTAAACACTACTTTAAAGTGTTCGATGTAGAATACTTTAAATACTGGAAATACTATGAAATTTCAAAGATTATATTTCAGATTTCGACCATAGTCTTTCGACCATAGTTTCGATATCTTTCAAAAATAATCATCTGATCACTTTTTTATAGGGACCAAAAATTACAAGTGTTAAATGTCAAGATTAGTAGCTAAAAGTAAAGTAAAAACTCGTTATATATATATATATATTGGAGGGGGTGGACTTTTTTAATATGTAGATAGCGAGAAATGCGATACTTTTTTGTTATTTATGTTAAGAAATTCATTAAAATGTCTATAAATTAATTTTTTGTAAACAAATATCAAACTGTTGTTTGCAAGATAACGCTTAATTTTATCTATCGCATCGGTTATATCGCGCTTTTTACAACTTTCTAATATTTCAGATGTACTTATTTTGCAGAAATCAAAATTTATATGTTTATTTGAATACTCCTATAAAAATTTTACTGATAAAATTTTATTAGGGCGTAATTATCACACGGACATATGGGACACGTGCCCCAGTACACCAGTTACCGGGGAGCCTCAACTTGATTTTGCTTAACCTTCCTACCCTGAATGGGTCTAATCGACCCATAATTATAACTTGTTTTATACGATTCGAACCAGAACTTTTTTCACAAAGAAAGTTAAATAACAGATTCAGAAAAATAAGTCAATTAAATATATTAAAATGTTTTAAATAACAATTCTGGTGTGAAATGTTTTTATCTAGAATGAGTAAAATTTGAACAGGGTAGGAAGGTTAATCTGTGAAAAATAGATATTAAAGAAAACTTCTGTTTACAGTTGACAATATCCTTACTAATATTATAAATCGGAAAGTGAGTTTGTTTGTTTGTTTGTTCCGCTTTCACGCCGTATCTGCTGAACCGATTGCTTTGAAATTTTGCAGACGTAAAGTTAGAAGTCCGGATTAAATAATAGGGTACTTTTTATCCCGGAAAAAATTGATATTCCCGAGGGAAAACAAAAATATAGTTTGCTAGATGGATGGATTGGAGATGGTGTTGTGTATCGTTTAAAACAAGATAAAATATTGCAAACGAATATAAACATGTAAATTTAGAAGCTAAATGATACGATAATGAATCCCCGAAAATGAGGAATTCCCGAGGGATGACGTATAATTTGTTTTATCGTCTAAACTGTTTTTTTACATCTACTTATATATTGCAAACGAATATGAACATGTAAATTTAGAAGCTGAATGATACGATAATGAATCCTCGAAAATGAGGAATTCCCAAGGGATGACGTACTATTTGTTTTATCGTCTAAAATATATTTTTTTTACATCTACTTATCCTGAAATAACTATAAGTCAACGAATTACTAACTGGTATAAGTATTAGTTACGTTATTTAGTTCTTGAGGTATGCGATAGATGGCGCTGGGTGTTTTTAAAACGTGGTAACGATGTGCAGTAGCTGTATAATAGTTAGGTTAGGTTAGTTCAGTGCTTTTTTTTCTAGGTAAATATCTAAAATAGTTATTGTTTTTTCGATAGGTAATTACGTCGCTTTGTTCGTCGTTTAGATTGTTATAGTTTAGTTTGGGATTTTAGTTTAGTTTAGGTTTATAGTTTACTCATATTTTCACAATGCCTCGCAAACGTAAATCTAATTTGTCGAGCACCTCATCTAAAGCTCAGGCAATGAAAATTGCCCGATCTCAAGAATCGTCTCTCCATGCTGAATTAAGAAGGCGCGAACAAGCAGAGCGTCAGGCTGCTTCGAAAGCTGCTGAGCTACCATCTCAGCGCCAGCAAAGACTTGAGGAGCAAGCCACTCGCCAAGCTTCTTTGAGGGCTTCTGAGAATGATATTCGTACTCAAGTCCGTTTATCGCAACAGGCTCAACGTCAGCATGGTCAGCTCTATGTAGCGTGTTCCCGGGTTTCCAGTGCCCAAAATCTGCATGTTTTTGCTCCACAAGGGAAAACATATAATACAGGGTGTCTATAAAAGAACTCCGGGGTTTTAAGAATTCATATCTCACTAACTATAAAAGATAGCAAAATTTAGTCGATTTCTCTGAAAAGAGTAGCTCAAAAAGTTTTCCTCATACGAATTGGGAATGTTTGCATCAACTGTTGGCGGCGCTGCAGGGCGTTGACCTTGAAATGATGGAACATTTCCGCATGGATCCGCAACAAAAGGCTCAATGTGTTATTTGGCTCATAGAAACGATAGAAATTTCTTCTGGGGGCATATCAAGAATCTTGTGTATGCAGAGAAAATTGGTGATGTTCAACATCTCAGGGAACGAATAGTCAATTGTGTGGCAACCGTCCCCCCAGACATGCTCGTCAGGACATGGGAAGAGGTAGAATACCGTTTAGACGTCTGCCGTGCCACTAACGGGGCTCATATAGAACTTTACTAAGTGTTAAAAAAACTTGAAAATATAAGCTTTTCAGTCATGTATAAAACATGTATGTATGTTTTTTATTTCATTAAAATATTTTGCCTCAAAACCCCGGAGTTCTTTTATAGACACCCTGTATAGTGTACCATTCAGTTTTGGTTTAACAACTAATCGTATCCAGCGTTATATCGCGCTTCTTACATTTTTCCGTGGAAATGAGAAGTTTTCTAATAGTTGTGCTTTATACCGCAATATAACCGAATTCCACGCGGGCGAAGCCGCGGGCGGAAAGCTAGTTTAAAATAAATTTTTGCAAATGAGTTTAAAAGTAACTGTGCATTTCTAAAAACTAAAAATCATCTAAACTATGCAAACAACTAAAGCCAGTAGAACTCTCATTGGCATCACAAAAACCCATTAACGCATTGTTTTAAACATGGAACAATGGTTAAAATCTAAGTTGTGCCATATGATCATGTATTACTGTTGTAATATGCGTATTTTATTATTTGAGATTATTTTGGAAAAGGAGACTCAAAAATAATAATAGTTTACCAGGATCCATTAGGAGGTAGTCGGGATCGGCACATGTACGGTATACTACGAACCACAGAAATCTATAGGTACCATTATGGATGCCATTAAAATTGAAACCTCTGAGTTCAAGCTTTAAGTAAAATGTCTCTTTCACCAAAAATCTCTCTTAAAATACATCTTAGAAAAAATTCTATACATTAATATATTTAATTATTTGTTTATAACTTTATTATTATTATTATTATTATTGTGTTACATTTTTTGTGATAAAAGCTTAAAATTTTAAACTATTTACCAGTCGTTAATTTTGGATATCACCAACTTTTAAATATCTTAGCGATTTCTGGCGCTTCAGGAGATACCTTGTGTAACATTAAATAAGTTTAGAGAGAAAAAAAGAAAACATTACAATATTTAAAAAAATATATTTTATTTTTAATAATAATTAACAATATAATACATACATTGACATTTTATGAACATGAATTTTCATAGAATTAAAAAGGTAAGTAGTTTACAATGCAGTCTTACAAATACATCATTGATTAAAATTTCAGGGCTTATACAAACATTATACTTAAAAATCATTACTGTATAATAAGTCGCATAAATCACTATAAAATATATTGTATACAAAGAAGTGTGTGTGTGCGAGGAAGACTAAATGCACTCCTAAAAGGTAGTAATTCCAAAAATTTTAAATAAACATATGAAAACAATAAAAGTAAATTATAGATAAAAATTCTGATGCTTGAATTAGACTAATAAGATATCATTGCAATGTATATACAGTACAGGTGAAAAGGTATAATGCAATTTAATTTTATACTTGTCGGATGTACTTACCCGGAAACTACCCCAATGGTTCAGTAATAAAACAAATCTAAATGTGTAGCAATCAAAAGGGCACATTGAAGCAAATTTTTAGACGCATAAATTATTTTTTCTCGTCTCCCCGTTATCGAGATATAAAGTTTTAAAGTTTGGAAATTAAAACATCTAGAGCTAATTACGGAAGGCTCCTTGCCAATCAGAGGCAGAAATAGTTCATGGTAAAGCAGTAGTAACTTCCATCCTTATTAATTAGAAGTTCTTTGGGTAAATTATCTGTACCACATTAATTTATTCAGATTTGAACCCAGATTTTAAATATAAAAAAATAAACCGAGAGGCGGCAGTCTCTCGGTCCTGAAATGTGGAAACCCACTTCGTCGAATTCACGGCTGAACTTCTAGAATTAGTTAAAACTCGGTTCATACATTAAAACGCCAAATCATATCTTGGTGGAAAATACCTGGAAACCCAATTTTAGCAGTTGACTCATAGTTTTACCATTGTGCTTTCCTGTTCTCAGTCCTCCAGTTAACATGCCTTTTGGTGCAGGGAAACACAATGGTAAAACCAAGTGAACAACTAAAATCTGGTTTCCAGGTTAGAAGACCGCACATTTGTGACTGAAAAAAAATTAGAGTGATCCTCTTTATTTTCATATAGCATTTATTATAATATGTGTAATAGTTTTGAAAATATGAATTTTCAAAATCCGGTCGTTCATTTGTGTTAACCTTGTATATCTCTATAATACGGAAATGAGGGCAAATAATTTATGTATGAACAAATGTATTTTAATATATTCTTTCAATTACTGCTTATTTAGATTTTTTCTATTTTTACACTATGGTATAGTTTCCTGGTTAGATAATGTAAATTGCTCAAAATAAGGTACTCATTAAGATCATATTGATACAATAGTCCCCCTAATTATTTTCAGAATTTTTTTTTCCCATATATGAAACTTTGGTTTGGTTTGGTTTATTTGGTGTCGTCCGATTATCTACACTAGGGATATAGGACCAGGGGGGAGTGCCCTTCGTGGGGGTCTTTCTAAGGGAACCTAACCCGTATTTACGCAAGGTTCGAAGAAAACCACGAAAACTCCGAACGGTTAGGCCGACGGCCGCGATTGGGTTCGAACCCAGCACCTGCCGTCTACCAGTTGAGAGGTCTAAGCCTCTCGGCCACTGGTGGGGCCCATGAAACTTTGGATGTTTTCTACACTAAAAAAAGTTAAAAGCAGGAAATCACCGAAATTTCATAAAATCAAAATACTACAACTCTGTGAGTTTTGGTTATGGGAAATGGATTTTTTAAAATTGTACTTGTCAGAGCATGTACAAATATTTCCTGAATACAACTCAGAGGACTGTATAAAAATGTAATATATATATATATATATATATATATATATACAGGGTGATTCATAAAAGATGGGCAGAACTTTAAGGGGTTATAGTACACTTAAAGACAAATAATATTAAATAGGAGACTAAGGGTCCCAGACGTATTCCCAAGGAGATAGGGGGCATTAAAGTTTAGGGTCCGAAATTTCAAATGATTATAAAAAATGGAAAAATTGGTCGATTCGTTTGCGGTTTTTGCAAAAAATTTTCTTTATGCCAGTATTTTCTTGAAATAAAATTTTAAAGTTCAATTTCAAAAAATGCCGATAGGGGGCGCTTTAGACTTTGGAGTAACAAACAACTATTTTTTAACGTTATTTTTTGTATTTCTTTAAATGATTTCGAAAGCTTAGACTTAAACTTAAATTTTGATCTAAAAATCTGAGTCCTAACGAGTAGTTAAGTAGCGTAAACTGAAATTTGAAACCCTTCTCCCCCAAGAACAAAAATCAGTTATTCCCGATCTTTGTGTCGTAGATTAGGCTCTAACTACTGCCGCGTTTTGCTAAAATTATTCTTTATGTCAGTATTTTCTTGAAAATAAATTTTAAAGAAAATTTTCAAAAAATTCCGATAGAGGGCGCTTTAGACTTTGGAGTAACGAACAACTATTTTATACCGTTATTTTTTGTGTCTCATTAAAAGCTTTCTAAAGCTTAGACTTGAACTTAAATTTTCAGCTCAAAATCTGAATCGCTGAGCGTGGTTCAGTAGCGAGGGGAGGGGGTTCAAATTTCAACTTCTGAACATAGTTCAGTTTGCACTACTTAACCATGCCCAACGATTCTGTGCTGTGATACGAGGCAAAAATACAACTTTCGTCAAGGACTGCATAGTCGGAATTCACTCATAAAGGCACTGGCACAGTTGGAAACGTCGCTCATGCAAACGTTAAAGCTCCATTCCTGACGCTAGTCACCGGGTGAAGAAGGAGACAGAAAGTATGCAAATGTCAAATGGGGAAGAAGAACACGTATGCAAAATTTCGACACGATTCAGGCATAAAAACCACTGAACGGTGAGTCAAGTGTAAGTCGCTGTAGTAATGAATCGGAAGATTGTGCCCTTCACGAATAAGGAAAAGGCTGAGATGCATTTAATTTACGGAGCGGCAGATGGAAATGGTGCAGAGGCACAACGAATGCCACAACGAGGCAACGAAGAGCGATTTCCCAACAGGCGGTTGCCTAACCGCAAAACTTTCGAGCGCTTGCACAGACAGTTGTGTGAGACGGGATCATTTCTCGCTTCCCGGTCGAATGCAGGTCGTGCATAAAAGGACGAATCAGTAGTTGTTGCAGAAGCCATTCTGGATGTAGTAGCGGCGCAGCCAAGTACAAGTACACGAACAGTGGCTAGGCAGGTGGATACCTCACAGTCCATGACTTGGAGGGTACTGAAGGATGAACATTTGCTCCCGTTTCATGTGCAACGAGTCCAGAAACTGTCTCCAGGGGATTATCCAAATCGTATTGAATTCGCCCGCTGGTTTCTGCAGCAGAACGCGCTAAATCCACATTTTGGACGAACTGTGCTTTTCACCGATGAATGTACCTTCACACGTGAAGGTACATTTAACACACACAATGCACATGTATGGGCGGATGTCAATCCACATTCTACGTATCCACATGCTCATCAGAGACGCTTTTCCATCAATGTTTGGGCAGGAATCCTCGGAGACCACCTAATCGGACCATACCTTCTTCCTGAACGCCTCAACGGTAAAACATACCTCACATTTCTGCAACATGTGCTGCCAGACCTGTTAAACGTTGTTCCTCCACGCATCCGGCGGGTCATGTGGTTCCAGCACAATGGAGCGCCAGCCCATTACGTACGAGACGTCCTCAACTATCTGGACATCACATTTCCGAACAGATGGATTGGTCGAGGTGGTCCTGTTGCTTGGCCTGCTCGCTCGCCAGATCTTTCACCCCTCGATTTCTTTTTTTGGGGACAATTGAAGGCTCTTATGTATGAGACACCCATTGAATCCCCCGAGGAACTGGTCGCCAGACTTTCCGCCGCTGTAGGGGAAGTGCTCGAAAAGCCTGATGTTTTCGCGAATGTTCGCCGTTCCATTCTTCGCCGTTGTTCTGCGTGCATAACCTCTGGTGGTCACAATTTTGAACATTTATTGTAATTACATGTTAATAAATATGCTTTGGTAACATAATCCTAATTTGTGTCTTTTTACCTCGTATCACAGCACACAATGTGTGGACATGGTAAACTGAACTGTGCTCAGGAGTAGAAATTTCAAACCCCTCTCCCCAGAAACTTAACCACGTCTAACGATTCAGATTTTGGGCTGAAAATTTAAGGTCTAAGCTTTAGAAAGCATTTAATGAGACACAAAAAATAACGGTATAAAATAGTTGTTCGTTACTCCAAAGTCTAAAGCGCCCTCTATCGGAATTTTTTGAAAATTTTCTTTAAAATTTATTTTCAAGAAAATACTGACATAAAGAATAATTTTAGCAAAACGCGGCAGTAGTTAGAGCCTAATCTACGACACAAAGATCGGGAATAACTGATTTTTGTTCTGGGGGGAGAAGGGTTTCAAATTTCAAATTTCAGTTTACGCTACTTAACTACTCGTTAGGACTCAGATTTTTAGATCAAAATTTAAGTTTAAGTCTAAGCTTTCGAAATCATTTAAAGAAATACAAAAAATAACGTTAAAAAATAGTTGTTTGTTACTCCAAAGTCTAAAGCGCCCCCTATCGGCATTTTTTGAAATTGAACTTTAAAATTTTATTTCAAGAAAATACTGGCACAAAGAAAATTTTTTGCAAAAACCGCAAACGAATCGACCAATTTTTCCATTTTTTATAATCATTTGAAATTTCGGACCCTAAACTTTAATGCCCTCTATCTCCTTGGGAATACGTCTGGGACCCTTAGTCTCCTATTTAATATTATTTGTCTTAAAGTGTACTATAACCCCTTAAAGTTCTGCCCATCTTTTATGAATCACCCTGTATATATTTCAAAATAAATGACGATACTATTTTACCAACATAATCTTAAATCCAACCTATTTTTTAACACTTTAGCAATTTACACTGCTTAAATATCTTTTAGAATTTTGTTTTACGACTCCAACTGTCATTATAAATTCAGAATACACAAATATGCAACAGTTTTAAAGTTTAAGCAGTTGCACTAACCATTTATTAATAAATACAAGGGATCTATAATATTCACCGTTTGATTCTTTTTTAAGTGTGTATGAAAGAGAGAGCAGGAAATTCAAACATAAATTCAAGCGTTAAAATTTACAAACATTGAGTTTCATGTATCAAAGCAAAATATCACATTCATTTCGAACATTCATTTAACAATAACATTTTATAATTTAAAATAATACTGTTATAATTTTAAAAAAATGTAATGACAAATATACAGAACATTTTGTAATACAATGAACAAAAACATAATATATATATATATATATATATATATATATATATATATATATATATATATATATAAAAAAAACCTTTAAGTATATATATTTTGCTGTTTCTTTTGCGCACTTTTATCTTTTTTTAGAGGATAGGCCTCTCATTCCTTAAGAGTTCTTTAAAAATTTGAAACAACTCTCTGTAAAATTTTTTTGTTACTTATGCTTTTTTTTAAGTTGTTTTCCACATAGCATGAATATGCTATTTTGATTATGTAATAATTAAAATTGTAAAATTTTAGACATAGAAAATATTAAGAATGATAAAAAAACAACAGGAAAATTATAAAGAAAAATAAAACACTTTCACTGCAGCTTTCTTATTATTCATAAATTAAAATTGTAAAGTTTTAGAGATAGAAAAAATAAAGAATTATAAAAAACCAGGAAAATTAAAAAGAAAAATAAAACGCTTTCACAGCAGATTTCTTATTATTCATAGATTAAAATTGTAAAGTTTTAACCATAGAAAAAAATTAAGAATTATAAAAAACAATAGCAAAGTTAGAAAATGCAAACAGCAACGCTTTCGCTGCAGATCTCTTACTATCCATAGATACTTTATTATTATTGTGGCAAAAAGTACAAAATGAAAAATCCGCAAGTCATTAAAATTGCTGAACACTTCAAAATCAGAAGCAAATTTATTATAATTATTGATATTCTTTGTAAATAATTTATTAAATTCATCATAACTTTTAATAAAACGAACTTTCTTTTACAATGTTTGTACGGATTTTTATTAACCAAGTACAGGAAGAAAAAAATTACATCAGATCCATTAAAATGGAATGCAGCTATTTACAGAGCAATACCGCCATTGTAGATATTTTGTTTTCCGTCATTTTTTTTCCCACGAAAAAACTTTTTGGGTGCGTGCTGTTCAATTTCACATGAAAATTTCTATTAAACTTATAGTCATAGTTCATAAAAATTTTTTTAATAGTTTAACAGACTTTGTTCCATTAATCAAGTACAGATAGAAAAAGAAAGAGAGCGAAATAAAGAAAAGGGATCAGATCTACAAAATTGAAATAAAACTGGATATAATGCTAAAAAATCTTTTCAGATGAGATGTTAAAAATACATAAATATACACACACACACATATGTATATATATATAAGTTAATGAATACAAAAATTGGTTCAATTAGTGTTAAAAATCCATGGGAATGTATTAAAATACATAAAAATTCTACATACACAAACTTCCTTTTAAATTTTAAACAGATCATATAGTCGGTTTTCAAGAAGTGTGAAGTTATAAACACACATTTCTTCAGATAAGAGAGATATAAGGATTCAAATAAAAATTTCTTTAATCTAACAAATTGTCAATTTTAAACTACATATGGCTGCCGTTAGATACTTTTTTTGTAAACGAAAAAACTACTAAATCATAATGTTAAATAAAAAAGTTATTTTTCTTTTCAGAACATTTACATTTTTAATAATGTCACACATCTCAAAAATCGACGACATATACACTAGAGAGTGTTTTGTATAGATTCATACAAAATCAATGTTAAAACTTTATCCAAATGAATAAAAACACACACAAGAACAATAAAAATGTATTATCCATAAATATAAACTAACTCTATCGGGAAATATGGACGGTTTTTAATTTAAATACAAATTTTTTAAAAATTATAATTTTAATACATATTAAAAACTGCTAATGTATAATAAACTATGTATAATAATAAAAAAGACGATTTCTTGTACAACTATAATAGTGACCATACAACCATAATAGTGAATAGCTCCAATGTTGAGAGAGAGTGAGCAAAAGCCGCCAAACAAGACTTAATTCTGCTTTCATTATACTACCAGATGATATAGCAGCAAGTTTTAATTCTGAAAAATCTAAAATTGCTTAATTTTTTCCTCATATTCGACAGCATTTAAATCGCAAATAAGCACCATTCTTCTCCATATGAATGAAAACCAATCATAAGCCTCCTTTCTTCCATATCAAACTCTTCTTTCAATAATATCTCCCATATACTATTTTTAGATATTTCTTCCGTCAGTACTCTCTTCAAAAGTTGAATCGTATGGTATTGTCCATGCATCAAAAAACAAGCTTGAATTGGTATGAAGTTTAAACATCCTACAAGCAGTATTATCTTGAAAGCATTGATGCTCGAAAGTATAAAGAACAGATGAATTAACCGCTGACCACAACACATCCGGATCTCTGACTTTGAGGACTCCCTTCTGTTTGGAATGAAAAATGGAAATTTTCGAAATTTTAAGGACATTGGATAATACGAATCTTAGCTCATGTTCCCAGTAAGAAGGATTTCTTCGAGGTAGGATTTTCTCTTCTCTAGAGAAGAATTTTACCTTTCCATCTAAAGTAAAATTGCGTGAAATGAAAGTCTTTTGAATGAAAGACTGCTGCGTTGGTTAGCTTTCCAAAAAGAATAAAATTGGCATGTGTAAAGGTTTCGCATGTATTATCTTTACTTCATATAACCGATACCCATTTGCTATTATCTTTTATGCACTCTGTATGTGAAATCTAATCAGTTTTGAATGAACTTTTTAATGGCTTAAAAAGTCTTCTGGACACATTTAAAAACAACTTGGCAGTTGAGAAAGATTTGTGAATTCTCTAAACGTCTTCAGAATTCCCTTGATCTCCAGGTTCACTCTCCACTTCTAAAGCATTACGAGGAATGGTTTCCAAAAGCCATTGTAACTGTTTTAAAGATTTTGGTGCAAACATTGCTCTGACACTAAACATCATTGCAGGATACATTCTGTTGCCGAACCTGCAACGAATAGTATCGGCCACTTTTCTTACATGTTTCCAATCATACACCCAAGTATTAACTGGGAAGCCTTTGTCCCAGTATGTTTTCCATCCTAAGGAAAAAGGTGGCGTTTAGAAAATATCTGGTGCATATTTCTAAAAAAGAATCACTAAGAATCGGTATTGCTTTTCTATGAATAAGGCCAGAAAGTATATTTGCACTGAACCACAAAGATCCATTTAACTGAAACAAAATATTATGTAAAAACACTTTTTTAAAGTAACTCTTGTTAAAATAACTGAAATAATGTTCCCTAATATTACAAAATTAAGATCTTGAAAATCATTTCGATTGTGCATACTATCGAAACCTACATAAGCATCAAAATAAACAACCTCCTTGGGTCAACAATTTTTACCAAAAATACATATATTTTCAATTACCATTAGCCTACAACTAACCCACTAATGTACATGGTAGAATGTGTTCTAGAAATTACTAAATTCGGAGAATCTGAATTCTCATATATACCAGAAAATTTAAGTACTAAATTAAAATTTATCTAATGGCGAAATATCTTAACATAAAGCAAACATTTCTGTTTTAAATTTTTAGCGTAAATTTAAAATATTTAAAAAATTGGGAACACATGTGTTAGCATAAATGTGCATTAGAGGATTAATAATTAATTTTTAACTAAGAAAATAATTGTAACACCTTTAAAAAATCGTTTTCAAATGCAAAACATTAATCAACATTAGGGTTAAAAATCGCAAATTACTTTGCTTTGATGATAACATTGAAAATTTAGCTATTTTCTCGTGTTCTACAATTGAATTCGATCATTAAATACGACAGATATGATATTAAACACATAAACAAGTTTTTCAGTTGTTTTTCTTTTTTAATATCATTTGGGGAATTTTTCAAAATTTGAAAAAGCTAGCTAATAAATGTAAAACCTCATTTATGAGAATCGATTTGATAGTGTAGAAACTGTTAAAGATGCCAAATTTAGTTGCTTCGCACAAACAACTTTAGATATTTTAAATTCTTTGCAGCTTTCTGTTACACGTTCAAGAGAAGTCAAATAGTACCATATTTTTAAAAATACATTTTAAAACATCAAAGTTGTGATTGAACACTTTTAATATCTAACTAACAGTGGATGTTAAAACATTTTTTTTTTCATTTTTCTGTTATTTCAAAAAGACTTCCTTTAAAGAATTGTTCCGTACAATGATTTCTATACATATTTGATTTCAATATAATTACTGGAAAAAAATAAAACAATTTAAATCCATTACTTAGGCGTTGTGAGGTTATTAAAATACTAAATGTGTTCCAATATTCAATTTTTTTTAAGTTAGATAAAAAGTCTTTATAAAGAAAATTGTGGTTTCATACCTTCATCAAATAGACAACTACGTAAAAGAAAAAAAAGACGGAAAGGAATTTTTAATAAGAATTCAACTATTAAGAGTTTTTATAATAGTTTGATTATGTGATAAACAAACATTGCAAACAGGATGCACTAATTGTTTTAGCCTGTAAAAATATTGTTACTTTAACATATTTACAATTATAAATTACAATTAAAACTAATAGAATATTTCAAAGATTTACATACTGCAAATAATTTTGAAAAGAATCCATTTGAAATATATTATGACATTGTTTGATTAATTGCCTTTAGCAAGTATAAAAAGACACTTTCCATCAGGTGCATAACAATATATTAAAACGTTTTAAATTTTCATGTTTTCTTACTACAAGAAAACAACAAATATGAAGTCATTTCACTGTCCCCTGAAGCCGGTATTTTAATCTTCAAAGTAAATTGTGTTAGATGCAGAGATAAACACAGATAATATGATTTACATGTTATTCAATGAAAATCTAAGGAAATAAGTAGGAGTAATGTTATAACGGAAGAAACTAAAAAAGATACTTTCAATTTTAAAAAAATGACATCTTCCAGTATACATTAACTAGTAAGAAGTATGCAAGAAATACAAGAACAATAAAAATGCATCAGCCATAAATATAAACTTTCATTAAAATTTCTTTCAAAAAATATGGACGATTTCAATTCAAATATATTTTTTTTAAAGTTACTATTATAATTTATATAAAAACAAACTGCATAAGATAATAATAAAAAAACACTTTATACTGTCGATTCCTGACATAACAATTATAATGTTCTTATTGATAAATAACTCAGTAATTGCAAGACCATTAGCAAAATCTGCCAAACAAGACTTAATTCTGCTTTCAATATAAAACCAGATGATATAAAAGAAAGTTTTAATTCTGGAAAATCAAAAATAGTTTCATCTTCTTCCTCATATTCGACAGCATTTAAGTCGTAAATAAGAACATATTCTTCTCCATATGAATGAAAACCAATTATAAGCATCCCTTCTTCCATATCAAAATCTTCTTTCAGTGATATCTCCGATATACTGTTTTTAGATACTTCTTCGTCGGTACTCTCTTCAAAAGTTGAATCGCATGGTATTGTCCATGCATCAAAAAACAAACTTGAGTTGATATGAAGTTTAAACATCCTACAAGCAGTATTATCTTGAAAGTACTGATGCTCAAAAGTATAAAGAACAGATGAGTTAACTGCTGACCACAACACATCCGGATCTCTAACTTTGAAGATGCGTTTCTTTTTAGAGTGAGACATTGCATACTTTGGAAGCTTATCGACACTGGACAGTACTAACTTTAGTTTGTGTTCCCAATGAGTAGGATTTATAGCATTTTCTCCAGGAAAAAATTTCATTCTTCCAGTTAAAGTAAAATTGTTATTTATATCAAGTGGAATCAAAGTCCTTTGAAGTACTGCCGAGTTGGTTGGCCTTCCGAAAAGAATGAAATTGCCATCGGTATACGTAAAAGTCTCGCACGTGTTCTCTTTAGTGCGTGTAACTGACACCCATTTACTGTCATCTTTTGCATACTTTTTCTTAGAAATGCTATTAGTTTTTAATTTAGTCCATGGCTTGTACAATGTTCTAGAAACAGCAAAATACAACTTCTCGGCTGGAAAGGATTTTTGAATTTTTAAAAAATCTTCAGAATTCACTTGATCCCGTGGTGCACTCCACACTACCAAAGCACTACGAGGTATGGTTTCCAAAAGCCACTGTAACTGTTTTATGGATCTTGATGCAAATATAGCTCTGACACTAAATGTGATTGGTGGATATATTCTCTTGCCATACCAGCAACGAATAGCATCGGCCATTTGTCTTACATGTTTCCATTCATACATCCAAGTATTAACTGGGAACCTTTTGATCCAGAACGTTGTCCATCCTAAGGAAAGAGTAGCGTCCGGAAAATATCTGCTGCATATTGCTAAAAAGTAATCGCTTCTAATTGGTTCAGCTTTCGGATGAACAGGGCCAGAAAGCACATCTGCACTAAGCCATAAGGATCCATTTAACTGAAACAAACATTAAGTCATATATTAACCCTTTATACCGCAATAATTTCAATTTGATAAATGAGTTACTTAAGTTTTAAATCAAAATTAAATCTGTACAGAATCATACAAAAGAAAATTTTTTAATCACAGTGAACAAAATTAAACATTTCTTAGAAGTAATTATTTAATTTTTATAAAAAAAAATATTTTTTTTTTTTCAAAAGGGTCTCAAAAGTTTATCCATAAAATTTAAAAAGAGATTGATAGCATCGATATAAACCATATTTACACACAAATGCATGTTGAAATATTAAATTTTTTTTCGCCAAAATTAGCCTTATACTACATTAATTTCCTTTTAACAATAGTCCGAATTAATTCCGAATTATGAAATCAAAATCCTATTAATAGATCTAATGTATTAATCTTTATAGAAACAATATAAATTCTTAATTCGCCTTAAAAAACATTAATTCTAATACGCTTAAATCTAAAAAATGGCTCTAAATTAAAAATATTCTTAAATAAACTTTATTTCTTAAAATTCCTAAAAATACACCCCTTTTCTCAATGAAAAGCATTACTTAATTCCCTATTTATGCACTTCTAGAGGGTCTTGAAGGATATGGATTCTGAAAACAATTATTTTGAAAATGTCTAAGTCTTTGAAAATGATATTGCCTTTGTGGCATCCGATTCCTATGTGTATTACAAGGCCTAATTGGCTGAATCCAGTGCCTAGGTCGTTGAAAATTTTGTCTAACTGATGGTTGATTTATAACTTGATTTGAAACTTGAAGAGTGGAAATTTCCACAAATTGTTTGACAATCCGGTACCATTCAGTGGTCCTATTAGGAAGATTTATAATAATGTTATTTTTGAACTCTGGTTTTAAACCATCGTTTAAACTTTGCAATAGCAAAGTTTCACTAAGGCTTAATTTTCTACCAATTTCTACTTTCTTACGAAAATAACTCTCCAAATTGTCTAATTTCGGGTTTAAAAAATCGGAAAAACTTGGGGTATCTAATTCAATAATTTTTTCTATCAAAATTTTAGTAATTTTATCATAATCCGTACAATTTAAGCAGTCAGTGATATAAATTTTCTCTGCTTCTCCTTTCAAATATTGCGAAATGTATTTAAATTTCCATTCTAGATCTTTTTTTTTTCTTTTTCACATATGTTATGAAAATAAGTCAGTCAATGCTGAATTTTTATCCCTGAGCTCGGGTCAAAGGCTATTAATTTAGGATCATCCATAATTTCTTTATTCTTATACATCAGAATAAAAAAGCACTTCTATTTTCTTTATAAAATCCTGACCTCACTATCATTTGCAATAAAATTTCAAAGTTAGTAAACTATCAATTAATGACTCTTAAATAGCTATATCAGATTCTTACAATAATAAATAAATAAACCTCATAGAAATTAGTCTCACCAACAAAAAAATAAATAAATAATCTTCAATATACAAATGCTTCTCAATATTTTTAAGAAAAAAAGTTTCTTTAAGAATATTTTTGATTTAGAGCCATTTTTTAGATTTACGCGTATTGGAATAAATGTTTTAAGGCGAATTAAGAATTTATATCGTTTCTATAAAGATTAGTAGATTAGATCTAATAATAGGATTTTAAATTCATAAGCCAGAATAAATACGGAACATTGATAAAAGGAAATTAATACAGTATAAGGTTAATTTTGGTGAATAAATAAATTTTGTAATACTATCCCCCTTCCCTAAAAACCTTGTATGAAATTGATAATAGTTAAATAAAACTACAAGTTCAGACAACATAAATCTAATAATTTAGGAAAATTAAATTTTGTAATATGTATGGCTGGAAATAAACATTTGTTGTTATATTCCAGAAGTCAGTTTCAGCATATAGCCTCCGCGTACACATGATTTACCTAGGATAGACTTTTTATTAGATATACATTCAATGCTAATGTTTACGAAACCTATGTTCATCTAACATGAAATTCAGCGCAAGGCTTGCCATAGCTGCCGCGAAACCACATTTATCTTTTGAAAATGTTCACATTTCATGCATTTTCTGAAACACTATAAATGGTCAGAAATTCTCAGATACCTCATATGAATCAGCATTTTACATCTACTAGCTTTATAATCTTAAGTTTTATTCGATATAGCACTTTAAATTGTCATTTTTTATTTTTATCTATGATGACTTTTTGGTGCGTCATACGGCTGTTTTTTTCCTGCAAAGATTCCTATATAAATATGATTCATAGCGAAGTTCTCTGCCTCATCTTAAAATTTATTCGTAGAGTTTTGAAACATACTAGATATGCAATCTGCAATTATATAAAATATCAATTTTTAAATGAATAAAAAAAATAGCTTCCTTGAAGTACAGATATATCATTTCGTGAATATCACTAACAGCTTTTCGAACACAAAACTTAAAAAAAAAAAAGAGTATATTAATAATCTTTATGGAATTTTTCTTGAATATTTATTACAATGTTATGGATGTGTGGCAATGAATAAAATGCTATTGTAAAGTAGATTATCGAGTAAATATACCAATTCTACACATCGTATAGATTGAAACACGCTGATATAAAGGGTTAAAATACAACCTTATACAATCTTATAGGAACAGAGTTTCAAATATGGATTTCTTTGACAAAGTGATTGTCGCATCGATGCTCTCCGTCATTAAATTTTCTTTATGAGATGTTGTACAAAATGAATTTTACAAACTCTTAACCAAAATTCAAATATTATTCTGCTTTTCTAAGCGTTTTTCAAAAAGAAATTAATAGTATTTCTTTCCATAAACTAATTAGATTACTTATATTAAATGTGTTCCACTATGAACTTGACGCTATAAAATCTATTTTTTAAAGAAGGTACATATTATTTGACCTCTCCTTAACAGTGCAACTTAAAGCTGCAAAGAATTTGGAAAAACCTAAAGGTAGTAAAAAAATTCGGTATTTTTGATAGCTTCGATACTGTTGAGCATATTTTGATGAATGTTTTATATTTATTAGCTATTTGGAAAATAGTTGTTGTCCTCGGTAGAGAACTGGGAAATCTGAAGTATATCTGAATCTTTTTATTAGTTGAATTCGGCAACTTTTTTTATTTTATTCGCTTTCTGATTGGTCCATGGTTAATGTCCGAAAATGGAATACTTCTGTTGCCACAATGACAAAAAAAAGTAATAAAAACTTAAAAAACAATAATTTGATAAATTGTGATAAAGATTTCAAACAAATTTCATTTAAAACTGCATTTTTTTCTTTACACAACGGTGTGAAAAATTTTAAATGTGCGATTTTTAGGAGCTTTAAAATTTGCAGTTCCGAAAATTGTAAAATTGAAATTTCATTTAAAATTTGTTTATGATGGGTCCAGGAATATTAATGTTTAATCCATGTTGTACGTAATGTTGGGCTCTCAGAAGTCAGTCTGATTAATGCCATCAAATAAAAATGCACATTTTAAACAACAGTTAAAGTTATATATCTAAAAACTGCTGTTTATCATCATTGGTTTAGGAATATTAATGTTTAATGAATGGCGTGCGCAATATATGACTCGTAATGATTCATTGTAAAAATTATGTTTATTATTATTATTATTTTAAATATAGAATTTATTTAAAAGGTCTTTAAAATTTTAGTCTTTGAAAATATCATTTTTCAAATAGTCATTGCAGTTTGTTAGATTTCAGTTTTGTTATTTTTTTTAATAGAAAGTTCTGTGCCAGTCATCGTTGACTAACGTGGCACTCAACGTGTTAACTTTTTTTATTTAAATCTAATATGTACAATTTTTAATTAGAAAGTTCAGTGCATTCGAATTTCCAAATTATTTTTTCTATTATTTTTTTATATCTTAAAAATTCTTCATTAAAAGAATCTTCCTTTTTCAATCTGATGAGCATTTATATAAAACTGTATATTAGAAAAAATCACATATTTATAGATTTTATCAATAACTTGGTATTTTAATAAACCAACATTACAAAACAGGCGACCAGGTTTATTGTAATGTATATCAAGAATGTTCCTTAGACATATTTAGAAATTTTAAAGAAAATTTAAACACAGAGTATTTTAAAGATGCTTATACAACCAAAAATGTATTTGAAAAAAAAGGTTTTGAAATGCATTATGATTTATTGTTTTTATATCTTACCTTTAGCAACTATGAAAAACAGATTTTCCGCCAAGTATAGAGCAATATACTGATATTTTAACATTTTTGAACACCAAAACAAAAATTCATACTTATAGTCATTTTAACTGCTCCCCTTAAGACATTACTTTAGTTTTATTAAATTCTGTATTAGAAGTAAACACAAACAATATCGTCTACATGCAATTCAAAAAATAAGAAATATGTGAGACAAATGTTACACTAAAAGAAACCAAATTCAAAACCATACTTTTCAAATTTCAAAACATTTTAATGTCCAGAACATATTATTTAATAAGAATACACAGGAAATGTTTCGGTTAATTATATGATAGAAAATATTCAGTTTGTTTGAAAAGATACATTAATCAATAAATTTCTACAGTATTTTAACTTGTACAATAAAGTTTCCCATTTTTTTATCACATTTATTTTTACAAATACTATCTTTAGTACCTTATTTTAAATATCACTATACGCTTATAGAGACATTTCTTGTTAGTTTTACTTTTTTTAAAAATTACTTCTATACAAAATCGAATTCTCGAAAATTTTCCTCATTTATATTTATTCACACAGCAAATTATAATTTCCAGTGGGAAATTTTTAAATATCGGTTGTTGTTTTAAATAGAAAGCGAGATTAAAGTAACAAATCAAATTATCCTAATTGACTCTGGTATACACTACCTGGCCAAAGATGACCGTCCATTTGCGATTTTAGACATTTTGTTAAATATCTAGAAAATACATGAGAAATTATCTTGAAACTCTAAAAGTGTAAATATAATGGTAAAAGTCATAAATTTCCGTGAATATTTTTTGCCAAAACTCCAAAGGGGACTGTCAACAAATTAAAAAAGAATGAATATTTTTTGGATAACCCTGTCAAAACTAATGCAGCAGAAGCGTTCAAATTATAGATTATGATTAAGTGGCTTATTGTAATGAACTGTGTTCATTTTTATGCCGATGACATGTATACTCGTAGAGAAATTAAGGTTTTATAAAAACAGTCCCAAATTTTTCCAAGATTTTTGCTTATAATTTGCAGAGATCTTACTATAAAATGATATTATTTTCTGAAAATATGACACATAATATTGCACACAATATCCTGTTATCAGAATTAAAAAATAATAAAAATTGTATGAAAAACGAGTAGGTTCACTAAATTATTTTTCACTGCGCATGCGTCAACTATATCAAAATTTTATTTGCATATTTTATTAGCTAAATATATAGAGCAACTTTTGTAAAAGTCTCAAAACCATGGCTTGAAAATTCTGAAAGTAATCGTCTATAAAATAAGCACAAAATCCGTTGTTCACAAAATGAAGCAAAAGAGGGATTTTATCTAAATGTAGTATAGTACGTCTTATATTGTGTATTCTACATTGACACTAATCAATGAATATATGGAAACAACCCCTCTTCTTTTTGCTTTATTTTGGGAATGTGAAATGTGAAACATGAAGTGAAAGGGGGAAAAAGTCTGAAATTAAATTATGGAGCTTGTTTTAAGAAGTTTGGCGATTATCAAAAAACTGCCTTTATTGATAGTGTGCAGCAGTTTTCATTGACCCAAATAGTAATGCGTACTTGAAAAATAATTTATTTTTGAATTTAATATATAAGATATTATAGGACAGGTAAATAAACTATAACAATATTAATTTATTTTTGAAAATTTAATATACTCTGTGTTAGCTGAATTAACCTTTAATCTTATTTATTACCTAGAAAGAGAATATTTCGAATTATTTTAATTTTAGCTTCTTGAAAACATGAGTAAGCCTATTTAAAACCATTTCATTTATTTGTATAAATATATATATTTTTTAATATCTGTACTAAGAGTACATAGATTTACTTTTTTCCTTTCAGCTTTTGTACACTGTTAACCCTTAACTGCATCATTTTTTAATTCTATTTTTATGAAATATTTATTTTAAATCTGTATATCAGTCTAGTAATGGAAAAAATAGTAAAAAAAAAAAAAAAAAAAAAAAAAAAAAAAAAAAAAAAATCAAATTTTCAACTTTTTTTTAATGGGGTCTACCTTATATACACAGTTAGGATTTTTAAATATTCTATTGAAATATTTTGCAATTAAATGGGTTTAAGTTAATTTTATCTGCTTAATACTCTGCAACTTTACTTTAATATTTTAAAATATTCAGTAAAAATAATAAAAATAAATTTGCCTTAATAACTTAATCGAATTTTTTTTTTTCAAATACAGCCATTTTACATAGCCAAAATAAGAGTTATTTCATTCTTTGGACTTTTCTTGGTCAGTTAAAGCAATTCTATTGACCAAATTCATGACACATAATGAGAATTATAGTGTTTTAGGTATGTGCCAGATGTGGCACACGGTACAGTGAAGGGTGATGAATCTGTGAATGAAAAATAAATCTGTGAATTCACGGTAAAACTAATACAGAAAAGTTGCCAGGACTTTTTAAGTTCCGTTTGTAATTTTTCCGTTTTAGAAAATAAAAGAAGGAAAAACTCCATTTGAAGAAGCGATAAGTTTCCGGTATAAAGTTGGTACAAAGTTGGTAAATTGATCTATCTTCAATCTCGATTTAAAAAAGCAATACAGTTTCAATTCAGCAGCCCAGTACAAGTCTCACAAAAGAACTATGATTCTTTTGTTCAGTTTTTTCATTGATATTCCAGCAACATGTGAGTCTGATAAACATTTTTAAATAAATTTGCGGCAGATAACGGATCTCGTTGTTTCTTCTATCCTCGTTCCTTTTGTTATTTTAAAAACATGAGAAAATCTTTCGGTTTTTAACGGAAAATGTCCTTTTTTGTGAAAAGGGGCCGTTTCTGTGAAATTCAGGAAAAATACATCCGTCAATTTCAGTTTAACAGTGAGTGCATCGATTTTAAATCCAACGTTTCAATGTCAAAGTAGAAATTTTTATACTTAAAATCTTTATAATTATACTAGCAGCCTTCGCCCGCTACGCTGGTCGGTTACTTTAAAATAATCTTGTATCAAACAAAATGCATCTAGTAACGGCTAAAAAATTAATACCTAATCAAATAGCCACAATCGTTCTCTTAATCATGTAATCTCACATTATCCGGTTCAAAATATATATTGACGACATAATATACAAATGTTTAACAACTTTTTAGTAGATTTGCTACCTTGAATTTTGCGCTTCTACCTATAACCGCTGCAAAGATGTATCGAAATGTCCTAAAACCACGACCATCCATTAAACCTTCTTAGGGGGGAATTTCTAATATAGATAAAATTCATGGTGATGTTAGTAAATACATGGAAACTGAAAACAGAGGGAATTAAAAAAACAACAAACCAAAGGGAGGCCATAAGGAAACCATATTGGTGGAAAAGTCATGAGACGGTGTTTCCTCGTTGTAGAAAATAGAAAAGGCGCAAGGAAGTGTAAAAAGATAAAAGAGTTTAAGCAACAGAAATTAGAATTTTTTGGCAATCAGTACCAAAACAGCCAAAGAAATGAGAATTAAAAATTCCCTTTGTGGCAAAAACAGGAACTAAAAGGATGATGAATGGGATCAATATTTTTCTCCGTTATTCAAGTTCAGTTCCATAGTCTAACTGCTATTAGAAGACATTTTGCTTAAATACGTTAAATGTACCCCCCAGCAGGGGCAAGGGAAGTACATAATATGAATAAGTGGTCACAGAGCTAAACGACGATATATCACATGAAGGGTGTCGATTAAATTTAGAAAAATGCTATCCTTGGGAACAAAGTGGGCAGGGAGATTTGGGAAGCGTATGACATAAAATATTAGTAACAGAGCTTTACAATGATATGTCACATGATTAGTGTCAGCAAAAGGTGAAAAAAGCACCCCAGGGTTCCAACTATCGTGCCCGCCTTCCAAAAAACATCCTCCTCTCTTTCTTTAGAATTTTCATGTATTATAAATAATATTTATCAGAGGGCTCTGCAAAAAAATCCGATTTAAATTAATAAAAACAATGCAAAATTAAAAAAGTTAGAAAATTGACCCCGCCGGGGTCCAAATTGAGGAAGAGGAATGAAAGGTCTATAATTTGAAAGAGTGGAGCTAATGCTTTAAGACGATATGTCACATGATGGGTCCAAAAAAAGTTTCAAAATTTTCAATCCCCACTTTAGCCCCCCCCCCCTCAAGGGTGGAAATTTTAAAATCGCTGAAACGCATGCTTAATTATTTTTATAATAAATTTGTTTTCTGCAATTTCACGTTCCTACTTAAAACGGCCGTTGAAATGTGTCAAATGCTCTAAACTTTTCGACCCCCTTTTAACTCCCTTATGGTGAGGAATTTTTAAAATTTCTAAAATATGTGTTCAATTATTTGTTAGTAGATTTATAATCTGGAATTTCACGTTCCTACCTATAACAACTGCTGAGATATAGCAAGATGTTCAAAAATTTTCGACCCCTATGGGGGGGGGGGGTTAAAGATCCCGTCTTACAAGGAAGGTCTCCATACGGGCATACTCCGAAAAATCTGAAAAAAATACAGAATGTTCTTCTTATGAGGATATATACGTTTATAAAAAAAATTCGGCGGAACCTCCATTCAGTGTCCGTAAAAAAATTATGAAAATTTCATTATTTGGCGATTTATCATCGGTTGGCGATGAAAAGCATTTTCAAGAAATGTTTTCCTTTTTTTAATGTCAAATCCATTTTAAAGGAAAAAAGTTTATTGTTCAACGTGTTTAGATAAATTAAATATCTTTGGTTTTGTCAGTTTTAGTTTGTTTTAAGTATAATTTCGTTACATTGATATTTATATGCATTTATATTCAAATTTAACCATCAAAATTTCAGATTTGAAACGAAATTCAAATTTAAATTAATTAAAATTGTTTCAAGTTGAAAGTCTAGTTGAGCATTGTCAATTCAATTTTGTTGCTATGGAAACATCTGGCTTTTATTTTTGAATACGCTTAAATGTATGAAAATAATTTTACTGAATAAGAATTTTTTATATATGAAAATATTTTTCCAGAGGTAAATTAAATAACTGCAGCAACAAATAATATATGCATATGCAATTTAATATATATATATATATATATATATATGTGTGCGTGTATGTATGTATGTATAAAATATATTAAACTCTCTCATTGTTTATGTTTAAATTCATCAAACTAAATTTACGCGGATTCTAAAAATTTAAAAGTTGTCAGTTCCATTAAAATCGTTTGCTTTTGGCGTGGAAAACTGCTGCTCGCCAAATCGTGTAACACTTTGGTCTTTTCACGCGAAATATTCGAAAGTATTTTATTTTTTAACATGTTTTCTACTACAATTCCGCCGCTAATTTTCACTGATCCTTTATTACATGCATGAGTAGTTTAATTAGTATTTTTTTCAAAAAAATCTGAGTATGCCCAGTATGGAGACCAAGGCTAACTTATCATAATATAAAGGCTTGTCATTCACCAAGTTTCCTTTGACTGCAGTACAGGGGGCGCTGAACTACATGATTTTCACGTTGGTAGCGCCATCTAATGTTAGAAACTGAAATGTTTTCCATTATTTCCTATGGGATTATTAGCAGTAGTATGCACCAGGTGGCGTTACATACGAGACAAAGTCATATAATAAGTTGGCAATTATAGGGACAATTTCAACAATAGATTTTCTCCTGAATGCGAGGCCTTGATATTATGATAAGGGGGCCTTGATGGAGACATTCCTTGTTAGTGCACGCTTGCATAAGAAGTGTATTTTCCCCAATTTTCATGCTTCTAGGTTCAGTAGTTTGGGCTGTGCCTTTCTTATCAGTCAGTCAGAACAAACTATTTTATATAAATATAGATATTATAGGTGTATTTATTTATAGTTATATATTTTATGTATTTATATATGTATATCGCTACATATTATTACATATACAAAGAAATATATCTAAAATGTATATAAATAAAAGCATTTATATAAACATCGTATATTTTTTGAACACGTGACATATATAGCGTTTATTAAATAAATATATCCTTTATAAACCATTTAAATCGTGTTTTTCCACCATCTTGAGAAATCTGGTAAATTGCTAAAATGGCTTTTTGTTGCCAATTTCGATTTTTTCGCCAGTCGCGCCAACAGAAGAAGATACGAACTCTTTCTTAAATATCATGTACGCACCGGGATACCTAATTGCCATTATTTTACCTGACATGGTGACCTGGCTATTGTTGTTTATTTACTGGGAAATTTTCTATTTTCTTCGATATTTTCTTTTTTAGGCATAAAAAGTTTTGTTCTATATAATCATTGTATAAAATATCGTTTATTTAGTGGTTTTTTTTTTCAAATAATAGAAAATAGTTTAAAAATATGTGTGTAACTGGTATTCGAAAATGAAGTTATAATAAACATAGCGCCAAAGCCGGTGCATGTACAACATCTGTGCCAAATATTTTATTTAATCAGGCTATTGCTGTTTATTTATTAAGGATTCTTTAAATTTTATTTTTTATAATGACAAATTATTTTATTCTACACAGTTATGGTATAAAATATCGTTTATTTATTATTTCCTCTTTCAAATAATAGAAAATAATTTAAAAACAAGTGTGTAACTGATATTCAAAAATTAAGTTATCGTCAAATTGTTATAAAAAACATCAAGCTTAACCCGGTGCGTATATGACATATGTGCCAAATATTCTATTTAAACATCAAACGTTGTTTCTAATTAACATTCTAATAAACATATATTCTACGATAACCTCAATTGAAATTAAGTTGACAACTTACTATCCGACTTCATAAGGAAAACAAATGCAAGAAATTCATTCGCATGAACGGTAAAAAATAGTGAACGACAAAGATAATAATTCGCAAAGCACTCCAACAATGATTTAAACATGGACAATAATTCTTATGATGTCATAGCATGTAAATTGGAGGCGCTACCATTTGTTTACGGTTTGCTTTCACGATTAGAGCGGGCTACCCTTATCACTTAGAGGTATAAAAAATAGATAACAACCTATTCTCAGACCTACTGAGTATACATATAAAATTTCATCAAAATCGGTTAAGCCATTTCAGAGAAGTATGGCAACTAACACTGTGACACGAGAATTTTATATATTAGAGATTATACCCGTATTACATTTTTCTTTCTTTTTTTTTCTTTGTGGGGGGGGGGGGGATATTTACACAGAAATATAAAAATGACGTGTTCACACTTCTAACTTTTATTTGTTTATGTTAGATAAATAATTTTGGATTAAAGAAAAAACATACTTTCATCAGTGAACTAACTCAGAGAGAATAGACATGGGTTTTAACTATTTCCCCTAACCCCCGCCATAATTAGGAATTGTAAAAACGTGCGTCTTTAATAATAATACTGTAAGTAAATTATATTTTGTTTAGCTTTCGTAATATATGTAAATTGTTAACGAATTTCTCAGATTATTTTTCTTATGATTATTCAGTGTGACTTAATTTCTTCTTTGTATTTCTATCAATGACTCACATGTTAACGATTTTAACACGCTAACGACCTCCAGAATTTTATCTTTTAAAAAAAATCTACTTTTCAGTACACTTATAAAAGAGGTATTTTATTATTATCACAATTGATTGTAAAGTTAAACGCACTATGTTAAACTCACTTTAGAACTGTACTTTTTCAACAGGACAAGAGAAGGTTCCAAAACGTCCAGAGACTTAAAGTCTAGCTTTATCCCTTTGTCTGGTCGCCTTGCAGCCACCGTGCTGAGCCAAGTGTCCAGAGAAATGTCCGAAGTTGTGTCCGGTGGATGAGCCATGATTGGAATTGGTAATACACCTTCATTGCCTTTCATGTTACCCAAAGATATGTCAGCCTCTAAGAAGTCTACAGAGCCTACATATTTCACGAAAGAAATAAATGAACATTTTAGTACGAACAAATCAACGTAATAATAAAAATAGCAAGTTTACCAAATGATGATACAAATTGTTGCAGGGTTTAAAAACTATACAAATATTACAGTAAAGTTATAATAATCAAAGTTACTATCTTCATCAGAAAAACGCTGTTATACTGCTTCCAAACAGAGTAAAACCGTCTTTAACCACTTAATAAATTACGCTTTAAAAATTCAAATTCATTATTCCCTCTACTTTTTTGAAAAAAAAAAAATTCATTTTATTTAATGACAAGTAAAATGATACCAGAATAAAACCAATTACACTATTTTATAAAACTGGTGGGAATCAAACAATTCTGATTAAAAGCCGTGTAACTTGCAACCCGTTAATGTCTCGGGCGCGACGATTAAGTGGTTAAATTTAAAAGTTCATTATATTACCAGTCAATTATTGCTTTAACCAATCATAAACAAGAAAGCATGTATTGCCAACATTTATCTAACAAAAATTTGAATAAACATTATAAGAGTTTAACGAAGGAGAATCACGTAGCGTGATCTCACGTTGTAAAGTATAAGATGGATAAAACTAAGTGTAAGAGATTATTTTAACAAATGCAAGCCAGGGCCCGACTTACGCAGGGGCATTCAGGGGCAATTGCCCCGGCGCCCCCCTCTTTAAGGGGCCCTCGTGACAGTAATTAGGATTTTCACTAAAAAGTGTCAAATGATTAAAATTATCCAAAATGGATGAAAATACATGTATTTTCAAACATTTAGGAATATAAGAGTGGTCCTCCTTCTTCTCTTTACTTCCAGTACCCCATTCATCTATACGAAAAACAAACGACATTAGATAATTAATAATTAATGCTTTGTTATAACAACTTATAGCCTACTGTTTTCAAAAGAAATTCTTAATTAACATTTTTCTCGTAGCATGACATGTTAAAACCAATAATTATAACCAATTTGTGACATTTTATTTTAGCCATCTTATAACGCACGGAGATAAGCAAAGAAAAAAAATTGCAAATAGGTACATCTGTCAACCAATCTATCATTTTTTTTAATTATCCTGCTCGTATTCTTTATTAAAATTGTGACTATCTTTTTGTTATATCTAGTATACAGATGTGAACAGCACCGAGTACAAAATTTATACACACATACAATACGTATGAAGTTTAGTACTAGCCACTTCCTTATTATTCACAAAAAAATATTCACTGAAGGGGCCCCTCAGAATGAAGGTTGACCCGGGGCCCCCCAAAGCGTTAGTCGGGCCATGAATGCAACCAAAGTTTAGGAATATTGAATGAAATGTTATCGTTACAAACTTAATTTCTTCTAATTATAATTTCAATTCATTCTTTTTGTAGAACCATCAATAGCAGTATTACATGGAATTATTAATTTGGCATCATTAAAGTCTATGGAACTGTAATAGTTAATGAAACAATATCTAGCAAGTGTTGCTGTTCGACGGTATTGCAAATTATAGCTATTGCCATCTGTAACCATATACACTATATGATGCTTTGCTTGAAATTTTAGATATTTTGTTAAATATCTAGAAAAATAAATGAGGAATTTTCATGAAACTCCAGGTGTGTAAGCATAATAGTACAGATTATAATATTACCTTCAAGATTTACGGAGATAGCAAAAGCGTTCAAACTGTAGACAATGATTATGTGGCTTATCTATATACATTATAAAGGCCAAACGTATCTGTGCGTAACGCATATGTCATTTTGCGAATGGCAACACTTTCCTCTGAAATTTCGGTTTTGCAATTTTCGCTGCTGCAAATTTTATACTTCTAATCATTGCACATTTTAAATTTTTACGCCATCGTATAGAGAAAAAAAATTACTTTTATATGCAATTTGTTTGACAGCTGTATCTCAATTTATTTTTTAAATATTAATTTTTTTTATAGTTTTTACTACAAATTTTGTAATTATGGCAACAGAACCACTCCATTTTCTCTTAAAATTGAAAAAAAAAAAAAAAAAAAATTAAAATGCGCAACACTTTTCCTTGCAATTTTCGGAACTGCAAATTTCACACTTCTAAACATAGTACATTTTAAATTTTTACACCACAGTATATAGAAAAAAATGAAATTTAAATGCAATTTGTTTCAAAGCGGTATCTTAATTTATTTTTGAGATATTAATTTATTTTTTAATTTTTAGTACCAATTTTGTAGTTGTGGCAACAGAATCACTCTATTTTCTCTTAAAATTGTAAACAGAAAAATAAAAAAAATAATAAAATGCGTATATTATTTAAAAAATATAGTCTGTTATAAAATCCGAATTTCCGTTTTATTTCGTTTAATAATTTGGATAGTTGAGTTTTATAGTTTTTTGTTAATTTTAATTTAAAATAACTAGGGGGGGGGCTCCGCCCCCCCTGCTCGATACGCCCGCCAACCCCCCGCGTAATCGCTTCGCGTTTCCAAGTTGTAGGCTACCCATGCTTGCTGCGCTCGCCAATACCTCATGGAATCGCTTCGCGATACCTTATTTTCCATACACTCAATTTTGGAGTTACTCTCATAAACGTACATTTATTAAAATACCGAGCATTAAATATCCATAAAAACCAGGAAAATCTACTAAAATAGCAGCATAAGGAAAAAAAAAGGAAGTGTACTCATTTCCAAGTCCACCCGAGACGGAGCCCTTTCCTGATTGGTCTATTCGACTCATGGAAGGTGTGGTCCACCAGGACGCGTTATTTCCGGAAACCTTACACATCAGCATCATTCCAGGAGTCATTCCTGGCGATTTATTTAAGGCTAGTTTTTTTTTTTTTACTACAGAAGGATATTTGTTTGAGAGTTGGACTGACCAATATAAGATGTATTTTTTACTGTAACAAATTTTCTAGATTTATTATAAATCAATGAAACAGCTCATTCTTAAAGATTTTCTTTCGTCGAACTTCGACGGGATCCACCACGCTGTAATAAACTCTGCGATCATTTTTGTATGGATAGCATGTATAATCGTAGAGAAATTAAGTTTTTTATAAAAACAGTCCCAATTTTTTCAATGTTTTTTGCTTATAATTTGCAGAATTCTTAATATAAAATAATGTTCTTTTTCGAAAAATATGACAAACAACATTGTACACAATACCCTGTAATCAGAAATAAAGAATAATAAAAATTGCTAAAAAATAAGCAGGTTTACTGAATAATTTTTTACTACTCTGTTAAAATTTTGACCCTTTTGCCGCATCGTCACTCCACTGCTTTTATAGAAAACGATTATACTCCAGACTATTATTGAGCAATCTCATGAGTCAAAAGAGAGATATTCTATAAAAGCGGGGGAGTGACGATGCAGCAAAAGGGTCAAATTTTTTAGTGTGTACGCATACATGAATGCTATTAAAATTTCATTTGTATATTATGTTAGCTAAATGTATAGAGCAAGTTCTGTGACAGTCTCAGAAACATAGCTTGAAAATTCTGAAAGTGATCGTCAGTAGAATAAACTCAAAATCCGTTTTTCCCAAGATAAAGCAAAAAAAATGAGGAGTTGTATCCAAATGTAGTAATGCGTGCCATATTGTGTATTCTATATTGACACTAATCAATGGCTATATGGATATCGTTCCTCATCGTTTTGCTTCATTTTGGGAATAACGCAATTTTACCGATTTTGGGAATCGACAAAAGAAATGTAAGAACTGTACCATTATGCTTACACACTTAGAGTTTCAGGATAATTCATCATGTATTTTTCTAGATATTTAACAAAATGTCTAAAATCCCAAGTGATCGGTCACCTTTCGCCATTTAGTGTATCTATATACCATATTGCTATGATTGGAATAATAATCTCAAAATGTCAATTCATAGCTTGAAATTGCTGTACAATGAAGGACACAATCGACTCGTATCCAAGAACTGAAATTGGCTGATTCTAATTCAGTCCTTCGCTCTGATTCCCAGTATGCTTTCCGTTTTTTCAGTTTTTGAGAAATTAGTATATTTAAATTTATCAAATTTAAGCTTTTTCTTTTTTTCGCTTTTTTATGAAATTTTACATATAGTAAATGTCACATGGAATAAACTTTTCTGGATAATGACTACTGTACTTTTTGCTAATTGTCACGATTTGCATATCCTTAACATTTATCTCATAGTTAAATCTGGTAACTTTAAAGTAGTTGCCACAGAATTAACGTAATATTTCTCTAGACTAAATTTTTATGCTTACTTCAAATTTGCAATCTCTTTCATATATTATATATATATATGTTACGGTTAGTTTGATAAATTCGTTAATTATTGATAATAACCACGTCTTTAGTAAATTTGATAAATGTTGCATGTTAATCAAATTTACCGGTTTTTATTAATAATTACCGATGAAATTCGGTCGATATGATTAATTAAGCTTAGTAACGAATATGTATTTTACAAAAACATGTACTATCATAACTGTTTGAATCTAATAGCAAAACATTGTTAACCCTTTCCGGCACGGGCAAATTTTGTAGTAAAATGAGAAATTATCGACTGACACCGGAATTCACAAACGAATTTTTTAGATATTTTGAATTCCTGAATTTAAGTTTTTATTGTATAAGCAAAATTTTACTAAAATATTACTGGTGTCATTCGCAAGTTTGGATTTAAAATTAGGTATCCCAGATCGGGCACAGTGTGCCGGAGGGTTAAGAGAATATATAATAAAATAAAAAGTTACAACTTTTTGTCCCCTATTATAATAGTGCATGATGTTTATCAAAGATTGGCGATTAAAATTTTTTATAAATTAATGGTTTATTCCAGCATGCAAAAAGTCACATTTTCTTTATGTGCACTAAATATAGTAAACTAATACACAGATACACAATAAACTAATAAATTTCCATAACAAACTTAATGTCTTGTAAGTTATGTCACAAAATATGCTTTGAAGTTTCATGATTTTAACAGCACTAAATAATCTTTTATACCCTTAAATAAAGTACACACTATGAGGTAAATTCGCAATACTATTCAATTCTACTATAAAAATAAACTAATACGTTCAATACATTGAAACCTACTAACGCAATAAGCGTATTTTCATAACAGAAGAAACAATCGTATCAAAAATAAATGTGAAAAAGAAGAAAAAGTTCAAGAGAAATCAGTAAAAGCACATATCGATCTATTTTTTGTTTGAAAGCTTCTAAATCTGGATAAGCCTTTTCTGTGTTTCTATTTCTTTGCTTACTTTTGCTCAGGTGGAAAATTTAAAACCACATCTCAAAAAGCTTTTCAGGTGTTGGATAAACATTTAAAAATGCACTTATTTACGGATATTTACCGTATAAAATTTGCATGAAACCCTATATGAGAACAAAAATAAAGTTTAGCTAATTTCAGTTACAAAAATTATAAGATTGCATCTATACTAATAAAATAACAAATCGCTCTGTCTGCGTGTGTGTGTGTGTGTGTGTGTGTGTGTGTGTGTGTGTGTGTGTGTGTGTGTCTGCGATGGCTAGCGAAATCTATGGGACGTACGAAGCTCAAAATTTTTATGAGAGTAGCCCTATATCTCTCCTGATGCACCTGAGCTTCAGAATTTCGAAATTCTATTTATTAACTGAGTAATTAATTAAATTCCAAAGATCACTCTCATAAAAAATCGCCTTTTTTCTTCTTTTTTTTCTCTTCATTTAGTTATGGTTGGTTGGTTGCATAAAATTTTCGCATAAATAATTTAAAAAGCTGGAACAGACCTTTAAAATTCATAGACTGGCAAACTGTCAGTTTAAATAATGATTTTTTATCACAGCGGTTGCAAACCATGGAGGAAAAATATAGGTGGTGGTGAAGTAAACCGAAAAAAGAGTTGCAATATTAAACCATTTATCGCTCAAATATTAATGTCCCAAACAAAAGCATGTGGAAGGGATTTTGTATTAATAAGACGAATTGAAAGAATTGAATAACAGCTGAAGCGTATTTTATGAAGAAATAGTAATTTTTTAAAATGGTCTTTTTTCTATTATATTATTTATTTTTAAAAAATGTTTGCTTTTAAAATAATTGAAATTGATAAATTCGAAATAATTTAAATGTCAAAATAAAATTAAATAAAATATTGAAAACATTTGATTTGAACTAAAAATTGTATTACTAAAAGCTTTCTTTTTTTTTTCAGAACTTTTTAATACTTTATAACGTAGATGAAAATATGTTTTTAATTTAACAACATATTAATAACTCTATGTCAATATATAAAATATATTTATGAAAACATTCTTTTAAAATCATGCGCGAAAACTTAAATAACAAATATTAGTCTAAAATATAGATTTCAGAGTGCAGACGATTTTAAGACATTAACGAAAGAATGTTAACTTTTCAAGCAAAATCTTAAATGATGCTTCTATATTGATATTTCAAAGTGACGGCTAGGTTACATTTATGTTATATTTAAGTTACGGTAGGGTAATGTTAAGTCGCAGTTAGGTTACAGACAGATTATGGTTATGGTACAAAAGTTTACGGTTAGGAATTTGTCCACAGAGTCAACATTACGCATGCTTTGATTAAAAATATACACTTTTGTTAAATGGCTCTGAAATTATAATACTATATACCAATCTTTTATCACCGCGTATCGATTCATTCACGGTATAGTCGGATTTAAGAATGATATAATTAGTTTGAAATTCAAAATTTTTCACTTGGGATTTCTATGCGAAAAAAATAATTAGTTACGTGATTTAACAGTGATTTTTACGGGTAAATATCAACACTTTAACACGAAACTAACGCAATCGTTGGATACATGTTCCCTCCCGTGTTTCTCATTGCTCATTTTAAGTATTTCTAGAGCTTAATATTAGTTGTTGTTTTTAAAACCGATTTTTCACAAAGTCAGCTGCGACGTATTTCAGACAATGCATTTCTGCATGCTTCCAGTTATTGATAAAATCATACAAATTTCAAGTTCGTTTAATATTGTTAATACGGACCCGGGCAACGCCGGGCGGGTCAGCTAGTAATATTCTAATACTTCTAATTTTATGAGTCAGGCGACAATATGGAGATTTATATTAAGCAACTTTCTTTTATATTATTTACAATTCCCCATAACATTAAAAAAGCCGCTAATTTTACTCGTGTTATAAAAAATTTTTACCCCAGAATTTTTATTTAAAATTGTTTAACTTACTCAGTTTTTTTCCTTTGTGTTTTTAAACACATTTTATAAAGAAATTTTTTATTCAAACCGAAATACAACCATCTGGAAAATATCAAAATGAAATATATTTGTTTAAAAAGTTATAAATATGTGGGTCAATAGTCTTTATTATTTCTCTCAATTTAAACTTTCCACGTCCCATAGTTTACGAGTAAAATGGCTGTAACAGACAGATAGGCATAGGAGTAATTTTACAATGGTTCCATTTTTACTTTTGAATTACAGAACTCTAGAAATAGGTAAAATAACTCATGTTATAGATGACAATATTTGTTGAAGCAACTGCTTTTATACTTTAGTTTATTTGTAATTAATCGTTCTTAAAGTAAATTTGCATCGATATTAATTTAAAACTTTTTATTATTATAAAATAATTACATTATTTCCATTAATTTCATAACATTGTTGTTTAATATTATTTTGTAATTTAATATTTTTAATAATAGTTATTTTAATTATATATAATTTATTATATCTATTTGGTTTCTGATATAACTTTCTCTGTTAACTGTCTTAACTGTTGGCAAGGTGAGATTGAAAATTTGAATTTATATTTTTTTCCTCTCTCACATAGTGGCGATTTTATCGTGTAAGTTTATCTATTTGATAATTCTATTATTATTGTTTTAATATTTGTCTAGTATTTTTCATTGAATTAAATTTTGCATTGGCGATTAATTGGGTAATTTAGAAATCATTTTTAGGTTTATCCTGATTTCTAATCAGAAATTAATCGCAATTAATGTGTCTATTTATTATTACCCTTGATAACGAGCTAAATACCACATTTCCAATACTTCGTATTCGTTCCAATATTTGCCAACTCCTCTGTTTTGATTTAGTTTGTTATTTAATGGGTTATGCCATATTTTGATGTTGAATTGTGGTATTGTATAATGGTTCTATATATATATATATTTGCTTTAAACATGTAGACTATTGCTACCATAGGCGCCATTGCAGCACTTAATAATTGCAACATACATATATAAGCTAAATTTCAGGAAAATATTTTTTTTAGCACTAGATGCATAATGTATAAACAATAAAAAAAAAACCCAGTAAACATTAAAATATTAATATGAAACAACATGAAAAAGTCACCAGCAGAATAATAAAAGCCATCACTCTTCAGCAGGCGGAATGGCTTTAACATTCCCCCCACTATTAAAATATAAAGCTTTAGCAGGTTTCGTAGAATGGGACAAAATCTTGCATTAAATATGAAACGATATACTTAAAAGTTATTTTAAAGATTATTTTAAAGAAATAGTATTTTCTTATAAAACTATGTAACACAATCCAATATTCAAAAACTATATTAAATTAAATCATAATTAACCCTATAAAAGTAAAAGAACAATATTTATATTTATGAAATCCTAAATAATAACAATATAAAATGCAAGAAATCGTCCGACTTCCGCCTGTACCTACCAATTAGCATAAAAAATGAACTTACTGCACAAGCACTGCTTTATATTTCTAAAAGGTGACAAGAAACTTTTTACTTTTGTCCCATTCTACGAACACCTGCTAATGAAGCTTTATATTTTAATAGAAGGGGGAATGTTAAAGCCATTCCGTTTGCCGAAGAGTGATAGCTTTTATTATTCTGCTGGTGACTTTTTGTAGTTTCATATTAATATTTTAATGTTTACTGTTTTTTTAATTGTTTATACATTATGCACCTAGTGCTCAAAAATATTTTCCTGAAATTTAGATTATATATATATTGGTGAAACTTCTGAATGCATTTTTCAAGAACTTCTAACTTTTATCATCATTCTAAAAATTGTCTAAATTTGTTCACATGTACCCTATTGGAGGGGTAGTTGTGAACATACCTGGGGCACATGTGAACACATGCATAAATAAGGCAAAAAAAATTGTGAATAAAAATTATAATAAAAACTAATTAGATATCCTCTTTCTAGTTGTGTAAATTAAAGAATAAATGCTCCAACATAGATACAAAGATATATTCGTAAAAATATACCTACTCCTTTTGAGTATATAAAGCATAGGAAAAATGTGTTACTTTCAAATAAGTTACTGAATAATTCTGTTATTGTGTTTTTACTTTTTAGGGTTTCGTTCATCCGACAAAACCCTATTCGTCTCTTTTGTCCTCTGTCTGTCCGTACACCAAAACTATATATGCCAGAGAGTTCAAATTTTGTGTACTTACAGCTGAATACCTCTTGTCACACAACAAATCATAAAAATTTGAAAAAGACTATTATTTTAAATATCATCAGTTCATTTTGTTGTTGTTATTTCTCTTCTAGTTGTTGCCACACAAGTTTAAATTAGGAATGGGACAAATATTCGGCCACTATTCGGTATTCGGCCTTTTTGCCGAATATTCGGTTGGCCGAATATTGAAGGTTTGTTGACCGAATACTTCGGCCGAATACCTGTAGCCGAATATTTAGAGATATCTGGCCGAATATTGGTAAAATCTCGCCGAATAGTGAAAGATATCTTGCCAAATAAATTTAGGATTTAAAGAATTTCATTTCTTGCAATTTTTTTTTCTCCAATCCAAATTGGCTATTTCATTCATGAAGTCATTGTCATTCTTACTTACAAAATATACAGTTATTCAATTGCTAAAAAATACACAGCCTTTCTGTATTTCCTATAAAAGTTAGTGATATTTTAGAAAATGCTGCCAAGTTGGAGATTTAATTGTACGGGAAGTGTCTTCATTAACCCTTTCCGGCACGGGCAAATTTTGTAGAAAAAGGAGAAATTATCGACTGACACCGGAATTCACAAACGAATTTTTTAGATATTTTGAATTCCTTAATTTTAGCTTTTATTGTAAAAGCAAAATTTTACAAAAATATTGGTGCCGTCTGCAAGTTTGGAATTAAAATTAGGTATCCCAGACCGGGCACAGTGTGCCGGAAAGGGTTAAAGAATGATCTAGTACAATTCAAGATATAAAAATACTATAGAAAAAAAAAGAAAAACATTGCCTTATTCTAAAACACTTTAATATATATTAATGCCTGCAAATTCTATGCACATATAAAAAAAGACTCGTATGAAATTCGTAAATTATTTTCTGTAAAGTATGAAATGAAAAAATTCTTTAACTAGGTGTATTAACGAAGATTCCTTTTTAAAATTAGATATCAAATATCACTATTCGAAATACAACACTACATCTGAAAACAGAACTGCTGGCAAAGTAGATACGCATTAGATGAAACAAATTGTTTTATGAAGATGGTTTTATATGTATTTAAACTTAAATTCTAAATACTGAAAAAAAAAAATATTTTTTTTATTCCATAGTTTTCACTTTAAAAAATTTATTTGCATAATTACTGACTTAAATATGTAACATTATTATGAATATATTTTTAATTTACATATTCCTTCATTCATGTTGTTATCAATTTATGTTTACCCTTTTAATGCTTGTTGAATAAGTGGAATATTGAAGTTGAATATTGTATGTGCCAATTCAAATGTCAAAGATTTTGTTACTATATGCATTCTACTTTAAACATAACCTTTTGCTTTAACGTAATTTGTAATTTAAAGCTTGGCAACTGATTTCAGAGCAGTCTCATTCTTACGAATTTGCTTATCATTGAGGACACAGACTCTAAATGATCAAATTTACTTCATTAAAGGTTATTTCAGAAAATATCTCCTTGTGAGTTCTGAGAGAGAGAGAGATTAAGAATATTATTAATTTTGGATGCAAGAAAGGGTAAAAGTATCATTTGATAGTAAAAATGAAGTACATTCTTCATATTTTAATGGAAATATCTTACCATCCTGACTTATTGAAAATCAATTTGATGTACATTAAGATAAAGGAATGTAATGCAATTTCATAATTTTTTTGTGTTAAAATATGTGTTTCAAATTTAAAAATACATTTAAAAGCACATTTAAGAGTAATAATTATTAATGAGTTCCTATTTTTTAAATTATATATATAATCAAAATTTATTTTCTTTATTGGGGAAAAAAAGTTAGTATTCGGCCTAATATTTGGCCTAATATTCGGTATTCGGCCAAATCACTATTCGTCCCATCCCTAGTTTAAATAGATATAAAAACTATTTCATTTTTTACCCTTTACTTTTAAAAGAGATGGAGTACTTCTGTTGCCACAATTACAAAATTGGTATTATAAACTACAAAAAAATTAATATATCAAAAATAAATTGAGATACAGCTTTTGAACAAAATGCATTTAAAAGTACATTTTTTTCTTATACGATGCTGTGAAACTTGAAGATGTGCGATATTTACGAGTTTAAAAATTTGCAATAGCGTAAATTTCAAAACTGAAATTTCATTTCATCTAATTGTTGCACGCAAGTTTAAATAAAATTATTATGTATGTAACATAAATTAATGGATTAAATAGATCATGTAAAAACGTGCCTATTTGTTTTTATTTCATCATATTAAATCATATTTATTATCTATTTTGACAGGCGAAATGAAATATTTTTTATATTTATTAAATTATTATTCATTTAAATTAAGAGCTGCCTCTGGTGACCAGTTTGGTCTCCCTCAAATTTATGCTAAGTTTTGCAATGTTTTACTTTTATTCATAATTTTATTTTCTTCGTACCTTCACTAAATCTGCAGATTCTGTTAGAGAAATCAACAAATCTATGCAATCAAGACAGCATTTAGGAGAATAATTCAATATTCTGTTCTGGTTGCCGCGATTGGCCAAGAAATCCCAAAATAGTTCCGAAATTTCATTTGTTAATTTAATGATTAGAATGTGTTTTGAAGGAAATATTAAATGAAACCCTCTGTGCGATCTCCGATCCCATTTACCCACTTGTTTATAAATGTTATGCATTGTGTGTAACAAAATTGTGTATCATTAAAAATTGGTAAAAGTGTGATATAAAAATTTGGTGATTATCACAGTACTACTTAACACTTTCTCTGACCGACTAAATTTTGCTTTCATAAAATAAAATATCTTTATTTTAGTAGGGCTAAAGAAAATTAAATACAGTTAAAACTGGAAATCATTAAAGAATAACAAATAAACATATTGGTTTTTACAGAAATCCAACTTTTAATTATTATCAAACTTCCAATAAATTAAAACTGTGAAGAAATGATAAAAGGTAATTAAAGGGTAATTAAATTAAACAAGAACAGACTTAAAAAATACACTTGTCATCTATTCACATCTAGCCCCATATGTTTTGCACACAAGTGCCTCCTATACCAACTTTAATCCATATTATATTAAAAAGATAAGTTTTATTGGAATAAGGAAACAAAATTTTTAGTAGACTCACTTAACTATTGCCACTAAAGAGTGTAGTGCAGATATTCTAGTTTAAAAAATGTTTTGAATGAATTTTTACTTCAATAACTTTGGAAGACTTTTTTACTTAATATCTAACAAAACAAACAAATTACAATAACTAGAAATCAAAACGGCTGATTTTCTGAAAATTCAGCAAAAATAATTGTGCATATGTTAAGGTTCAGTTCATTAAAAATACCATAGGTTGTTTATCAATTACAAATAAAAAGGAACTTTTGAAGCCTTTTATTTTCCTAGCCATAGATTTATTTTTGACAGATAAATAAATAAAATAAAATTTAAAATTTCATTTTAAAAAGTATTTTTTAAAAGAATTTAAGAGTTTTTAAAAGTTATTTTAAATGATTTTCAACAAAGTGATTTGCAAAAAATGTTGTATGTATGCGATTAATTGCATGGAGTAACAATTTGGAAACTATTTAAAAAAGATCCAAAATACTGAAAAATATAAGAGTGATAATTTTTTTAGTATTTTTTCTACATTTTTTAAAAGAAAAAAAAAATATCCACTAGAGGATTAAATTAATTATGTATATATTTTTTTCTCATGATACCAAATGCCATTGGAAAATACAGAAATGAATATATGTCATACTTAAAACTTCTCTCTTTAATTATGTAAACGAAACGGAAAAGTCTTAACATTACGAATAAAACTTGAAATGCTTCAAAAGTATGTTGAAACATTATTAAAACTTGCAAAGACGACTAGATGGCAGCACTAACGCTATTGGTGTATTTTACTTTCATTATAATCATAAAGATCCCATTACGTGAAAAAAGCATAGACTCAATAAAGGTGACAACTTTATTCTATATTGCAACAGAGAAACTAGCAAAAGCCATGCTTTGTTTGGATTCGCGGATTTTTATTTCGTAAGATAAATAGTTGAAAGTAACAATATTTTTTCTAATTAATTTCGCATCTTTTTTTTTAATTTGTGATATAAGACTGGTATAAATAAAAATAGTTTCGAAGTACAATTATACAAAATATTAATTTAATTTGTTTACAATTCTTTTATTGCCACTTCACACACACACAAATAATAATTTTTTTGTTATGCTTAGGTATCGTCTGCATCAGGGCCGTAGCTAAGGGAGCGCTACGAGCGGCTCAGCTCCCCTAAAATATTTTGAGCCCCCCCCCCCCCTGGAAAAAATTCCAAAGTCACGAAATAATTACTGTTCCGAAAATTCAAATGAAATTCTGTTCAAAAGTCTAATTTAGGTTTGAGTTCCTTTTGTAATTTTGCAGAATTACTAAATTGTATCTAAAATAAGCAATTCAACACTCCCTCATCCTATGAACCTAGCATGATATTCAATTTTGCACCAATTATGCACACAAAATTTTCATCATAATAAACTTTTCTTAGCATTAAATGAAGTTATTATAATAGTTTAATAAGAAACATAGTACCTACAGTGTAAATATGCACTAATTTATCTTTTTATGTCAGAGAAAAAGAAAAAATATATATGAGCCCCCCCCCCCCCCCCCTAAAGATCACTTCTAGCTACGGCCCTGGCTCTGCATAAATGATTTCACAAAATAAAAAAAAATGGGTATTTGAATTCAACTCTGAAAAATACTTTTACAATTGAATGTATATAATTGAATTTTCACAAATTTTAATTCATTAAAAATATGCTTTAATTTTCCTAAAAAAGATATTTTTAAAATTTTATAAAAGAAATCGTGAAACTATTGTACGGTTAAAAAGAAAGAGCATAGTTTGGAAATCTGAAAGCACTTTTTGAGATATTTTGGAAGAATAAAGAAAATGTATTTTGCTTATTTAATAAATCATGATTCTAACTAATTCTTTTAGAATTAATCATGATTCTAATTAATCATGATTCTAATCATAATTCTTAGAAAGACCCCCACGAAGACGAAGGACACTCCATCCTGGGCCTATATCCCTCGGGTAGATAATCGGCCGAAAAAAATAAACCAATCTAACTGTAATAACTGACTCCATGATTTATTTTTACTTCTGAAAATGTAACTGTTTCATTTTTAAATGCAAACATGCGTCCGTAATAGAAAAACATGTAAAATAATTTAATTAAAATAATAAATTTTTTAAAGTTATTCCGTAAATATATATATATATATATATATATATATATATATATATATATATATATATATATATATATATATATATATATATATTGTGCAAATCTGCAGATCATAATTTATTTTTATGCTTAATTTCAAGTCAAAATATTGTATGGTTTTTTTGTAAAGTGTACGACAAAATGTAATTTGAGTAGCCTAGTAGAGGATTCGCTTCGCTCATCCTAATAAATTCTTCAACTTAGATACTTCACTTTAATGATCAGTCAAATTAATAAATTTATAAACATGTTATATAAACATATAAACAGTAATAATAATCTATAATTCCTGGCAAAATTTATATCATTTATTGTATTATTTTCTCAAGACTTTTTTGATATTATTTTAAATATAACAAATTTTTATTGTGTAAGATATTTATTTATTTATGTTATTTAGAATTTTAAATAAATCATTGCATTTATATTAAAGATGTACTCATGCAAGAATTTTACATGATACTACTTTTCCTTTCTTTTAAGATCAGATTTTTTTTTTTTTTTTTTTTTTTTTTTTTTTTTTTTTTTTTTACACTTTTAGCTAAAAAGACTTTTTTTTAGGGGGAAGGGGATTTTTATTGAGAAAGTGTGAATGCATTATTGAATTTAGGTAAACATTTTTTAAATGCGCAGCTCGGTGCTCTAGGTTTGTGCACAATTACTAATACCAATCCACAAAATTAAATTATTGGTGAAATCAAAGTAAAAAAAATGCAACTAAGAAAATTTAATGTAAATCAAAATTGATCACCCATTTTATAAATTCGGGCATTATCAAATTCTGTGCAACAATTAAGCATTTAATAAGTTATTTTAGATAATATATATATATATATATGAATGGTATATCTTCTATAATAATAGTTGAAAGTAAATTTTCATTTTAACATTTTAAAAAGAATATATGATTTCCTTTAAATTTTGGGCATCATGGTTTGTACGGGTCCTGGAATTTCTAGACCAGGAAGTTCAGGGAGATTCTTTGTTACCAGTAGTATTTTCTTATAGAAATTCTCTCGTTAAATAAGGCAAAACTTCCCAAGTTAGAACTCGATTTTTTTTTTTATAATAAGGATATCTTAAATAGAAAATAACGAGGCACGTATGAACCCTAGTCATAGAATTTACTTTTTAAATTTCAATAAATTTAAACAAAATTCAAATAATTAACGAAAAATATTTAAAGATCTCAGAAGGAAAGGAAATATTGGAAATTTTCTTTTGGTAAAAATCAGTTTATTTCAATAACAGATGGCAGCACTATATGACATTTACTCCTTCAAATGAAAGAACTTGAAATTATATTCGAGGTTTACGAATTTTTAACGAAACGCAACAAATATAATAAAAAATTTCACGAAAATTTATTCCGTTTAATTTTTTTTAAGTTTTATCAAAACTTAAGCATTTATAACTGATAAATTAGATGAATAAGGACATAATTTTAAAAGAATTTAACTTATTTTTCTCTCCCGTAACTTTGTAAATTTAAATAGATAAACATCACATACCACTATCTCTACAAACTATAATGATGTTAATTAGTGTACATTACATTAGTTATATTTTTTACGATGCTGATTCTTTGAAAGGCAAAATTAATATAGATCATAATCATAATTCGTAATTTTCAATATAAATGTATAAATTATAAATATAAATTATAAATTTTAATGTAAATGTAATAAGACTTACAATTAGAGAAAAAAAATTTATTCTTTCTGATCAAAAAACGTCTAGATTAGATTGTGTATCATCATATCTGATTAAAAAAGAAATATTTCAATTGAGTCTATTTGAGAAAGACGAGATTAATTAAATCCTCAAATATTCCAAATTTCTAACCATATGAATATTTAAGAAAATGTGCAGTACCATAGTAATATGTAATTCAAACAAATATCAAAACATATATGAAAATAAAATTATTTGCTTGAAAAGCATCATTTCAACAAAACATTAAAAATATTTGTGTGTTTTTATTGAAATGCAAGCAAATAATTGTATTTTTATTTACTTGCATTTCAATAAGCAGCAAATAATTGTATTTTTATATATTTCTTGATATTTGTTTGGAATATATATTATTATGATATAATTAATAGTAGACGTAATTAAGACTATTTTATTTCTAAAATGTGCAGTGCATACAAAACATACTTTCCAGACTTCTTTCATCCATTGAACATAAAATGTCAAGTACGAGTATAACCATTTGAAAAAAATGAAAGCTGATGGCACCATTTTTATTATTCAAAAATAACTTAATATAGCAATAATTAGTACTCATTATTCAAAATCGATTTGTACAAACAGCTTTTTCATACTGTTATTTGTGGAATAATTACAGGAGATGGTTACTTTTTTTCAGGACTGTAGATATAATGGTCTAAATATTTTGATCCTTCGTTTAACCCTTTGCGGCGCAGGACAAATTCATTGTTTAAGTATTGAAATTAATGACTGACATCGGAATTTGAAAACAACTTTATTTGTAAATAAGAAAACGCTATATTTCACTCATTCAATAAACCGTAATTTTTTTTAACAAAATTCTGGTATCAATGTGGCGTTTGTGAATTAAAATTAAGTAGTATATCTATGAAACCAGCGCGCCGCAAGGGGTTAATAGCAGTACAAATATGAAGGGGGGGGGGGGTAGTGGGAGGTTCCAACCTCTGAAAATTTTGATTTTTGTGAATTATTATTTTTATTAATATTGAAACCTATACCAATGTAGTTTCGATTGTAGGTTATTTTAATTAGACACCACCAGTGTTGAAGTCGTAAATAAAACAGAGTATACACTATATTGCCATTGATTATGGGACACTTGCGATTTTAGACAATTTACTAAATATCTAGAAAAATACACGAGGAATCATCTCGAAACTCTTAATGTATAAATATAATAGTATAAGTCATACATCTCCGTGAAGATATTTTGCCGAAACTCCAAAGGGGACCGTCAACAAATTAAAAAAGAATGAGAATCTTTTGAATAACCCTGTCAAAACTAATGTAGCAAAAGCGCTCAAACACTAGATTATGATTGAATGCCTTATTGTAATACACTGTGTTCCTTTTTATGCAAATAGCATGCATACTCGCAGAGTAATTAAGGTTTTTATAAAAATGATCCCAAATTTTTCCAAGTTTTTTCCTTATAATTTTCAGAGTTCTTAATATAAAATAATATTTTTTTCAGAAAATATGACAAACAACATTGCACACAGTACCCTGTAATCAGAATTAAAAAATAATGAAAATTGTATAAAAAATGAGTTGGTTTACTAAATAATTTTTTACTGCGCATGCGTCAACGATATCAAAATTTCATTTGCATATTATGTTAGCTAAATGTATAGAGCAACTTTTGTGAAAGTCACAAAATCATAACTTGAAAATTCTGACAATAATCGTCAATTGAATAAGTCGAAAATCCGTTATTCTCAAAATGAAGCAAAAACAAGAGGGGTTGTATCCATATATTCATTGATTAGTGTCAATATAGAATACACAATATGGGATATACTACTGCATTTGGATAAAATCCCTCATTTTTTTGCTTCATTTTGGAAACAACGGATTTTGTCCTTTTTCTATAGACGATTACTTTCAGAATTTTCAAGCTATGATTTTGAGACTTTTACAAAAGTTGCTCTATACATTTAGCTAACATAATATGCAAATGAAATTTTGATATCTTTGACGCATGCGCAGTAAAAAATTATATAGTAAACCTACTCATTTTTCATACAATTTTTATTATTTTTTAATTCTGATTACAGGGTACTGTGTGCAATGTTGTCTGTCATATTTTCTGAAAAACATATTATTTTATATTAAGAACTCTGAAAATTATAATGGAAAAACTTGGAAAAATTTGGGACCATTTTTATAAAAACCTTAATTACTCTGCGAGTGTGCATGCTATTTGCATAAAAATGAACACAGGGTATTACAATAAGGCATTCAATCATAATCTAGAGTTTGAGCGCTTTTGCTACATTAGTTTTGACAGGGTTATTCAAAAGATATTCATTCTTTTTTATTTTATTGACGGTCCCCTACAGCGTTTCGGTAAAAAATCTTCACTGAGATGTATGACGTATACTATTATATTTATACACTAAGAGTTTCGAGATGATTCCTCATGTATTTTTCTAGATATTTAGTAAAATGTCTAAAATCGCAAGTGTCCCATAATCAATGGCAATATAGTGTATACGCTATAGGCAGAGGGTATAAGCTAAAGTCACGTTACGCCGGCCCGAAAGTTAAAATTTCCGCCTGAGCACGGCCTGGCCCGACTGAATTTCTACAGAACATTGATCTTTACTCTTACGGAAGAGTTCAGGCCAAAAAAACTTGGTCTTTTTTTCTTGTTTATAATCTCCATTTATGCAGAAATGCCGTAGGCTGCGATATTTATGCTTTTAAATGAACCTTTGATTGTTGTATGTAAATATTTCAGTTATCATTAGTACTATTAATCCATAATCTATGTAAAGAAGAGATAAAAAAAAAAAAAAAAAAAAAAAAAAAATGGTATATGGTAAAAGTAAAATCGTCTAACAAGGAAGGTCTCCATACGGGCATACTCGGAAAAATCTGAAAAAATTACAAAATGTTCTTCTCATATAGTTATATATGTTTATAAAAAATTTCGGCGGAACCTCCTTATAACGTCCGTAAAAAAATAATAAAAATTTCGTTTATTTGGCGATTTATCACCGGTTGGCGAAAAAACGAAATTTTGAAAAATACGCTTTTACGCTTCGAATACTTTTTAAAGAAAAAAACTTTCTATGTTCAATTTATTTAATTAAGTTTAGTTTAAGTAATTTTAGTTTTGCATTTTTGCTTTACTTTAAGTGTAATTTTGTCGTATACGTTTATATGTACTTATAACAAAATGAAATTAATATATTTTATCATTTAAAACACAATTTAAATTGATTAAAATTGTTTCAAATTGAAAAATACACTGTTAAAAATCTGCTGCATTTTGTTGCAACGCACTCCCTTGCTTGTATAGAAAACGGTTACTTGGTCGTGAAATGGAGCTTTCTCGTTGGTTGGAATAGAGATATTATGTACAAGCGGTGGAGTGCGTTGCAACAAAATGCAGCAGATTTTTAACAGTGTATCACACGGTCAATTCACCGTGCTATGGAGCATTCTCATTGGTCAGAAGAGAGGTATTCTATAAAAGTAGTGGAGTGACGTTGCAGTAAATGCTGCAGATTTTTAACAGTGAAGTCAATTAAAATCAATTTTCAGATTCGTTGAAATCGTCTGCTTTTGGCGAGGAAATGCATTGCTCGCCAAATCCCGCGTTGCTTTCAGCTTTTCACGCCAATTATTCCAAACTATTTTATTTTTTTATATATCTAATAATGTAATTCCGCCGCTAATTTTCACTGATCCTTTATTACCTACATGAGTAGTTTAATTCGTATTTTTTTCAAAAAATTCTGTGTATGCCCCCAATGGAGACCTTCCTTGTAAGACAGAATCGCACTGGAAAGAAAAAATACGTTCCCTTCTTAACAGATGTAAATGTTTAATATAATTTTTTTTTTTTTTTTTCGCACATTGTTGTATTTATTTTTCATGGATGGACGGTTTAACAGAAATTTGCAGTTTTCAGTTTTTAAAAAAATTCCGTCATAATCATGTTTTTTTTTTTTTTTTTTTTTTTTTTTTTTTTTTTTTTTTGTTGTTGTTGTTTTTTTTTTTTTTTTTACATGTGTTTAAATCTATTTTAATAAGCCTAGTAATCTACGATTCTTTAAAAAGAATAAATTCTAATGCTTAGTTGCAGAATAATGGCGATTTAAAAGTATATGCCTTTTTTTGCAAAAAATTTTTGACCAAATCAAATATTACTGATTTATGAACAGATTTGACAACGTCGAAAAAAGGATTTTCATATGGGATGATTCAACATGAACTGATTATTTTGGTCCATGAAGGCTAGATAGAATGAAATCAGTCTCGGCTTCGTACGGGAAAAATACGTTAGGCCTGGCTCGATACTACAGGAAAAAAATTAAAGCCCGAGGCCGGCCCGGCCCGAAAACATTAGTGACTAGGCTCGGCCCGGCCCGAGTCTTTAAAAGTAAGGTCCGCGCCCGGCCCACGGGCAGGGCCGAGGCCCGGCCCGTGCAGATTTCTAATGCACACAATATCTTCTTTAATAAAAAATTACGTGTTGCTGACTGCGGGCTTTTTCGCTAATCATTGCCACAGATTAATCTCGGAAAATTAAACTTTTGAAGTCATTGAAAACAAAAATAGCTCGAAAAGTACTTGTCAGAAAATTGTTAGACAAACTGCGTTTGAAAGGTTAAAAAAAATGTATTTTCTTTGATATAAATTTCAAATCTAATGATTATGCCGTTTCCTAAAAGTTGAATTTAAAATATTACTAAATTTCACAATGGAGTACCATAATAAAAACCTTCACGCGTAATAATAACGGCAATGTACCCTGATATATGTATACTGGCTACAGAAGGAGTCAAATTACTGTAATCTTATTTTTCTGCTAAAATACAAAAGTGAATTATGATGGCACATGTGCATGATTTTTATTAAATTCTCAACAAGTACTAGATGTGCCATTTCTTTTTAGTTGTGAATACTGTAAATAAATTCACGTTATTAAAAAATGTATTTATAAAACATGCAAATAAATGGAAAACGATGAGTAATAAATGGTAAAACGGGTTTAAAAAAAAAAAAAAAAAAAAAAAAAAAAACTTTATGAAATGTGTATACATTTTCCATTTACTTTTTGTCATTAAAGACATATAGTCGAATACACCGATATATTTCATTTGATTTAAGTTTCGTCAGGAGAAACCGACCAGCATAGCGGGCGAAGGCTGCTAGTTCTATTATAAACCTCTTTTAGTGCACCGCAGTGATGTTTATCAATATCAATATGCTTGAAATAATGTTATATCATTAAAATACACCACAAAGGATTTTCCTTCCCTATACACCGCAATGTAACAGAATTCTTTTGAGTGGTCTTGCAAAAGAACTATAAATGCTACACACTACATTCTCAATATTGGACATGCTATGATTAACCTCATTAATATAGATCAATTGCATGACAATCCGATTATATTTACACGAGTTACAGCTTGGACGGACAGACAAACCAAATTCGTAAACCTTTTTGAGCCACTTTGAAAAGCGTTAAAATATATAACACCTCATATGGGTGAAATATGACAAGGTGGCGAGTTGTGAGGGAAAAAGCAGTCAAAAAAGATGTTAAACACCAGTATTTTGTTAAAAAGAAATTCAGTTTCTTTAATCTCTTTATATTACTGGAAGTATTTTCCATATGAAAATACTGATAGTAGTTTCCTCTTTTTAGGTGCGTTCGTAATTACGTAAATACGTAGCACCTATTGTTGTCGCTCAGTCCGTCCGTCTGTCCATCCGTCCGTCCGCATATAACAACGCAAAAACTACCCAACCGAATCGTTTGAAATTTAAAATACATAATTATAACATAATTTTGTCGAGTCATTTCAAATTTTATGAAAATCGGATGGATAGATCAATTACAGGGACAATCCAAAAGATTCCGTTACATTACGGTCAAAGGGGAAACAAGTTTCATATGCATTTTAATCGTTTGAAATTTAAAACATATAATTATTGCGTAATTTTATCGAGTCATTTCAAATGTTATGAAAGTAGGATGCATAGATCATTTACAGGGACAATCAAAGGTATTTCATTACATTACGGTCAATGGCAAAAAATTTCAAATGCATTTTTATGACCTTACACTCATTCGAACATAATAGAATTGGCATGAATCTATGAGGTATATACTAAAATATGCATTCTGTACAATCTGTGGTGCAAATAATTTTTATTATTAAATTACAGGGCCACACAAAAGTATTCCACTACATAATGCTATACGGGGAAACATTGTTTGGGGCGTGTTTTAATTATATTCAACTATTTCACATTTTATGAATAAGATATACGTTTCTGAGGTGTAATAAAAATTACTTTCTGTATACTTACAGGAACACAAAAAAGATTTCGACTACTATACTGTATCCGAAGTACGCTCTTCTATATCAGCAAGATTTGAATATTTTTAAAACTTCGTCATCGTACGAACGTACCTCATTTGCTACGTTCACGTGTAATTTCCAACTTGTTTCGATTGTGTTTTTCCCTGACCACTCGCTACCCTGTATCAGTTATCTTTCGTGCAATGCATCGTACAGTGCCGGAATTCTCTCAAAAATGTTGGCCAAAATCCAGAAACAAATGTTTACATACATTCTTTTTACTTTACAAATTTACATAATTGTATACGAATGTCTTCAAAATACGTTAAGCTTTGCCTCTGTTGAATAAAGTAAACATGTTACAGTTTATTTGATCTCGTAACATCGTGATGTTGAATATTTTAAGAGTTATCGATCTTCATTGTTTTAAACGACATACTGAAAATTAATATTTTCCAGCCATGCATTTTTAGTGCTTTTTAATGCACTGTGTTTCATGACACCTACATCAGTAGATATGGATCGTAAGCATTTACGAATTTTTAGAAAAGACACCAGAGGGGAAAAAATCTTATTTTCTTGCCTATCTTTTAATTAAAGCAAAACGAATTAAAGATTCAATTTATTTTTGTTTTATTTTAAGCTCAATTTTAGGTGCGTATGAGTACGTATTTTTATTCTTATTATTATGTATGCATGTATACTGTATTTATGCGTTTAAAAATTCTTTCTCTACTTTTATATTTTGAATAGTTAAGATATATGTACAATATTTGAGTATTTTATTTCTTTTGTTCTATTGATTGGTAATTCCAATTACTAGGAGAAACAAATTTTTTTGTGGCGTTTTGTGTATTGTTCTCTGAGTGATGTCATAGGTATACATTTCCATAAATGTTGTTTAAGACTGGATCATAAAAATGGAATGCATCAACGAATGCAAATGTCATTTTATACTAAAAAAAGAATGTTTATTAAATCTTAAAACTGAAATAAGTTTTGTAGAAGTGCATCATTTTCATTGCAGTGGCTTTGGAATTCTTCACAGGTTACTGCACTTAAAAAAAAAAAAAAAAAAAAAAAAACGCAATGGAAATCTCTCACTCATAAAACGCAAAATTTTGCAAAACTTTAGTGTGTCTTTACAAAAGAGTAGTGGTTTTTAGGTTCAAATATTATTTGTTTGAGAGTTATATTAATTAACATACGAATCATTTTGTATTGTAAATAATTTTATATATTTATTGTATTCTCAATGAAGGAGTTTCGTCTTAAACATTTTCTTTGGTCGAAATTCGGCGATTTCCACCTCGTTATAATATCCCCCCCCCCCCAACCTTTTTCTCATCGGAGGCGACACTAAACTCTGAAAAAGCAGAATTTCTGCTTCCTGCTTGTTTGACTATTTTCTTTAATGCATGCGCGAATTTAGTACAGCAGATTATTAACTCATATAATATCGCACCTGTGAATTGTGCTGCTCTGCGTTTCTTAAAAAACAATCACTTAATCATTTAAGTCACTGAACCACTTAGTCACTGATACGATTTTTTCTATTTTTATGAAAAATGTTATTTGAATCTATATATTAGTCTAATAATGGGAAAAATAGAAAAACAAATTTTCAGCTAAAATTTGATAATTTATCTCTATGTAACTACACTCTGTGTATACACAATTAGGGTTTTAAAATATTGTATTGCTCTATTTTACAACTAAATGAGCTGTAAATAATTAATTTTATTTGCTTAACACTCTGCAACTTTTTTATATTAATATTTTTAAGTATTCAGTAAAAGTAATGAAAGTAAATTTGCTTTTTTTTAAGTATTCGAAGAACAAATTCTAATTTTTTGTTCAATTGCAGCCATCTGATATGGGCAAAATAAGTGTAATTCCATTCTTTAAACTGTTCTTGATCAGTTACAGCGATCCTTATTGGACAAAGTCTTGCACATAATGAGAATTATAATGTTTTTAGGTATGTGCCAGATGTGACACACGATGCAGTGAAGAATTGACAACGCAATTTTCAATTCTAACTATTTATTTGTTCTGAAAGAAAACTAGAAAAACAAGGAAGAAAATCATGTGTCAAGCATAGATTATAAAACTCCTTTTAACCCTTTCAGAATACTGCATCATTTAAAAGAATGAAAGGCTGTGTCTGAGGAAACAGTTTGGAAAGAACATAACACATTTGAAAACCAATTTCAGCAGTCTGTAATCGTAAAAATATCCGAATAATTCTGTGAAGCCCTGTATATAATCTACAGATTTTAAAGATAAAGAAATTAAAATTTAAAGTTCAGTTAAGAAACGCACGCACAACACATTTGAAAATTCCCATTCAGAAATTTCCGCCAATAAAAGAAAAGTATTCAAATTATTTTCTGCAGCCCTGTATATAATCTATAAAATTTATATACATATCACGTAATATTAGAAAAAAAATAGCTAAATTTCAAAACAACCTACAACTGATAAGTACTTCCAGTAATTACGACTCATAGATTGCTCTGCAACGGATTTTTTTGTTTATCTGTAGGTGAACAATTAATATTATGTGCACCATACTTGTACACTGCGCCTAATTCGTGTATATAATTTTTAATATGTTTGAAATAGCGTAACATCATAAGAATACACTGCAAACGATTTCCCCCCGATAGATTGTAAGGAAATTATTTTAAGTGTTCCTGTAAACGAACCAGTAAATATTACTCACTTTATTTTGAATACTGAACATGCCATCTTAATAACATGTATCGATTACATGCCAATCCGAATAGATTATTCATTTAGAGCATGGATAGACAAAAGTCAAAGCGTTAAAAAATTGGAGTATTCGCCAAGATTTCGGCAAAATATGCTACTATGTATCAGTTCATGAAAAAATATGCATCTATTCAAGATTTAAAATTAATAATAATTAAAAAAAAAAAAAAAACTCTTAGAAGTTTGCACGTGTAGGTTTAATAAATTTTGAAACAACAATCTTTTAAACTTTTGTTATTAATACTTCAAAAATGCTTGACTTTTAAAAAAAGTCCGAAATTGCAAGTCCGAAAGTCAAACGTAGCAAATGAGGTGCATTTGCACAATACCTAAGTTTTAAAAATATTCAGATCTTGGAGTAATAGTATACAGTACTTCGTATATTGTATGTATTAGTAGTCGAAATCTTTTATGTGTCCCTGTAAATACTATCTGCTTTCTATTATACCAAAAGCAACTTGTAGTAAATCTCAGCAACGTATATCAAAAATAGTTTAATATTATTAAAAAGCGCCCCAAACAATGTTTCCCCTTTTATTATTATGCACTGAAATACTTTTTTCAGCCCCGTAAATTTATAAAAATACTAGCAGCCTTCGCCCGCTACGCTGGCCAGTTTTTTTAAACAAAAACTTTGAATCTAACGAAATTTTTATATCATAGTAGTTTTTAGTTTTATATCGTATTTTAGACTGTCTGCCATCCGTGAAAAGTCAGTCATCATAACGAAAAGTTCAAAGTTAGTCACAAATGAATGACGTTCGCTCAACATGCTAACAGTTTTAATCGCATAAAAATTCATTCAGCGGAACCTTTAAAATAAAGCCAACCTTTCGTAATTGGGTTCATCTGATTTAAAACATCTCCATAAGTATTCACTTAAACAACATAGAATGCTATATTTCATTTGCTAAAAATTTCTGAAAAATTATCCAACTAACAATGTCAGTTCCATTCAAATCTATCTAGTAGAACTTAAGTTATAAACGGCCAGAATGAAATTTCCCTTTGCGTTTTATACATATTGAGATATATAGCTCACTTAATCAAGTTAATCTGATTATAGAAATCTCTTTCAAAATTATAGGTTCAATCGATTTTTCTTTTTTTTTCTTTTTTTTTTTTTTTGTACGATGATTAATACGAAATCCAGACTTTTCTTTTATATACACTATATTGCCATTGATTATGGGACACTTGCGATTTTAGACATTTTACTAAATATCTAGAAAAATACATGAGGAATCATCTCGAAACTCTTAATGTATAAATATAATAGTATACATCATACATCTCCGTGAAGATTTTTTACCGAAATGCCATAGGGGACCGTCAACAAATTAAAAAAGAATGAATATCTTTTGAATAACCCTGTCAAAACTAATGTAGCAAAAGCGCTCAAACTCTAGATTATGATTGAATGCGTTATTGTAATACACTGTGTTCATTTTTATGCAAATAGCATGCACACTCGCAGAGTAATTAAGGTTTTTATAAAAATGGTCCCAAATTTGTCCAAGTTTTTCCATTATAATTTTCAGAGTTCTTAATATAAAATAATATTTTTTTTCAGAAAATATGACAAACAACATTGCACACAGTACCCTGCACTCAGAATTAAAAAATAATAAAAATTGTATGAAAAATGAGTAGGTTTACTATATAATTTTTTACTGCGCATGCGTCAAAGATATCAAAATTTCATTTGCATATTATGTTAGCTAAATGTATAGAGCAACTTTTGTAAAAGTCTCAAAATCATAGCTTGAAAATTCTGAAAGTAATCGTCTATAGAAAAAGGACAAAATCCGTTGTTTCCAAAATGAAGCAAAAAAATGAGGGACTTTATCCAAATGCAGTAGTACATCCCATATTGTGTATTCTATACTGACACTAATCAATGAACATATGGATACAACCCCTCTTGTTTTTGCTTCATTTTGAGAATAACGGATTTTCGACTTATTCAATTGACGATTATTGTCAGAATTTTCAAGTTATGATTTTGTGACTTTCACAAAAGCTGCTCTATACATTTAGCTAACATAATATGCAAATGAAATTTTGATATCGTTGACGCATGCGCAGTAAAAAATTATTTAGTAAACCAACTCATTTTTTATACAATTTTCATTATTTTTTAATTTTGATTACAGGGTACTGTGTGCAATGTTGTTTGTCATATTTTCTGAATAAAATAATATTTTATATTAAGAACTCTGAAAATTATAAGGAAAAAACTTGGAAAAATTTGGGATCATTTTTATAAAAACCTTAATTACTCTGCGAGTATGCATGCTATTTGCATAAAAATGAACAAGGCTTATTACAATAAGGCATTCAATCACAATCTAGAGTTTGAGTGCTTTTGCTACATTAGTTTTGACAGGGTTATTCAAAAGATATTCATTCTTTTTTAATTTGTTGACGGTCCCCTTTGGAGTTTCGGGAAAAAATCTTCACGGAGATGTATGACTTATACTATTATATTTATACACTAAGAGTTTTGAGATGATTCCTCATGTATTTTTCTAGATATTTAGTAAAATGTCTAAAATCGCAAGTGTCCCATAATCAATGGCAATATAGTGTATATATAGACTGAAAATTTCAGCTTTTTGAGCCGAAGACATCGCCAAATTAGAAAAATGTAAAGTATCTCACGAACTACTGGACTTACAAGAATTTGCTTAATACCATTCGATGCAGTATGAAAAAATACACTAAAATATGGTATCAGTTGAAAACTAACTACAAAATCTGATCTATTTAGATAAGCATTGAAAATTTCAGGTTTTTGCGCCGAAGACAACGCCAAATTAGAAAAATATGAAATATCTCACGAACTACTGGATTTAAAAGAATTTGCTTAGTACCATTCGATTCAGCATGAAAAAATACACTAAAATATGTTATCAGTTAAAAAATAACTACAAAAGCCAATTTTTAAGGAATTTTTCAAAAGTTCGTTCTTTTTTTAACCCCCTTAGGGGTGGAATTTTCAAAAATCCCTTCTTAGCGGCACTCGGTGCTTCAAGAAGTATTTTTACCCCAATTTTCAAGATTTTTGGTTCGGTAGAATTTTTTGTGCTGTGATTAATACGAAATCCAGACTTTCTTTTATATATATAGATTCTTTGCACTACAGATTGTACAGAATGTACATTTTAGTACATACTTCATAGATGTATAACAATTTTATTATGTTCGAAAGAGTGTCACATCGTTAAAATGCACTTGAAACTATATTTTCCCGTTGACCGTAATGTAACGGAATACTTTTGATTGTCCCTGTAATTAAACTATACATCCAATTTTCATATAATTTGAAACGACTCGACAAAATTATGCAACATTTATATATTTTAAATTTCAAACGATTCGTTTGGGTAATTTTTGCTCTGTTATATGCGGATAGACTGACAAACTGAAGGACAACTATAGATGCTACATATTTATAATAATTACGAACGCAACAAAAAAACAGCGCTCAAAAAGTCAATATTTATCTAATGTTAACTTATCATTACTGACTCTTTATTTCATTCAAAGTCCATTTTTTCCCTTTAGACTGGAAATCAAATCATATCTGTTACGATGCCTCTCTAATCTTCCATATTTCCCAGCAAAATGCATCTTCAATGCGTCTTTAGTAACCTGATAGTACTATTTATAAATAGATGCTGATACCTTGCAGTTGCTAAATTTAAGAAAGCAACACTTTTACAAAATTCAGAAATAAAACTGTACACTATTAAAGAAATATTGGATTGAAAACAATGTTATGTAATCAAAACTACTGTATCTGTGTTCACAGATGTTAATATTCCGATTTACTTTGATAAATCTTTATTTGCGAAATTTAATTCTTATGTTTAACTCAAAATACTGATGAAAGGAAACGCAAGAAGTAAAACGAAAAAGTACAGTTGGCCAAAAGAGAAAGAAACAAGTAGATAAATGTGACCGCAGATCGCACAGTGTGTATCGTTTAATTTTTCTTTCAAAGCAACTTATTCTTTAACCAATAAATTTAAATTGTTAATTTATAATTATTAAATTCAAACACAGATGGTAGCACCAATAAATTTAATTTAAAAATAAATATAAAAGGAAGCTATTTACTTTCATCAAATTAAAAATGCTATTATCAAATTAGTTAAATAAAATCCAAACTTTTAATTTTTTTCATCCTAAATTTAAAAAAACTTGACGGAGATATAAATAAAATTTTTAATTTCTAAAAGCGAAAAAAGCGTTTAAAACTAAATTTAAAATGCTGAATCATTCATAAATCTCAAAAGTTTTTAAAATAGAAAAAAAAAATGAATTACAAAAAATGTTACTCTCTTAAAACGAAAAAGCTGAAATAACTCAAGTTGAGCTGAAATCCACTCTTTTCCCATGTTGAAAGGAACCTTCTCAAGAAGAGCTGAAACAACTCAAGTGAATGAGTTGTTTTTAATCAACTCATGATTGAGTGATCTCTATTTTACTCATACTTGAGTGAAATCAAATCAATAAAGGTTAAATCCAGTAGTACTTGAGTGATTTGTAATCAAGTCAAACTTAAGTGAAATGAAGTCATTTAAGACTGAATCTCGTAGCACCTGAGCGATTTGTAACCAAATCATACTTGAGTGAAATGAAGTCTTTAGGATTAAATCGAGTAGCACTTGAGTTAGCTGCAGCCAACTCGTATTTAAGTGAAGTGAAATAATTTAAGGCAAATCCAGTAGCACTTGAGTGATTTGTTATCAATTCAAGTTGGAGTGAAATGTTGTCATTTTTGATTTAATCCAGTAGCACTTAGGCGATTTGTAACCAATTCATACATGAATGAAATCAATTCATTTAAGAGTTAATCCAAAACTCCTTGAATTTGTAGAATTGAATAAATTCACTCTTAAGAAAAGCAAAATTGCTTAAAATTACAAAAATCTTCAAGTGATTTCTAAATCGTCTAAATAAAATCACATCATTTAAAACTAAATTCAGTAATCCTCGATTAATTTTTACCAATAAAATTCAATATAACCTGGAATTATTGCCACATTTTCAAGTGTTGGATTTAAATTTCTGTTTATTGACATTACAAGGGTATATATATATACAGAGAGAGATTGGAAAACTGTAACATGGATTCTCCAATATTTCTTACAAGTCTTTAATTAACAAGACTTAAAACATTCTAATTTACATGACTGAAAGTTCTCTAATGAATCATAAAAACATTTTTTTTTCTTTCTAAATCAATGAAACTGTTCCCTATGTCAATTTAGGGGAAAAGGTAATTGAATCGTTATACAAAATTAAATAGAGCTTACATGAATTTTTTATTATTCTGTCAAATCAGAAATTTTTAACATCAGTATTTTCTTTTGTTAAATTTAAAAGTACATATATTCATTAAATTAAAAATACTGGTGATCTCAAAATTGCAAATTTGAAAACACTTATTCATGCAAACTGCCTAAATTTGCATAACTGTACAATAGGGTGGGCCGAAAAAAACTTTTTTTCGATTTTCGATAATGGCGGGTGCGGAAAAGTGGCCACTGGTGGCACTCAGCTCACACAAAAAATTTGAGATTTTTTGGACAATTCCTTACCCTGCCGCAAATTGCTTGAAGTTTTGCCAAAAAGCTGATTTTTTAACTTTTTTAGTAAATACTTTTAAAATATTAAACTAAATTTATTTTGGCTGTATATACTTGGAAAAACACATTTAACGTATCTAATGTTTAAATAAGTTCTCAGAATGCATTATTTAATTGCTGTGTGCATTTTAAATTAGCCGATTTTTATAGGTGAGTTAAACTCGGCGTGCAGCTGCATCCACGGGAGGAGTTCTCGGTTGTTTCGCGTTGGTACGGAACGCGAAACAAGTTAAAATCAAGTACATTTTTAAAGAACATAGCACTAAACTAAAGCATAATTAGAGGTTATTTAAACATTTGGCACATTAAATACATCTTTTCAACTAAATACAACCAAAAAAAACAATTTAATATTTAATTTTTTTTTTTTTTTTTTTTTTTTTTTTGAAAAGAATTTAAAAATCAGCATTTTGGCAAAACTTTAAGCCATTTGCGGCAGGGTAAGGAATTGTCCAAAAAATTTCAAATTTTTTGTGTGAACTGAGTGCCACCAGTGGCCACTTTTCCGCACCCGCCATCATCGAAAATCGAAAAAAAGTTTTTTTTCGGCCCACCCTACTGTACAACAGCACCCGAACAACATTAAACAGAATATCAGCTTCTGATGCTGTGGTGCTAATGGGATTTTTCCTTTCTTTTCTTGGGCAATTTCAAGTTTACATATTTTCCAATGATACTTATAAGCTTCAGATATGCTTATATACAATTTTAATGTTTTCATTAGCTTCTGATTTAATTGTAAATAACAATTATTTTTTTATTAAAAATTTACGATTTCAAATTAAATAAACCAATCTCAGGCATCTTACTAAAAAAATATTGAAAAAATAAACTTGATATCAGCCCGACTCAACTTCAGCACCACAATGTCAGAAGCTGATTGTTCCCCTTAAGATTGTTCCCCTTAATCCTATGCAGAAGTTATTTTCAAATATCTTGTTTGGATTTTAAAATGTTTACCTTTTTTTGGGGGGGGGGATGGGGGTGGCATAGAATATTTGAGGATGATCTGTAAGTGGGTTAGTTTTTACTTTTGCAATTTTGGTTAGTTTTTTTTAAAATATTAATAGGAGTTTCAGAACCAGTTTTGAAAAAGAAAGTATTAAAAAACATAAAACCTAAATTAAAAAAAGTATTCCCCCCCCCCCCACACACACACACACATGGACAGTGCAGGGTTTAAATAAATGAAATTGAAAATATTTTAAATGGATAAACATCAACCCATGATACCTTGTTGTAATTATTCCTCAGTTTAAATCTCAATCAAAATCTTATATTTCTTAAACCGACTAAAATTTAAAAAAATATTTTAATTGTTCAGTTTGAAATCTGAAATGGCTTTGAAATCTTAGATAAAATAATTGTTACCCATAGCATTTATATAAGCACATTGCAATTGGGAAATGTGGAGGAATGCCATTAAAAAACTTTTATAGCTAAAATTTTGATTATGGACAATTATTTTATTGTATGAAGAACCTTCCACTAAATATTGTAGAACAAAAGTTAAATACAGAAATATCTGAGAAATGGATTTATTGACCATGTGCAATTATTCTTTATATCATTTAAAACATTTGTTAAAACTTGAATTTATATTCAAGAATAACTTATTTCTTCTTAACTAATCTTTTAATTTTTGCTTTTATTCAATGTTTCTTAAATCAACTAACTTTTAAATAAATATAAAAGCATAAGACTGCAGCATTTTATGTCAAAAGTTAGAGCCAAATGTGCAATTTAGAATGTTGCAAGAAAGAAAAAAAAACTAATTTTATTTAACAACAAAAACATTTTATTTAGCAAGAACAAAATAAACCTAACATTAATTGATAACAATTCTTTCCAACATCAGATAAACAAGTTTCAATAACATCTTTAACAGGACCTTTATAAATATAACTGTCCATTTGCATTAAACATTAAATACATAAAGAGCATGTTGTAATTCGTCCACTGGCTTGTCCAACTTTTAAAATCTTAGGCAAAATAGACACTTTCTTGTAGATCCTTGAGATTAAATAAGATTGTTGAATTTGACTCCTCACAGTAGAATTTTACTCCTCCATGAAATCACCATCTTCCTGTGTTAAAAGAAAATATTGAAATTAAGTTAAATAGCAATAAATATAATGTTAAGGAATGATTATGAACATATTAAAATATTTTGCAGCTTTCAGATTAAATGTTTTATAAAATTTCCCATACATAGTCTAAATGTTTATAAATAATGTTTAGACTCTAAACAAAAAATGAACCATACACTAAAAATTTTAGCTTTATAAATATTACACTACTGAAAATTCGGCCAATCATGAATAAAATGGAAATATAATAAATAAATCCTGTGCGATTACACTTATCTGCTTGTTTAAATCATGGTGTTACTTCTGATACAATCTTAAAATAAATCACCATTTTAAAAACAAATTTAAAATGAAAGTTCTTAAAGCAACATTTGTTGAAAATTCACCTTTGTTGCTACTTTCAAAATGTATCAGCGCTGGCAAATACCCAACCAATACAGGTTTTTGTGGATTTTTAGTTGTTTTTCTATATATTTGCATATTTATATAATACAAGATAGAACCTACAACAATTAGACCAGGGTTGGTACGGTTTAAACCAATTGGTTTTAACTATGGTTTAAACAACTGTTTACTCCTTTTGGTTTAAACAACGGTTTAGTTTAACCAACTGGTTTTTTTTTCTTAAAAAAAAAAAAAAAAAAAATTGTTTTTTTTTTTTTTTTTTTTTTTTTTTTTCCCGAAGAAATCTAATTACATTTTCTCTTTTTCTTAATTTATGTATGTCAGATTATTGAATATAAATAACTTCTATTTTTAACACTTTATATCAGTAATAAGTATTGGATGTAGCAGGTTTAGATCATTTTTTGGGTATAGGATTAAAATCAGTCTGCATTGCTGAGTATATTTATTTCTCTTTAGAAAAAGCTTCGAACATGTGAATTGATCTAATATAAAATAGATTAAAAATATTCAATATTTAATAGAAAATATCTTAATTTTTTGAAAACTGCAGATTATTTAACGCAATAATATAACACAATCCATAAGATTTCAAGCTGTAAAAGAAATCCCCAATCTTAATTGGGGAGGTTATCTTAAGCATTAAAATCAAAATACAAAGTCGAATAAGAGAGTTTTCAAAGATTGGATGCTACTTATAGCATTTTAATAATAGTGATTCCCCCCCCCCCCCCCCCCCCTGTTAGTTATCTGCTGAATCTATGACAAAAATGTTGACTTCAAATTGTCATTCAAGAAACAAAATCTCAAGAAGTATTTGAAATTTATTATTTGAATAGCTATGGAGAAGAATATTTTATTTATCAGACTACTTTCAAATGTTTACTATTAGTAATTAAAAGATTAGTTATAAAGATTTTCAGAGTATCAATGCTTCACTGTATACAGCACTTTATTCTTAGAACATAAGACAGTTTGCTAATACTGTTTAAATTAAATTTTAATTTCTTTTATTTTTTACATAAATTCATTGTAAATATTTAATTTAAATAATTTTAAAATGAAGTTACAGTTTATAATCCAATGTCCATTTTTATCAATAAATATGCATGTATATGTAATAAGAAGGGATGTTAAACCCCGGTTTAAACAAAAAAAAAAAAAAACTTTTTTGGTTTTTTATGAAAAAAAGACAGGTTTTTTTTCCAGGCATATTTGTAAGTGGCCCTTTTCTTGAAAAGATTGTGCACCCCTAGTTTAAACCAACTGTTTTTTTCCTTCAAAAATTTTTCTTTTTTAATAAAAACATAATGACATTCTCTCTTTTTATATTTAATTTAAATGTTTCAAATTATTGGATATAAATAATTTCTATTTTTAACACTATTCCTGCGTTTGTATTGATAGGTTTAAAATTGTGCTGATGAACATACCTATTGTTCTAAAGAAAAAGCTTAAACATGTGAATTTATCAAACTTAAAATAGATTAAAAACATTTGATAATATTTAGTATAAAATATTTTTTTTAAAAAGCAAATTATTTAAGTAATCTGTCATAATATGCATGGTGATTCTGAAGAGAGACACATAACTCATTGATCTTTAAGATTTTAGTCAAGCTGTAAAAGAAATTCTTCTTGATTAGGGAAATTACCCGGGTGTCATCCTCTAAAGGGTGACACCAAATCTTTATTTGCAAATAAAAAATACAATTTTATAAGATTTTGGAGACTAATTAGGAAATAAAATGAGATTTTTAACTCACGATGCAATACAGCTAGTTTTCTTTTCTTTGCTAAAGTGGAGTTTTATACAGAATGGTGTGTCTAAATAAGATATGCACCAGGGAACAAAAACCCACCTATTCAACGAGTGGGTAACAAAAGCAAACTTTAAAAGGAAGAATTTTCTTCTACGTATAGACATGGCATTGACTTATGCAGACTATGGGTCGAGTGATGATTCACTTCTGCGGTTTTTTTATGCAGGACAAAAGGTAAATAAGGAATGGTAAGGTTATTTTTTATAAGAATGTAGAATTGAGATTGAAAAAATATGACAGATTGGAACAGAGGAGGAGGGGGGGGGGGGGGTTGACACCTTTTACATCTGTCCTGGGATGTCACCCATCCTAGCTACACCACTGCACACCCACTTCATCTCTGACAAGTAAATAAATTTTCCTGCCTGAGAAAACCGTACCAAACACAAACCATAAAATATTACTTGAAAAGATAATTATAAGAAAATATTGCATTAATCCTTACTATCTGTTAAATAAATGATCGGAAATAAAATACACAATTTTATAGTTTTAGTTTACATACTGCATACTTTTTTTATAAAATAGTAATTTTCCATTTTATTATGCCAAAAATTTTGTATAACTGCAAAGGAAGTTTGGTTTATTTTACATTCTAGTAGGAGTGTGTAAGTGAAGAGGGTGGGGGGTTGGCGGTTAAAAGTATTTTATAGAATTTTATGTAGCGGGCTACTGATGACTATTTCTGACCAGTAAACTCTCATGTGTACTGGTCTTTGGGACCAGTAACTTTTTTAAAAATCAATTCTACCACTGGGCTATGCATAAAAAATGTTAAGGGAAAGGGAAAGCAATGATATTACAAGGTATTTTCTAAAGAGAAAGAGGATTTGCTTTTTGGTATCGTTGCATAATATTTAGGAAATACTTGCATTTACCAGTATAGAAAGACAAACTTTTGTCCACTGTTTTCGTTTTATTTATAAATTCTCATTTAAAGCTACCTGGGAAGCAGGCACAAGAAAACTATTATTTCTGCATGCATTATGTAACAACTTATAAATATTAAGCAGATTATTATAATACAGACCATGCATGCAATAATTTTGCCCATAACAGTATGAAACATTGCCAAACAAAACAGTAACACAAGTTCAACATTAAGAATGAAAAAAAAAAATCTTAGAAATGTGTACAAACACTGCATATTATGCCATATATGTAGCCTCTATATATAAATATATATGTAATCCGGAGCACGTTTTTACCAAGACACTGCAAATAAGAAGTAAATACAATGTTTTGATAAATTTCTATGAATAAAGATATAATAATTACAAAACTTTAATACAAGGCAATTAAATAACGAGATATTTACATTGCATTAACAATTTTTACTCTGATTAAATATACTAATTTATTTTATTAACCGTAGATAGATAACCATATTTCACTATACACTAAATCGATTACGTCAATTCGACGTAGGTTATCTTTAAGGGGTTAAAGCACGAAAGTTTTGTAGCAGCACTGTAACACCATTTATTAATATAGAAATGCATTAAACAAATCCTCAATATTACCGCGTGACACGACATTTTAATTTCAAGGTATGATACTGTTATGAATTTTAGTCTGTTAAAAAGAGAAGGGAAATTTATTAAAAGAAAGCATAATTAAAATAAAATACTTATATAAAACTTACTTACTTCGCAAAAAAGGCATTTTCAGCAAATTGTTTTGCGAACGGCGGACGCGGAAGTCTCCATCTTATCTTGCAAGGTAACGTGACGAGTCAGCGGCGAAAATCAGCGCGGGAGAAGAGCTGTTTCATTATTGAGTTGAGTTGTTTAGTTTTAAAGCTGTATGAGTGGATTAGAAAGAGAAAAAATCAAACCAAGATGACTGAATCGGTTAAAAATCAACTCATTCACGATCCAATAAATTAGAACTCTTTCTTGAGCAGCCAAATCCACTCTTTCGTTTTAAGAGAGTATGAATGTCGGATGAACGAAACCCTAATAATATGAACCCTTAAATTTGCCAAAATTACGAAATTTCTTCTTCTGAAATCCATTTTGATATGAAAATTTCAAGTACCAGCATCGCGGTTCGAACTAAGAACCTTCTGTTTACTAGCGAGGCGCCTTTTTGTCTCCAAGCTATGATATCTACGCGAAAACGTTGGATTTAAACATCTTTTAAAATTTAAATCATAAATGACATTGAAAAAATTAATTCAATTAAAATAATAGATTTTTTCAAAATTTTATGATTTGTCGTGCGCAAAAATTAAGCCTGATTAATTTTTGGTGATGATCACCCAACATGCAGCTCTGTTATGCAGAATTTTTTAAAGATTTTGCAATAGCTCTATCTCAAAAACTGATGCACGGATTTTCATCAAACAGATTCAGTTACAAGTTGACGTAAGTTGTAGCTGAATGCAGCTGAGTTGAATTTGGTATAAGCCACTTAGCACGAGGCGCTGCTATGCTGCAGTTTTCAGGAATTGTTAACGGGTTATATCATGAATAGGATAAGTTTTGGGATTGCCACATCTGACTACTTTTTTTAGTTTTCTTGGATCAAATTAGACCGGGTAATTAGCTCAGGTTTATTATTTTTTTAGAGAGTTGTATGTTTCAGAGGTTTATCTATATATTTCAGAAAACAAAATTAAGATTTTAAAAAACCGAAAATACTCAATTAATCACAAATAAAAATTGTACAATTATTTTAGATATAAATAAACTTACTTTATATTAGGGATGGGACGAATAGTGATTTGGCCGAATAGCCGAATACCGAATATTCGGCCGGCCGAATAGTAAATTTTTTTCCAAATAAAGAAAAAACTGTTTTTAATAATATGATTGTAAAAAGACTGGTTTCATTATTCTAATTAATGGTATTGTCTGAATAACTTTGGATGTATTTATAAAAGTATTTATAAATTTTGATTATATATAATTTAAAAAAATAGGAGCTCATTAATAATTGTTACTCTTAAATGTGCTTTTAAATGTATTTTTTAATTTGAAAAACTTATTTTAACACAAAAAAATTATGAAATTGCATTATATCCTTCATTCTAATGTACATCAAATTGATTTTCAATAAGTCAAGATGGGAAAATATTTCCATTAAAATATGAAGAATGTACTTCCCTTTTACTATCAATTGATACTTCTTGCATCCAAAATCAATAATATTCTTAATTTCTCTCTCCCTCGGAACTCACAAGGACATGTTTTCTGAAATAACCTTTAATAAAGTAAATTTGATCATTTAGAGTTTGTGTCCCAGGTGTGATAAGCAAATTTGTAAGAATGAGACTGTTCTGAAATCAGATGCCAATCTTTAAATTACAAATTACGTTTAAGCAAAAGGTTATGCTTAAAGTAGAATGCATATGTTAACAAAATCTTTGACATTTGAACTGGCACATACAATATTCAACTTCAATATTCCACTTATTCAACAAGCATTAAAAGGATAAACAGAAATTGATAACAACATGAAGGAAAGAAGATTAAATTAAAAATATATACATAATAATGTTACATATTTAAGTCAGTAATTATGCAAATAATTATTTAAAAGTGAAAACAATAGAATGTTTGTTTGTATGTATGTCGGCCGATTATCTACGCTATGGGATATAGGCCCTATGGAGTGGGATGCCCTCCGTGGGGGTCTTTCTAAGGGAACCTAACCCGTATTTACGCAAGGCTCGAAGAAAACCACGGAAAACTCCGAACGGTTAGGCCGACGGTCGCGATTGGGTTCGAACCCAGCACCTACCGTCTACCAGTTTGAGGTCAGAACCTCTCGGCCACTGGTGGGGCAACAATAGAATGAAAAAATTATTTTGTTGAGTATTTAGAATTTATATGAAAATATATAAAACCATCTTCATAAAGCAAGTTGTGTCATCTAATGTGTATCGAGTTTGACAACAGTTCTGCTTTCAGATGTACCGTTGTATTTCGAATGGTGATATATTTAATTTTGAAAATGAATCTTCGTTAAGACACCTAGTGAATGATTTTTTTCATTTCTTACTTTATAGAAAATAAGTTATGAATTTCATAAGAGCCTTTTTTATATGTGCATGGAATTTGCAGACATTAATAAATATTCGAGCGTTTTAGAATAAGGCAGTGTTTTTTATCTTGAATTGTAATACAGTAGACTCCCTCAAATCCACACAGTTTGGGACCAGAGGTTTTGTGGATTTTAGAATTTTGCAGATTTCTGGTCATTGCTTTGCTTACATTTTTTTAAGAATAATTTGAGTGCAATTAATAGTGCAATCGGAACTATAATGAATGCTTACAATATAATAAAATATTAAAATAAGTAATAAACTAAAATAATAAAAATTTAGATAGTTTTTAAAATGATAAAAGTACAAATAGCAAAGGTCAAGTTAATAATCAATAGTGTGTAATTAAATATTCATTATAAAGATTAGATGTATTTTTCCAAAATTATTCAACAAAACTTGTCTCATAAAAGTACATTACTAATTCACATCAAAATCATAAAATAAGGATTTTTTTTCAAGTTTAACCAGGCTTAATAACCAAAAAAATCTTGATTAATGCATAAATATATTTGGTAAGAAAATTGTGATTACCAGTGATATCAGCAATATTTTGAATTTTTTCCAAAAAAATTTATTCTTCTTTCATGAAAAAAAAAAAAAACATGAATAGAATATTATTAAGAAAATCATAAAATAAAAAATATATGGAATTGATGCAAAACTTAAAAAATCAAATTTTGTCACAATATCTGAACTGAAAGTTTCATTGTTTACATACATAAAATATGTGCAGATTTTAGAGAGCTGCAGATTTCTGGTTTGCGGATTTGAGGGAGTCTACTGTATATCATTTTCTAATGATGACATTTTCCGTACAATTAAATCTCCAACTTGGGCAGCATTTTCTAGAATATCACTAACTTTTATAAGAAATACAGAAAGGCTGTATATTTTTTAGTATCTGAATAAATCTATATTTTGTAAGTAAGAGTGAGAATGACTTCAAAAATGAAGTAGCCAATTTGGATTAGAGAAAAAAAAATTGCAAGAATGAAATTCTTTAAATCCGAAATTTATTTGGCAAGATAGCTTTCAATATTCGGCGAAATTTTAGCAATATTCGGCAAGATATCTCTAAATATTCGGCTACAGGTATTCGGCCGAAGTATTCGGTCAACAAGCCTTCAACATTCGGCCAAGCGAATATTCGGCGAAAGGGCCGAATAGGCCGAGTACCGAATAGTGGCCGAATATTCGTCCCATCCCTACTTTATATAAAAGAAAATCGCACAAAAATTTTCTTTTTTTTTAGATTTTATGATAACAGAAGACGGTACCTTTAGGGGCTGGGCAAAGATAACGTCATCAACTTTTTGGTAATTTTGGACACTCTCCGCCCCTTTCGATATCATACATTATCATCTCTCGACCCCCCCCCCCCAGTAGTAATATAGTCAGGCTTATACAACCTTTTACTAACAAGGAAGGTCTCCATACGGGCATACTCAGAAAAATCTGAAAAAATTACAAAATGTTCTTCTCATATAGTTATATATGTTTATAAAAAAATTTCGGCGGAACCTCCTTATAACGTCCGTCAAAAAATAATAAAAATTTCGTTTATTTGGCGACTTATCTCCGGTAGGCGAAAAAACGAAATTTTGAAAAATACGCTAGTAGTATAGTAATGAGAGTTCCACAACACCCGGTGCACGGTGCTGACCTCTAAGAGGGGTTGAAGGTCATCCGGTGCTCAAGCTGTAAGAGGGGGGTGGAGTGAAGGTCATCGTGCAAGGTTAAGATGACGTCATCTTAGAGGATGAGTGTGTTGATGACGTCATCTGAGAGGATGAGTGTGTTTTAGATAAGAATTTTTTTTTTTTAATTTTAAGCGGGAATTTTAGGGAGTTAGAATTTTTTTCGGCGTACTATAGTATGAGGGTGTTATTTAAATTTTAATGCGGGGACTTTAAAATTTTCGGCGTGTTACAGTACGTGGGGTATGTTTTTCGATTAAATTTTGCTGTTGTTCATTTAAAAAGGTAATTAAAAAGTAATTAAAAATAAGGAATGAAGAGACTTTTTTTTTTTTCACCGTGTTCTTTGATGAGGGGTTAAGCGGGTATTTCGGGACACAGAATGTTTTTTTTTGTACTATTGTACGAGTGGTTTTTAATTTTAATGTGGCGACTTAAAATTTTTCGGTGAACTTTAGTTTAAGGATCTATTTTTTCGATTTTAAGCCGAAATTTTGGGTAGATTGATTTTTTTTTTTTTTTTTTTTTTTTCACCGTGTTTTATATAAGGGGTTAAGCGGATATTTTGGGTGGCATAGAATATTTTTTTCTGTACTATTGTACGAGTGGTTCTTAATTTTAATGTGGCAACTTAAAAATTTTCAGTTTGGTGTAATTTAAGAGTTTATTTTTTGATTTTAAGCAGAAATTTTGGGGAGTTTGATTTTTTTTTTTTTCCACTGTACTCTTACATGATGAGTTAAGCGGATATTTTGGGGGAAATTATTATTTTAGACTAATCATATAAGAAGAATATATATATATATATTTTTTTCGGGGGTTGCTATTTTAATAAAGAACTAATTAAGAAGGGTTCATTCATGGTGAATTAATGAATTATTTTTTTTGGGAGTAATTTTGTTAAGATTGAATTATTTTTTCATTTTTTGGAGTTTTAAGCGGATATTAATATTTAATAGGGGGACTTTAATTTTTTTGCAATGAAATTGACGTGCGCTCGTCGATCTAACCGTTCGGAGTTTATAGTTTTCTTCAAATCATGTGTGAATATTGGTTTAGAATTTCTTAGAATGACTTCCACCACTTTTATATCTATCCAATATCATAAATAACACATGCTGGTAATGGGAATTTGGGAAGAACAATTTTGAATAGTTATTGAATGAAGGAACTTTAAAATTATTTCGAGTACTATTTTTAGTCAACTATGTTATACACTTGATATTTTAGAATAGTTAAAAAATAACTTTAAAATTTGAATGAAAAAATATGTTTCAAAATGGGATTTTACGTGCTAGCATTGAATCGCACTCGTCGCCCTAACGGTTTAGAATATGTGGTTTCCTTCGAACCTTGGTGAAAATTTAATTGAATTGATTATTATTATTATTTTGTATGTGTTGTATATATGTGTGCGTATGTATGTTTGTGTGTTGTATGCATATATGTGTGTGAATATATGTTTGTGTGTTGTATGCATGTGCGTGTGTTGTATGTATGTACGTATGTATGTGTGTTGTATGCATGTATTTGTTGTATGTATGTGCGTGTAATTTTTTGCCGATAGGTGTGATCTTTAGCTGAAAGTGACCTAGGATCAAAACTTTCACCCAGGAATCACCACGAGGAGGCAGATCACATGATTCCCGTATTGCACACATTCACATACATTATTTCGAGCGATATTTTTAGTAAAACATAATATGCAATTGAATTTGTAGAATAATTAAAAAATAACTTTAAAATTTTAATGAAAGAATGTTTCAAAATGGAATTTTACATACTAACATTTAATCGCGCTCGTCAGTTTTTACTGTTTGGAGTCTGTTAATTTTCCTTTAACCTTGGAAAACCTTGCGTCAATAAGGATATTTCAGAAAGACCCCCACTTTGGGTACTCTTTTAAAATAATATTTGTAATGAGATGTGTTCGCGCTCGTCGGCCTAACTGTTTGGAGTATCAACATAATATCATCAAATTAATACAAAATATTTCAAATATTTAGAAAATGAATGGTTAAAACCGCCAAATAAGAACAAAATACTTAAAACAATGAGAAAATAAATGTTTAAAATCAACAATTTAACATTTAAAGGTTTTATCTTCAGATCAAAATAATTTGTGAAAAATACTTTTAAATATTTTTAAAACTGTAATGAAAATAATATTTTTCATACTTTAACATGAAAAAAAGTGTTAAATCCAAATCGATGAAGAGTTTAATAATTATTTTCTCAAAGAGAGGATACTAAATTCGTTGCAATATATGTGTGTGTAAACATAGATGAATCATTCCTATCTGCTTATCTGATAGCGTTTTCCGAAAAGGGTTGAATCTCTGAATCATATCTGATAGGAACTGGGGTTGATGTGTTATCTTAATTAATCTTAATGAGTACTATATCTAATTAAAATTATTTGACTTGAAATAAAATAACGTCTTTTGAGCAATATCTTTTGAAAATTTAAGATTTAATTATTTAAATCAAATTAGAGGCCTTTTTTTTTTCTCATCGATTTATTTTAAATAAAACTAAAATATTTATTTTTTTCTGTACTTTGTTAGCAAAATAAAGAGTGTATCACATTCATTTCGGCTTTAACTGTTTGAAAATTTAAACTAACCTTTGATTAAAATGATTTCATAAGGTTGAGTATGTGATCTTTTAAATGAAATCTAGTTAAAAACGGAACACGCATTTATATAAAACTTTAAATACTTACACTTTTGTGTATAATATAATGTATGTATTAAATATTAAATGAAAAATATGAATTAACAATAAATGAAAGACATTAACATTAATAAAATATTATTAAACATTGCATTGATTAAAAACTTAATGAAAAATATTAATTTGGGAATACGCATTCGTATAAAACTTTAAACATTTATATTTTTTTGTGTATAATATTATGTATTTATTAAATATTAAATAAAAAAAATATGAATTAACAATAAATGAAAAATATCAATTAACATTAATAAAATATTAATTAAACATTCTATTGATTAAAAACTTAATTAAAAAAATTAATATGGGAATACGCACCCTTATAAAACTTTAAACATTTATGCTTTTGGGTATAATATTATGAAAAATATGAATTAACAATAAATGAAAAATATTAATTAACATCAATAAAATATTAATTAAACATTGTGTTGATTAAAATATAGATTAAAAACTTAATGAAAAATATTAATTTCTCATGTAATTAAAATAACACTTTATAAATTAATGAATTAATAATAAATGAAAAATGTTCATTCGAAACAACTTGAGAAATACCAATTTGTAATGAAATTAGAAAATAGCAATTAATTAAATATTAATTAAAAATTAAATGAAAACTATTAATGAGAGACACATTGAAAAATATTCTTACCTTAAAAGTGACTGTTATATGCGTATTCCAACTGCTATACACCGTCAACCTGCATCGTTGCTCGCCTGGTGGGTACTGTATGATAACCAGGTATTCTTATCTTTGACGGTTTTCCCTAAAGTTGACTCACTTCATAAGTAAAAATGACAGGTTCAGATCTGAAATTAAGAGTTTATTCATATCGAATATAATTAATATAACATGCAATTAAAAAGAGACTTAATTTATTTAATACGTCATAATTAAGAATTTAATCAAATCCTGAATATAATTTTTAAAAATCTTATTAAAAGAAAAGAATAGAAATTCTTTTCATCATTTTCAAGAAACACACATGTTATTGAATACTTAATAGAATATTTTTCGTAATGAATGTGTAATTAACAATTTTTAAATGATTTTTTCTAATTAATTAGTGTTTAATTAAAATTTTCATAATTAAAATAAATATATCAAATAAAAAAGGAATTCTTTTCAAAATTTTCAAGAAACACAAGTTATTATTAAGTAATATTTTGAATAACTACAAACTTTAATAATGATGAGTCATCACTGTGAATGATCTTTTCTTCTCATATGTTATAAAAACAAGTTTAAGTACCCGAATTTATTGATATATTTCATTGTGTGTTGGATCCTTCTTTACTAATCTCGTTAAAATTATTCATTTACTAATGATTTAAACTTCACATTTTAAAGTTATTTATATAATTTACTAACATTTGACTATTAAATATCAAATAATGGATATGCACTTTTTACACTCACATCTTACAATGTAATTAGTAACCAAATGTAATGATTTTTAACCATGTCTTCTTAAAATTTTTTCAATGAAAGACTATCACAGTTGAATATTTAGCTTTCTCTTCATAACTTTATCGAGAAATATATAATGTATACCACACGATTTCATTAAATGAATCACAATACAATTCAAACTTCTCATTTTCAATGTTTTATATATACTAGTGTTTATCAAATAGGTGTTTATTCTGAACAATCATTACTTAGTATATTGATGAAAAGTTTGTGTTGAACGGTTTTTAACTCAAATGGTGTGAGAGAAGGATATATTAGGACAGAAGTTATTAAATATGGAGTCTTTAAAGTTTATACCCGTGCAAGAATTGGCATTTCAAGAAACAAATTTGTGTTATATTTGAAAGCATTCTTTATATTCGAAACGCACACGTGATCACGATCACATCACTGAAGAGTATAGAGAAGCTGTTTATGTTGTATATAATTTGAATTTTCATTAACACAATATTATGACCGAAGTTTTTCGACAGTTTGAAAAATTATGATGCACAACGTCTGCACACGTTAACACAGAATAAGATTAGCTTATGCCCTTTCGATGATAAGCGTTATTTGCAGGTAAGATGTATTAACATAACAACATTTTCTTGGTAATTTTACTCGCAGGTTTCGAAACCACAAACATCTGATCATACTTCTCATTTTTAACACGCGACGCTAACCATTGGGCCATTAAAGCCCTTAATTTAGTAACTAAAAAGTAAGAAAGATCATCGAAAGTGATTACTTCACACATGCAAAAATAATTTTTATTGTGACTTATCAGTTAAAAATCACGAAGAAAAGAAAAAAAAATCACGTATGTTTTGGATTACTTTGAGATTTTATGAGTCACTTCATCAGTTAAATAGACATATTCACTTCTTATGAAATGTATTATATTTTAGTTTATCAGTGATAGTGTGATTACTTGTTAATAATTTTAGTATCATTAAAAAATTTCAAAAAATCAAACGTTAATAATTAATTAAAAAAAATACAAGTCAGTATTAAAGGTTTGAACAAATTATTAAAATAATTTTACAAAACTTTTCAAATTACTTTAAAATGTTTCACTAATATTTAGTAATCGACAAATTTTAATGTTCATAATCATTTATGTGACTTAGGTTTTCTGTTTTAACTGTTAAGTTATTAGATTCCCCTTCAAGTACATCTCATTGACATGTTTTAATCAGCCAACCAACCATTCAACTGTGTTCACAATCAACTAGTATGTGAGTTAGGTTTTCAGTTTTAATTGTTAAGTTATTACATCTCCCCCTCCCTTTCATTTACATCTCATTGATAAGTTTTCATCAACCAACCACCCAACTTTTTTTCGTAATCAACTATTTATTTACCCTAACAAACAACTATTTATTTATCCTAGCAACCAAAAAACTTTTATCCTCACATGAACAAAATTTTTTAAGCTGAAAGACTTGTCATTTTTAATCGAAAAAACAATGACTTGTGTAATAAATTTTTTCCTTACTTAAATGAAACCTTCGCATGTGTATGGTAAAACTTGGAAAATTTCATTTAATGCACAAATTTAAAGTTAACAGGCAAGGTCTTCACACATCTTTTAGTATTTTACTAACACTTTACCAAATATCTTTAGAAAACAACAGAATTTTATATAATTATTTTAATAAAAATTCTCTTTTGTAAGTGACATTACTAAACTTACTTGAAAAATTAACTTGGCAAAGCAGGTTTTCACTGTTTCAACTTAGTAATATTCATAAGTTTTATATCAAAATCAACTTGTTCGGTTATGTCCCAGCATGGTTTTATAAATTGTATCGAAAAAGACCTTTAATATTAATGTTTAAAAATATGCAGTTAGTCTTTTAAAGATAAATATTTTCACTTCTTTTATTTAAAAACATTTTTAAATAAAATTATTACAGTTGCCAATTTTACTCAGTGTTATGAAATATGCATGCAAAACTTTTAATTATAACTTTCACATTTTAGTATTTCAAATTATTGTTTTCAAGGTGTACTAAAATTTGAAAAAATAAAAAAATATATTTAATTTTCATGCATAATTAAATTAAAATAGTTTAATAATAAAGACACATTTAACATTCTGTACTCACCTAATCCATCACCAACGCCAAAGCACGTCCAACACACTCCAGGGTTTAGGAAGAAATGAAAAAAATTCAATGTCCTTATCAGAAAATGTTATCAGATAATCTTATCTTAAGATATGTGACGTCACAGAACATGTGTCAACTGATCACGTGATGTATACCACGTGACTAGCGCTTTGTATTCTAGATTGGTTCTTATAAAAATTCATTTATGAAGTAATTTAATCATTCTTATTATTATTAATTAACTAATTAAATTAATCTTACTAATTAATTTTATTAATCATTCTTATTATTATAATTAACTAATTAAATTAATCTTATTAATTAATTTTATTAATCATTCTTATTATTAATTAACTAATTAAATTAATCTTATTAATTAAATTAATTAATCTTATTAATTAGTTAATTAATAATAATAAGAATGATTAATAAAATTAATAAGATTAATTTAATTAGTTACTAATTAATAAGATTAATTAATTAAATTAATTAATAAGATTAATTTAATTAGTTAATTAATAATAAGAATGATTAATAAAATTAATTAATAAGATTAATTTAATTAGTTAATTATAATAATAAGAATGATTAATAAAATTAATTAGTAAGATTAATTTAATTAGTTAATTAATAATAATAAGAATGATTAAATTACTTCATAAATGAATTTTTATAAGAACCAATCTAGAATACAAAGAGCTAGTCACGTGGTATACATCGAGTGATCAGTTGACACATGTTCTGTGACGTCACATATCTTAAGATAAGTTTATCTGATAACATTTTCTGATAAGGACTTTGAATTTTTTTCATTTCTTCCTAAACCCTGGAGTGTGTTGGACGTGCTTTGGCGTTGGTGATGGATTAGGTGAGTACAGAATGTTAAATGTGTCTTTATTATTAAACTATTTTAATTTAATTATGCATGAAAATTAAATATATTTTTTTATTTTTTCAAATTTTAGTACACCTTGAAAACAATAATTTGAAATACTAAAATGTGAAAGTTATAATTAAAAGTTTTGCATGCATATTTCATAACACTGAGTAAAATTGGCAACTGTAATAATTTTATTTAAAAATGTTTTTAAATAAAAGAAGTGAAAATATTTATCTTTAAAAGACTAACTGCATATTTTTAAACATTAATATTAAAGGTCTTTTTCGATACAATTTATAAAACCATGCTGGGACATAACCAAACAAGTTGATTTTGATATAAAACTTATGAATATTACTAAGTTGAAACAGTGAAAACCTGCTTTGCCAAGTTAATTTTTCAAGTAAGTTTAGTAATGTCACTTACAAAAGAGAATTTTTATTAAAATAATTATTTAAAATTCTGTTGTTTTCTAAAGATATTTGGTAAAGTGTTAGTAAAATACTAAAAGATGTGTGAAGACCTTGCCTGTTAACTTTAAATTTGTGCATTAAATGAAATTTTCCAAGTTTTACCATACACATGCGAAGGTTTCATTTAAGTAAGGAAAAAATTTATTACACAAGTCATTGTTTTTTCGATTAAAAATGACAAGTCTTTCAGCTTAAAAAATTTTGTTCATGTGAGGATAAAAGTTTTTTGGTTGCTAGGATAAATAAATAGTTGTTTGTTAGGGTAAATAAATAGTTGATTACGAAAAAAAGTTGGGTGGTTGGTTGATGAAAACTTATCAATGAGATGTAAATGAAAGGGAGGGGGAGATGTAATAACTTAACAATTAAAACTGAAAACCTAACTCACATACTAGTTGATTGTGAACACAGTTGAATGGTTGGTTGGCTGATTAAAACATGTCAATGAGATGTACTTGAAGGGGAATCTAATAACTTAACAGTTAAAACAGAAAACCTAAGTCACATAAATGATTATGAACATTAAAATTTGTCGATTACTAAATATTAGTGAAACATTTTAAAGTAATTTGAAAAGTTTTGTAAAATTATTTTAATAATTTGTTCAAACCTTTAATACTGACTTGTATTTTTTTTAATTAATTATTAACGTTTGATTTTTTGAAATTTTTTAATGATACTAAAATTATTAACAAGTAATCACACTATCACTGATAAACTAAAATATAATACATTTCATAAGAAGTGAATATGTCTATTTAACTGATGAAGTGACTCATAAAATCTCAAAGTAATCCAAAACATACGTGATTTTTTTTCTTTTCTTCGTGATTTTTAACTGATAAGTCACAATAAAAATTATTTTTGCATGTGTGAAGTAATCACTTTCGATGATCTTTCTTACTTTTTAGTTACTAAATTAAGGGCTTTAATGGCCCAATGGTTAGCGTCGCGTGTTAAAAATGAGAAGTATGATCAGATGTTTGTGGTTTCGAAACCTGCGAGTAAAATTACCAAGAAAATGTTGTTATGTTAATACATCTTACCTGCAAATAACGCTTATCATCGAAAGGGCATAAGCTAATCTTATTCTGTGTTAACGTGTGCAGACGTTGTGCATCATAATTTTTCAAACTGTCGAAAAACTTCGGTCATAATATTGTGTTAATGAAAATTCAAATTATATACAACATAAACAGCTTCTCTATACTCTTCAGTGATGTGATCGTGATCACGTGTGCGTTTCGAATATAAAGAATGCTTTCAAATATAACACAAATTTGTTTCTTGAAATGCCAATTCTTGCACGGGTATAAACTTTAAAGACTCTATATTTAATAACTTCTGTCCTAATATATCCTTCTCTCACACCATTTGAGTTAAAAACCGTTCAACACAAACTTTTCATCAATATACTAAGTAATGATTGTTCAGAATAAACACCTATTTGATAAACACTAGTATATATAAAACATTGAAAATGAGAAGTTTGAATTGTATTGTGATTCATTTAATGAAATCGTGTGGTATACATTATATATTTCTCGATAAAGTTATGAAGAGAAAGCTAAATATTCAACTGTGATAGTCTTTCATTGAAAAAATTTTAAGAAGACATGGTTAAAAATCATTACATTTGGTTACTAATTACATTGCAAGATGTGAGTGTAAAAAGTGCATATCCATTATTTGATATTTAATAGTCAAATGTTAGTATATTATATAAATAACTTTAAAATGTGAAGTTTAAATCATTAGTAAATGAATAATTTTAACGAGATTAGTAAAGAAGGATCCAACACACAATGAAATATATCAATAAATTCGGGTACTTAAACTTGTTTTTATAACATATGAGAAGAAAAGATCAATCACAGTGATGACTCATCATTATTAAAGTTTGTAGTTATTCAAAATATTAATAATAACTTGTGTTTCTTGAAAATTTTGAAAAGAATTCCTTTTTTATTTGATATATTTATTTTAATTATGAAAATTTTAATTAAACACTAATTAATTAGAAAAAATCATTTAAAATTGTTAATTACACATTCATTACGAAAAATATTCTATTAAGTATTCAATAACATGTGTGTTTCTTGAAAATGATGAAAAGAATTTCTATTCTTTTCTTTTAATAAGATTTTTAAAAATTATATTCAGGATTTGATTAAATTCTTAATTATGACGTATTAAATAAATTAAGTCTCTTTTTAATTGCATGTTATATTAATTATATTCGATATGAATAAACTCTTAATTTCAGATCTGAACCTGTCATTTTTACTTATGAAGTGAGTCAACTTTAGGGAAAACCGTCAAAGATAAGAATACCTGGTTATCATACAGTACCCACCAGGCGAGCAACGATGCAGGTTGACGGTGTATAGCAGTTGGAATACGCATATAACAGTCACTTTTAAGGTAAGAATATTTTTCAATGTGTCTCTCATTAATAGTTTTCATTTAATTTTTAATTAATATTTAATTAATTGCTATTTTCTAATTTCATTACAAATTGGTATTTCTCAAGTTGTTTCGAATGAACATTTTTCATTTATTATTAATTCATTAATTTATAAAGTGTTATTTTAATTACATGAGAAATTAATATTTTTCATTAAGTTTTTAATCTATATTTTAATCAACACAATGTTTAATTAATATTTTATTGATGTTAATTAATATTTTTCATTTATTGTTAATTCATATTTTTCATAATATTATACCCAAAAGCATAAATGTTTAAAGTTTTATAAGGATGCGTATTCCCATATTAATTTTTTTAATTAAGTTTTTAATCAATAGAATGTTTAATTAATATTTTATTAATGTTAATTGATATTTTTCATTTATTGTTAATTCATATTTTTTTTATTTAATATTTAATAAATACATAATATTATACACAAAAAAAAATATAAATGTTTAAAGTTTTATACGAATGCGTATTCCCAAATTAATATTTTTCATTAAGTTTTTAATCAATGCAATGTTTAATAATATTTTATTAATGTTAATGTCTTTCATTTATTGTTAATTCATATTTTTCATTTAATATTTAATACATACATTATATTATACACAAAAGTGTAAGTATTTAAAGTTTTATATAAATGCGTGTTCCGTTTTTAACTAGATTTCATTTAAAAGATCACATACTCAACCTTATGAAATCATTTTAATCAAAGGTTAGTTTAAATTTTCAAACAGTTAAAGCCGAAATGAATGTGATACACTCTTTATTTTGCTAACAAAGTACAGAAAAAAATAAATATTTTAGTTTTATTTAAAATAAATCGATGAGAAAAAAAAAGGCCTCTAATTTGATTTAAATAATTAAATCTTAAATTTTCAAAAGATATTGCTCAAAAGACGTTATTTTATTTCAAGTCAAATAATTTTAATTAGATATAGTACTCATTAAGATTAATTAAGATAACACATCAACCCCAGTTCCTATCAGATATGATTCAGAGATTCAACCCTTTTCGGAAAACGCTATCAGATAAGCAGATAAGAATGATTCATCTATGTTTACACACACATATATTGCAACGAATTTAGTATCCTCTCTTTGAGAAAATAATTATTAAACTCTTCATCGATTTGGATTTAACACTTTTTTTCATGTTAAAGTATGAAAAATATTATTTTCATTACAGTTTTAAAAATATTTAAAAGTATTTTTCACAAATTATTTTGATCTGAAGATAAAACCTTTAAATGTTAAATTGTTGATTTTAAACATTTATTTTCTCATTGTTTTAAGTATTTTGTTCTTATTTGGCGGTTTTAACCATTCATTTTCTAAATATTTGAAATATTTTGTATTAATTTGATGATATTATGTTGATACTCCAAACAGTTAGGCCGACGAGCGCGAACACATCTCATTACAAATATTATTTTAAAAGAGTACCCAAAGTGGGGGTCTTTCTGAAATATCCTTATTGACGCAAGGTTTTCCAAGGTTAAAGGAAAATTAACAGACTCCAAACAGTAAAAACTGACGAGCGCGATTAAATGTTAGTATGTAAAATTCCATTTTGAAACATTCTTTCATTAAAATTTTAAAGTTATTTTTTAATTATTCTACAAATTCAATTGCATATTATGTTTTACTAAAAATATCGCTCGAAATAATGTATGTGAATGTGTGCAATAAGGGAATCATGTGATCTGCCTCCTCGTGGTGATTCCTGGGTGAAAGTTTTGATCCTAGGTCACTTTCAGCTAAAGATCACACCTATCGGCAAAAAATTACACGAACATACATACAACAAATACATGCATACAACACACATACATACGTACATACATACAACACACGCACATGCATACAACACACAAACATATATTCACACACATACATGCATACAACACACAAACATACATACGCACACATATATACAACACATACAAAATAATAATAATAATCAATTCAATTAAATTTTCACCAAGGTTCGAAGGAAACCACATATTCTAAACCGTTAGGGCGACGAGTGCGATTCAATGCTAGCACGTAAAATCCCATTTTGAAACATATTTTTTCATTCAAATTTTAAAGTTATTTTTTAACTATTCTAAAATATCAAGTGTATAACATAGTTGACTAAAAATAGTACTCGAAATAATTTTAAAGTTCCTTCATTCAATAACTATTCAAAATTGTTCTTCCCAAATTCCCATTACCAGCATGTGTTATTTATGATATTGGATAGATATAAAAGTGGTGGAAGTCATTCTAAGAAATTCTAAACCAATATTCACACATGATTTGAAGAAAACTATAAACTCCGAACGGTTAGATCGACGAGCGCACGTCAATTTCATTGCAAAAAAATTAAAGTCCCCCTATTAAATATTAATATCCGCTTAAAACTCCAAAAAATGAAAAAATAATTCAATCTTAACAAAATTACTCCCAAAAAAAATAATTCATTAATTCACCATGAATGAACCCTTCTTAATTAGTTCTTTATTAAAATAGCAACCCCGAAAAAAAATATATATATATATTCTTCTTATATGATTAGTCTAAAATAATAATTTCCCCCAAAATATCCGCTTAACTCATCATGTAAGAGTACAGTGGAAAAAAAAAAAAATCAAACTCCCCAAAATTTCTGCTTAAAATCAAAAAATAAACTCTTAAATTACACCAAACTGAAAATTTTTAAGTTGCCACATTAAAATTAAGAACCACTCGTACAATAGTACAGAAAAAAATATTCTATGCCACCCAAAATATCCGCTTAACCCCTTATATAAAACACGGTGAAAAAAAAAAAAAAAAAAAAAAAATCAATCTACCCAAAATTTCGGCTTAAAATCGAAAAAATAGATCCTTAAACTAAAGTTCACCGAAAAATTTTAAGTCGCCACATTAAAATTAAAAACCACTCGTACGATAGTACAAAAAAAAACATTCTGTGTCCCGAAATACCCGCTTAACCCCTCATCAAAGAACACGGTGAAAAAAAAAAAAAAAGTCTCTTCATTCCTTATTTTTAATTACTTTTTAATTACCTTTTTAAATGAACAACAGCAAAATTTAATCGAAAAACATACCCCACGTACTGTAACACGCCGAAAATTTTAAAGTCCCCGCATTAAAATTTAAATAACACCCTCATACTATAGTACGCCGAAAAAAATTCTAACTCCCTAAAATTCCCGCTTAAAATTAAAAAAAAAAAATTCTTATCTAAAACACACTCATCCTCTAAGATGACGTCATCAACACACTCATCCTCTAAGATGACGTCATCTTAACCTTGCACGATGACCTTCACTCCACCCCCCTCTTACAGCTTGAGCACCGGATGACCTTCAACCCCTCTTAGAGGTCAGCACCGTGCACTGGGTGTTGTGGAACTCTCATTACTATACTACTTACGCTTTTATGCTTCGAATACTTTTTAAAGAAAAAACTTTCTATGTTCAATTATTTAAATAAGTTTAGTTTAAGTAATTTTAGTTTTGCATTTTTACTTTACTTTAAGTGTAATTTTGTCATATACGTTTATATGTACTTATAACAAAATGAAATTAATATATTTTATCATTTAAAACACAATTTAAATTGATTAAAATTGTTCCAAATTGAAAAATACACTGTTTAAAATATGCTGCATTTTGTTGCAACGCACTCCCTTGCTTGTATAGAAAACGGTTACTTGGCCGTGAAATGAAGCTTTCTCATTGGCTGGAATAGAGATATTATATACAAGCGATGGAGTGCGTTGCAACAAAATGCAGCAGATTTTTAACAGTGTATGACACGGTCAATTCGCCGTGCCTTGGAGCAATCTCATTGGTCAGAAGAGAGATATTCTATAAAAGTAGTGGAGTGACGTTGCAGTAAATGCTGCAGATTTTTAACAGTGAAGTCAATTAAAATCAATTTTCAGATTCGTTAAAATCGTCTGCTTTTGGCGAGGAAATGCACTGCTCGCCAAATCCCGCGTCGCTTTCAGCTTTTCACGCCAATTATTCCAAACTATTTTATTTTTTTACATGTCTAATAATGTAATCCCGCCGCTAATTTTCACTGATCCTTTATTACCTACATGAGTAGTTTAATTCGTATTTTTTTCAAAAAATTCTGAGTATGCCCCGAATGGAGACCTTCCTTGTAAGCAGGGGAGCATCCCAGCTTTTGACAAGCAATGAAGGGCGCCATTATTAAAATGGCTCAAAACATGCAAGAAAATGGTGTTTTAATTTTAGTAGCAATACATATAGACAAATGCATAACGCAGTAGAGACATAATGCTCCTAAAGATCTAAAGTGCAATGTTTAAAAAAAAAAAAAATCAAAATAACTGTAAATTGTAATACATTTCGAATACATTTTTCTCTGAGGGTATATCTTAAATATTTTTGAACTGAAAAGAGGCAGAAAAGGAAATATCACCGATTATTAAAATAAAATGATACTCAGATATATTGCCAGGTTTTTTTCGGGACGCAAATACTCTGGAATAATAGCCTTTTTTTTTTAAGCGTAAGTTTAAAATTTTAAAAAGTATAGAAACAAAGTCATAAGTTAATCCAAAGAGAGAGTCTGGAAGAGTTTTCATTGATGGAAATTCTTTCGCTCAATTTAAAGACTTTTTTTTCTTTTATGAAACAAAATCATTAAAATTATGTAAAGATTCAAAAATCTGGGGGAGAAAAAGACAGCTTTTATCCTGTCTTATAAACAGCCAAATGGACAATGAAACAACGCCAATTATGATAACAAACATACTGAACTTTCATGTAAGAAGGAGGGGAGGGGGAGGGATAGCTTAATTTTTTTTTCTACATTTCACTTCTCAAAATGTTAAAAAAAAAAAAACTGCCGAGATTTATTCTTCTATTGGCTTAATTTCCATAAAAAAGATTCACACAAAATAATTAAAAATTAGTAATGCAACAGTACATGGTTTGTTTTTTAAAAGAACTAATCATGTGTTGTTGCCTTTCTTTTAATACGTTGTGTACGTTATAATTGTTGATGCGTGAAATACACTTGTAGAGTTTTTAAAACATCTCTCAAGCAAATACCAAGGATTTTAAATGAAATATCCTAAACAAGGGGATTTTCTTTAAAGAAAAGACTAGTAAAAGGAAACTTTCAAAAGGGCGCCAAGAAACACTGCAAAGGGCGCCATGGCGCCCGCAGGCGCCGCGTTGGACAGCCCTGTAATATAGTTATCAAAGAATTTTTTTATTTTTTTTTTTAGAATTTAATGGGTTAAATTTATATTTTTCATTCTTTATTGATTCAAATGAAGAGAAGTCTATAAAATATCGCTTTATCCAAATAACGTTTAAAAGAAATAGTTACTATTTAAAAGTATTATTAATATTAAAAGTGTAATAGCTTTCTGTTACATAATTCATTCAACAGTAATAAAGTCTTGTTGCTCTTGCCCCGAAGAAGGAGGCGTGGAAGAGGCAGATAGAAATACTTATCAACAAAACAAATGGACAACATTCTTTCTCTTTTATTTATTAGTAAATGCAAGCTTCATTACAAGTATACTTCACATATGGTTTCTCCAGTTGTGATTATGTATGCAGAGGTATATGAATATGAACAGGAATGTAAAATGTTTGGGTATACCTGTTGTGGTTACTCTTAACCACTGCCATACTTTTATTTAATTTAAGTTATCGTCTATTTTTGTTTTAATCTTTATTCATTTATTATATATTTCGCATTCTAAAAATTATCTAAATTCTCGCTTTTTTTAATCTCCCCTGTAAAGTTATTTTTATTACCTAACTTTTTGTTGATTTCAAATGTTGAAATCAGTTAAAAATTATGTTCCTTCCGGTTTTGAAGGTTTCCCGTCTTTTCTAGAATGTTCGATGGGGTGTCGACTTCCGTTTTATGACTCCTCCTATTGTCCTATCAGGTACTATTCTTCTGTTACGTAATTTAAAAGTTAGTGCGTCCTGGTATCAAGTTTTGGCTCCGCATCGTTCTGCTGATATAAAAGTTCTTTCTTAAAATTCTGTTTCCATATTCGTAGCGATGCGCTACTCCCTTTTGCCCTGCCAGTTGGCGTATTTTTAATTTTATGGCAACCCCCGCCTTCTTTCCGGAGCGGCCACAGTCGTTTAGTCAGTTGAGAAAATAGCAGAACTGAGGAGAAGCGGTTTCGACTCAGAGCGGAACGGACGTCTGCAGAACTACGATAATAAACACCTGCAAAAATGATGTGTGCGATTTCAAAAGAAATGATTTGTTCGGCTTTTTACGACTAACGTTCAGCATTTTTAAATGCGAAAAAATGGAATTATTTAAAACGCAAGGAGAGACTGTTATCCCTCCGTGGAGATATACAAGGATTTGTTCGCCCAGAAAAAATACAACTTTTGATTTTCCAAAAGAAAATTTCATATGAAGAAAATATGTTTCGATTTTGAGAATGCTGAATTTTCTTGAAAGAATATTATTTTTTAAAATTGTTGAAACAATTCTTTACTTAGAATATTCCGTTAGCCTTACATTGTATGCTAAATACAGGATGGACCACTTCTTCGTTTTATGTTAATTTGTTGCCTCTTAATCTCCAAGAGAATTCAAGAAAAGGCATAATTATTTGAAATAAGTGCTTCTATTTATCTATAAAATTTTGTACAAGTAAAAAATTGTGCCTTCAATGCCTCGCTCTAAAAATAAGAGAGCTGTTTTCTTAGTAAAAGTAATATTATTTCTCAAAGAATTATATTCATCCATCTTCATAAAAAAAATAAAGAAATTTTCTTTATGAGAAAGTGTTCTGAGATTATTCTTTTGCGTATTTCTGCTCACATCTTAATTCAAGCTTATGCAGGCAAGCTCTATTTTGATTTTTTCAATTATATTTTTCTGTGAATAAGGCACATATTATTCCATAAAGTTGTTGATCTAGATTACTTCATGTCATGTGGTCGTTTGCGGCCAAATTCAACGCAGTGTACTAATAAAATACGATTACACACTTTAATTTTTCTTTTTCGGAACGTCGTTAGAAACGTTCCCCCACTAAACACGACAGTACCATATTTTTGAATTAGATAATATTTAATAATTTAGTCATTTTAATAATAACTTTGTATTTAAAAAAATAAGTAACTGCCTAAAAAAAGACAATATGCTATTTTGAACCAAAGACCATGTTACAAACAGACAATTTTGATTGGATCAAAAATGATATCGATATGAAAAGGCAACCCCCTCCCCCTAGAGATATCTTATGATATCATGTGCCAGACCCCCCCCCCCCCCACACACACACACACTAAAATGATAACGTTATATATGCACAGCCCTTTAGAGCACCGAAAAGTAAATTTCCCTATATCTCAAAAAGTCATTATTTGAAAGAGCTGTAATCTTACTGCTGAGGAAAAAGTGAACTTACAGTGTTCCTCTCCACATCATCGCTAACAGCGAAAATTTAGCGTAATCATCTGTTAAAAATTAATAACTTTGCGTAGACAGTACTTGCTATCTGCTGCTTGCCGTGAGTCAGCACTTTCTCACGAAGGGCAACATGACTGTCTTATTCGTTTGTAACATTTCTCTTTTTTTTACTAGGCTGGCTTATTGAGAGCCGGATACCCGAGAGTTTACTGTATCCATTTGTTTAAGAATAGCACGTATATTCATAGAGATATAGGAATTTAAAAAAAAATTATTATTTTTTCTTTTATAGTTTTTCTTGGAAAACCTCAGTACAAATCAACCCCCCCCCCCCCCAAAAAAAAAAAAAGATGATGAAAAAGAAGGAACAAAATTGAAGCATATGCTCCAGATCTACTCATTGATATTCATAAAATATTAAATCCTTTGTTGAAAGTCAGTTAACAAAAAATGACAATTTTAAATATGTAGCCAAGCAGAAGTGTCACCTTTCTTCTCAGCACTTACAGACCTATATTTTCTGACGATTGTGATCAATTTCACGTAAAAAGTAATGTAACACAGTTCATAACTTTTTTAAGGATGAATTTATTAATAATTTCCATATTTAATTTTTTTTAAATAAAACATGCTTATATTATGTTTAAGTCTATTCATTACATCTCATTTTAAAAAATGATCATCGATTTTTGGGGGGCGATATAAATTAAAACTTGACACGTGAATAATATAAAAAGAATTGGGATATACAAACTTTAACATATCGTAATCAATTTTATGAACATTAAAAAAAAAAAATACGTAAACTATGTTTTTTTTTTTTTTTTTTTTTTTGGTGGTGGTGGGGGGGGGGGGGGGTTGCTTTGATTCAACAGACAAAATGTCAAAAATGGATTCCACTATTTCAAGGGGGGGGGGGAATGCAGCTTTTAATGCATAAATGGCGCCCAAACCTTAATCCAAACGTAAAAATTAAAAGTAGATGTTATCAGAAATCGATTGGCACTAATCGTATTTTATACGCTAATTTATGGCAGAACTACTTGTAAGGTATCTTGCCCTTCCTTCCCCCCCCCTCTCTCAGGACAGTACATTACGCTTTTTAAGCACATAATTTCACATATAGAAGTGTGAATCAAGCGTTAACAGTAGGCTTCTTTTATTATTATTATTATTATTGTTAATAAACAGTCAAAAACACAAATTTATCAGATAAAAGTGCTATATATTACTTAAATGGACTTCGTATCAGTATCAGGCCTATTTAAATAAACTGCACTTAACACCACTTAGGTAACTGTTGCTTAATTTGTAGCCAAAAAAAAAAAAAAAAAAAAAAAAAAAAAAAAAAAAAAACGTACTGAAGACTTAATATTTGGTCAGTAATAACAGCGATTGGGCATCCCCCTGTCTCCTCCCCATACCTTATTTTTACTTCATACATTGTTTACAAAATTTAAAGCAATTTTTTTTTCAGCAAAGATAAATTTAAAATAATTTAAATCTATTTGTATGCATATCTTGCACTACATAGCCAAATGTGACCAGTCATTTGTGATTTTAGACGTTTTGTTATAATATTTATATAATATAAATATTATTTTATTATAATATAACATTTATAAAAATACATGAGAAATTATCCTAAAACTTCAGGTATCTAAACAGAATAGTACAGATCATATTTTCGCGAAGATTTTTTTTTTCGAAACCCCATAGGACACCGTCAACAAATTGAAAAAAAAAATGAACGAATAGGTTTTGGATAACCTTTTCAAAACTAATGTAGCAAAAACGTTCAATTATATTATTATTAAGTGGCTTATCGCAACAAAATGTGTTGATTTTTATGAGGATAGCATGTACCTTACAGTAAAATTAAGGTTTTCATAAAAACAGTCCCAAATTCTACCAAGTTTTTTGCTTATAATTTGCAGAGCTCTTAATATTAAAAAAAAATGTTCTTTTAAGAAAGCATGACAAACGACATTGTACACAATGTCCTGCAATCAGAATTAAAAAAAAAAAAAAAAAAAAAAACTGCTTGAAAAAATGAATAGGTTTACTAAATGTTTCAGCGCATTTACATCATGTGTTAGCTAAATGTATAGAGCAACTTCCGTGAAAGTCTCAAAAACATAGCTAGAAATTTCTGCAAATTATCGTCGAAAGAATAAACTCAAATTCCGTTATTCCGAAAAGGAAAGATATAAAATATATTGCCAAAACTGAGTGTTGTCATTTAAAAACAAAACAAAATTTGGGCTATTTTTGATTGGTAGATGGTCCCCTAAGAAATTAAAATCGTCACTTAAAAGTAGACTTTATTTCTAATCGTTTGGTACTAATAACTTTCTTCTACCATAAATTGTTGCAGAATTGGTAAGGGGTGTTTATTTGATTTCCACGACTGTACCTGCTAAAATAAGAGCCTGTATAAATTTAATTTTTCTCCAATCCTTTTTTTTTTTCTTTGACGTTCGATTACACGAGGGATATATATTCACAGGGTGGGAAGTGCCTTTCACGGAAATTTTATTTAAGGGAACCTAACTGGTATTTACGCACATATACCTAAGGTTCGAGGAAAACTACGGAAAACTTCGAACAAATAGTCCGACAGGCACAATTGGGTGCAAGCCCAGCACTTCCGGTCTATCAGCTTAGAGAGCAGAATCTCTCAGGTACTGGTGGTGGTACCCGCTAGTTCTTTGAAATTGTGCCTTAGTAGATTTTACTCTAATTCTTTTTTTTTTTTTTTTTTTTTTTTTTTTTTTGTAACAAATTAAAAACATGCAGAAAAGGTGAAAAATAGATGTCGCAGATCTCCAAAATCATGTTTGCTTCTTGTCTTCCCAGAGTGGTGGTAAAAAAGAATTTGATCATACTATAAAAAAAGCCTTTTCACACGACAATACGCAATTCATCGCACTTTGCGAGTCATGTGAATTTCGAGCACAAAAGCATTTATTGCAGAACAACCTACTAGCAACAATAAAATCAAGGTCAATGTGAAAGTGAAATATTTTAAACGTCATTTCAAAAACCTGTAACGCTTAGCGGAAAATTTTGTTGTTCAGCGAGTTAGCAAATTCCGCCGGCAAGGTGATTAAATGACCAGTAAAATGATAAACAAGCTATTGCCATAAATCAGGATACATAGAAAATTCAACAAACATTTACAAAATACATAACGTAAATACTCGTGTCTCATGTGTAAGTCGAAGATTTTTAGACAAAATTTGGGAGTTGAAAATGGGGGTTTATTTACACAACAGTTAGTATAGAAAAATGCAGATAATTGGCAAATGGGTGAGTCATTTAAGTAATCAAGCATTGATCTACCAGTGTTGAATTCAGATTCTTTTCTCCGGGAGTGGCTCCGGCGGGGACACTGCAGAGTATCGGGGGGGGGGGGGGAGGGATTATACTTCTCGGCCATTGAAAACGCGAAAATTTAATTTTTTGCGGGGGGGGACATTTTATTTATCCGGGAGGGGGGAATGTTCCCCCCCGGGCCACCCCCTGAATTCAATACTACATCTACGTTTTGGAGACAGAGAGATAAAAAAAATTGGACAATGGTCATTTCTCTGTAACTGACAAAAACTTGACGTTAATTTCCCTGTAATTGTACTGCATCCTTGTTCTCTTGGGATAGAATTCCCTTCCATAGAGGGACATTCTTTTCTATATTTTAGTGCCCGTTTTTATAAGAGTTCAACTTGTGAATGCCTCCAGATATCTCTGCTAAAAATCCTACAATACAAAGAAGTACTATATTTTAGCAGTCTAAGAGGTTGTTTACACTTGTAATTTAGAATTAAATAAATTTTTGTAAGAATTTTTTATTTTTAAGTATCATTAAATTAATATGAAGTTTAGGAGAAAGAAAGTTTAGAAAAATAGTTTACGATTCTTCGGTTTTACGTAATTGTACAGTTTTATTTATTTATTTATTTTTAGAAATCCAATTAAAAATGTTAAAAAAAAAAAAAAAAAAAAAAAATTATTTTTATTTATTTATTTATTTATTTTTGTTATTTTCTACTACAAATCATTTTTCTAAAAGCAACAGAAATGTGCTTCGATTTATGCACAGAAATTCAGTTTTTTTTCCTTAAAAAATGGGAAGCGGTGGGGTCGACTTGTACACGAGCATATATCGTATTCATATTATCAAATATTAAACAAAATACTTTATCATCTATTTTGAAAAGTAGAATCAGGCCATTTCTTAACAAATAAGAAAAATTATAAATTATTTTGAAAAGAAAAAAAATTATTGTCACTTTATATATTCATTTATTTGCTTGCTATTACGGACCGCACAGACAAGAAAATCAAGTCTGTAGAGCTTAATGTCCCTCCCGGTCGTCTTTATAAAGGTCTTTTAAAAAGTTACAGAATTCAGCCAGAGCTGAAGCCGCCAGAATCGCGACAGTGGTCGGTGTGTATTTATAATCCCGTATCAGGACCGCATCTGCCAGGGGAAAAAGAACCTAACGCGACAAAGTGTAGATAATATAATATAGGTGGAGAAAATAGCGAAAAAGGATTCATTCCGTTGGGAAACAGATCCCCTACGCGACAATGAGCGGATAAATGTGCGACAAAAACACTTCAAGGAGCAGCAGAAACTATTGCGTGCCCAGACTACATAGTTAGAATTGAAATTTGAAAAATATGTTTATAGCAGTGTTTGAGTTTGTTTAGCAAGAGCGTGCAAGTATATAGTGGAGCCATTCTTCTGATGGAAGTGTCGGGCGTTTTACGTGCCAGCGTGGCATTTTATCGTTGGATTCTTTTATTTAATTTGGTTCATGTTTCTGAAGAGGGAATTTTGCAATCGATTCTGTTCTCACTTCATGAAGCAATAGAATTATACTAAATATGTTCACAAATATGTTTCACATGACAATACAGAATACAACATTTTAATTTAGCACCGAGTTATAAATTAATAAATTACATTTAAAACATTTTTCTGTCAGTCAACCGCGGATTTTAAAATGCCAAATAATTTTTATGGTTACAGTTGTGCAGGTGTTACAACAACAATGGATTTATTTATACGACAAACCATACTCACCAAAATAGGCCAACTGGCAAAGAAGTTGCAACGATGAAATATTTTAAACAATAAGAAACAAAAGATAAATAAAAACTAAAGAGTTTTATAATTTTTTAAAAAAATAGGCTTTTATCCATTGTTTAATGTTAGTCAAATTATGACTATAAGGTAAGAAAAACAATTTAAAAATCTTAACTAGATAAACTAAAAAAAAAAAAAACAGAGCAAAAAAGTAGATATATATATATATGCTAGTTCGCGCTTTCAGCAAAGCATACACTAAAGCAATAAATTTACAATAATCTACGGCAATGCCAAATTAACGTATTGTGCTAAAATAACGTATTGTGATTAATTTTTTTTCCCAACCATATGGCTTGTAGTTATAGCGTGATTTTTAGAATAAATTAAATGTCTATAATGTGTTTTTTTAACTTATTTGTTCATTGTTGTTTAAAACTCGTCTTAATCGAAATTTTTTGCAATCTATGCTGAGAGTAATAACTGAAATTATCAAGAAATTAAGAAACACGAAAATCCTGGAAAAATCATATTTTTATTGTTTAGATTAACAAATAATCTAGAAATTTTAGAATAAAATGACCGCATATAAATATAGCAATTTGAGCAAAATGTAGTTTTTTCTTTTTATGTTTGTTACTGTTTGCGGTTGCCTCGCGTTTTTCATCCGATAAAGTATTTTTCAAGATTCCTCTTATTTAAGTTGATTTATCTAAATTCCTAAGAAAGAAAATTATGAATCTGCATATAATTATTTTCAGTTATAAATTGGTTTAATTAGCTTTTTTTTTACGAGGGGAAAAATGATTTTTTTAGTAGAAAACATTTTTCAAATTCCATCTTCCCCATTTAAAGAAACATTCGATGATTTTAAATAATTCTTTTTAGAAAATCTTGAAGACAAATTAATATTTAATATTTGTTCAAAAAAAAAAAAATGAAAGGAATTTTCAAAATGAGTTATTTTTATGTAAAATATATCATAAACATGGCTAAATTTTAGTTTTTTTTAATAAAAAAATTAAATTTTAATTCATTTTTTAATTACTTTTGGAAAAGAATATATAGATAAATCTTATACAGCAGGGCTGTCCGACGCGGTGCCCGCGGGCACCATGGCGCCCTTTTGAAGATGATCTTTTTAGTAGTAAAAATCAACTATAAAAGATTCTTTCTTTAAAATAATTGACATTTGCATCAGAGATATTTTCAAAATCTGAAAAATGCAATAACCCTTTCGAGCAAAGTACTTCTATGTGTAAAAGGTTGCAATGAAGAAATGATACTAGAATTTAAAAACAATTTTATTTTAAAATAAGGAAAGCTTTTGTTCACGTACTTAATGCAAGGGAAATTTTCATTCCAATATTTTTTAGCCAATGTGGTATTTAGGAATTAAAATAAAGTGGTCCCAAAATGAACCATTGACATTGAAAAGTTTAAAAACCAGAAACAAACTTTGCAATCAAACAAATGTAATCATGCATATTTTCATAATTTGTTGTTATTGTTTATAAAGAAAGTTTAATTGCGGTGGTTAAATTTGGAAATAGCCCTTTTTAATATTTAAGAAGTAACAGAAAAATAAATATTTGTCACTTTTTTCTGCCTCTTTGATAAAACAAGTTCATAAATGTTCGTTTTTTTCTACTTTTTGCTATTGCCAACACAGACCCATTTGGCTGTTTTATAAGGGGAATAAATGAGCTTAATTTTTCCTTCTTGATTTTTAAAACTTTAGGATAGACTTCTCATAGAAAAATGTTAAATTTGAAATTTAATGCATGTAACCCCAGAACCGTAGGGACTTTTAGTCTACCACTGTAAGACACATTTGCATTATATTAAAACGTATGTGCCAAAAGCTGAAATGCGCCCCCGCTTACTGAGAGGTTGGACAGCCCTGTTATACAGTATAATCTCGAAAATCCGACATTGACGGAACAGAGATTAAGCTGGAAATTTTTGAAAATTCCGGATTTCTAAAGGAATATCAAAACTTACTTCCAACACCCTTAATTGTGCTTTTATTCATAACCCTTTATCGATTGCATTATGATCTACTGCAATTTAAAAAAAATAGTTTTTTCTTCAGTTATTACAATAAAAATTAAGGCACAAGAGACATGAAAAAAGTTCTAACCCATGAGGAATATAATTCATCAGAAGAAATTAAAGTGTTACTCTGAAGTATCATCAGTACACTATGCATAAAATATTCTCGTAACAGAAAACCAACAAGATATTTCAAATAAAATTCAAACTCTTAAAAATGCTAAATAACAAGAAGACACTTGCAAGTTAACAATAAAAAAATGTTAAACTGACATAGTTTTGTTTTAGTCATAAAAAATGAATAATAATTGAAATTTGAAAATTAAAAATTGTTGAATATTAAAATTATATTTTATTAAATTTTAAATTAAACTTTAGCAATTTTTTAATTAATTTTTAAAAAATCTTTCTTTTCAAGTTTTGTTCTTATTAGATGTATTAGCTATGCAACAATCTCCATTACATTGTTTTTAATAAATTTGCACTTTTGTAAGTATCTGAACAATACATCTGTAACGTTTTCGTGGAATCCCCTTCTTATAACGACAAAACTTTTGATGAATTCTTTTGTTGAATGCAAATGATTAAATAAATATGTTCTTTTTTATACAATTCGCTGAAAATACATCCACCGCATCAGCAACCTCTTCGTATGAATGTTGTACGCGCACAAAAATGGAATAAACCTTCGTCATACAGAAAATATTTTTCATAATATTGAGATTAATTGAATGTAAATGTCGTTCAAATCAATGTTCAGCTGAAAATTTCGTTAGGTAGAAAACTGCGTTAAGGTTGTATTCGAAAAAACGCTTTTCCACCTTCAACAGCTCGAAATTTTCCGATACAATTTCAGACACATTTTTAAAAGTAGAAACATGAAACTTGCTGAGGGAATTTTTGAAGAGACGTTTAAGGTGCTGTGTGATGTCTTTTGATGCTCAATTCATTAGAATTTGATATAAACAATTACTTTCTCAATATGACCCCTTTTTTTAGCTCGTAAATCTCCCGCTTCGGAAAAATCGGTTCAAAAGGCCGTTTTTAATTACTTTTTTGGCAATATTTTCTTTATTTATCAAAGAATTGACAATCACGGCACTTTGTGTACTTTCTAAATAAGACAATTTGCCAGTTTAATGCATTTGAGAGGAAAAATGAATTCAAAAATAAATCGGAAAATAAGCTGTTTGAATCGAAATACACCCTTAAAAGGAAGTTCCACTGTTTGTCAATTTTATTTGACTCATTTTTTCGACCCATTCTCTTGTAGTTTTTCTTGGATTGTATAGTAAGTGAATAATATTAATTTCGGAAACACACTCTTGTTTCTCTAAAACAGATTTAATTTTCCAGTCAAATTTAGGAATTTTTTTTAGCTCACAGGCTATCATAGCCTGAGAGCTTATGTGCCCGTCCGTTCTGTATGTACGTTCGTTCGTACGTTCGTGTGTAACGCGATAACTCATGATAAAAATATCGGATCCACTTGAAATTTTGTATATAGGTATATCCTGATAAGGCGCTTCCCTGATTAGTTTTTGGAGTTCATTCGATATGTATAAGAGGGGGAACGGGGGGCTCATGCCCCTCCCCTTAGTTGATATAAATGGGATTTTCATGCAGAATTAAGTTTTCGTTCAAAATTTAGATTAGGATCATTCTGATGAGGCAATTCCGTGACTGTTATTAGGTGTTCATTGAATAAGTATAAATAGGTGGAACAGGGGTTCTAATCCCCCCCCCCTTAATTTATATAAATGGGTTTTTCGAGCAGAATTTTCAGATTTCGTTCAAATCTCTGAATAGTTTTGGAAGTTTAATGGTTAAGTATAAAAGAGGGGGATAACTCCTTTTAAATTATATAAATGCTAAATGGGTTTTTATTAAGAATTATCTCATTTGCTCTGAATTTTGGATATAGATTTTTTATATGATAAAGCATGTCTTTGATAGTATAGGAAGTTCAATGATTAAGTATAAAAAAAGAGGAAAGAGGAGAGCTGTTTCCCCTTCTTAATTTTTTTTTCGAACGGAATTAACCCTTGAAGATATAAGGCTTTAATGTACAATTAGTATTTGTAGCCTGTGAGCTCAATGCCATCAGTTTAACTGGGCAGTATTCTTTATTTCAGTAGTACCATTTCTTTCGTTCAACTGCTCATCCCTCTACACTGCTAGCTGAGATATCACCAATAGTGTTTAGAACATCGTCAGCTGTTTGCTACATCCATCGCTTTCGATCTTGAAGTTTTTAATAAGTAAACAATCATTATTGTAGGATATGTAAAAAAAAAAAAAAAAAAAAAAAGGTGGAGAGGGGGTGGGGGGGGGGGAGAAGGAAACTTTGATGCTGGATTTTTAGGTAGCTTTCATTACAAAAAGTAAAAAGCTACCTATTGCAGCCGTCCGGAGGAAAACACTTCCGGAAAATTTTGGTATATTTTCACCGATCATGACCCCCAGACCCCAAAACCACCCTCCGTTCAAATGTTGACATATATATATATATATATATATATAACCATATATATATATATATATATATATATCTGATTTTTGTCATGCGATAACTAACGTATTTATGAACCGATTTGAATGAAACTTGGTATGTACATAGTACATACAAATGTCTCGACCGAGTTCGTTGGTCAGCATCATCCGCCATTTTGTTTCAAAATGGCGGCCATTTTAAATTTTTTAAAAAATTTTAAATTTAAAATTAAATGCGAAAAAATTAAAAGTTGAAAAATATTTTCCTTTTACGTGTTAGAACTTAAAACAAAGATTCCAGAACACTTTTTATTTTGTCTATATCTTAAAAAATGATTGAGTTATAGCACTTTGAATTTTTCTTATGGCTGACATTTTGAAACAATCTGATTTTTGTCACGTGATAACACGCATACTTATGAACCGATTTCAATGAAACTTGGTATGTACATAGTACATACAAATGTCTCGACCGAGTTCGTTGGCCAGCATCATCCGCCATTTTGTTTCAAAATGGCGGCCATTTTAAATTTTTTAAAAAATTTAAAATTTAAAATTAAATGCGAAAAAATTAAAAGTTGAAAAATATTTTCCTTTTACGTGTTAGAACTTAAAACAAAGATTCCAGAACACTTTTTATTTTGTCTATATCTTAAAAAATGATTGAGTTATAGCACTTTGAATTTTTCTTATGGCTGGCATTTTGAAACGATGAGTTCTGATTTTTGTCACGTGATAACACGCGTACTTATAAACCGATTTCAATGAAACTTGGTATGTACATAGTACATACAAATGTCTCGACCGAGTTCGTTGGCCAGCATCATCCGCCATTTTGTTTCAAAATGGTGGCCATTTTAAATTTTTTAAAAATTTAAAAATTTAAAATTAAATGCGAAAAAATCAAAATTTGAAAAATATTTTTCTTTTACGTGTTAGAACATAAAACGACGATTCCAAAACACTTTTTATTTTGTCTATATCTTACAAAATGATTGAGTTATAGCACTTTGAATTTTTCTTATGTCTGACATTCTGAAACGATCTGATTTTTGTCACGTGATAACACGTGTATTTATCAACCGATTTCAATGAAACTTGTCATGTACATACAAATGTACATACAAATGTCATGTACATACAAATGTCTCGACCGAGTTCGTTGGCCAGCATCATCCACCATTTTGTTTCAAAATGGTGGCCATTTTAATTTTTTTTTTAAATTTAAAATTTAAAATTAAATGCGAAAAAATTAAAAATTGAAAAATATTTTTATTTTTTGTGTTAGAACTTTAAACAACGATTCCAGAACACTTTTTATTTTGTTTATATCTTATAAAATGACTGAGTTATAGCACTTTGAATTTTGCTTATGGCTGACATTTTGAAACGGTCTGATCTGAACGATCCACAATGTTGCTTTAAAATGGCATACACTTTATGATATCGTAAAATTTGGTGACTCTCTAAATCGCTTAAAATAAAATCAGGTTGAATAAAAGATGACTAATTTCTAAAAATTCCTATTAATATTCAGTCTTGACAAAAACTAGTTTCAATCTTATAAAATCACTAATTTTATAAGATTATTTCCACTAATTTGAGTTTAGTGTTTTTGAACAATGTAACTTACCTTAAAATAAATAAATATATATATAAGTATATGAAAGCTACCTCTTCCTCCCGGCATTGCCGGAAGGACTTTTTAAATTTCCGAATGCCAAATGTTCTGGTTTCCACTGCAATACAAGAGAGTGAGAAAAAAAATTAAAAATAAAACTATTGATATTTTTCGGTTAGCTGGGCGCCAGTGTTATATATACAAACTACATGGCCAAAGTGACCGGTTACTTGCGATTTTATACATTTTCTTAAATATCTAGAGAAATAGAGGAATTATCTAGAAACTAAGTGTGTAAACATAATAGTACAACTCATACATTTCCGTGAAGATTTTTTCCCCGAAATTCCATAGGGGACCTTTTGGTTGTCTTTTGGACAACCCTGTCAAATTTAATGTAGAAAAACCGTTCAAACTGTAGATTATGAATAAGTGGATTATTGTAATAAACTGTGTTCATTTTTATGTAGATAGCATGTATACTCTTAGAGAAATTTAGGTTTTTCTAAAAACAGTCCCAAATCTTTCCAAGTTTTTTTTAATTATAATTTGCAGAGTTCTTAATATTAAATCATGTTCTTTTCCGAAAATATGACAAACAATATTGTACACAATACCCTGTAATCAAAATTGAAAAATAATAATAATTGGATATAAAATGAACAGGTTTACTGAATAATTTTTCATTGCGCATGCGTGAAGGCTATCAAAATACTGTTAGCTAAATGTACTTAGCAACTTTCTTAAAAGTCTCAAAAACATAATCTGAAAATAATCGCCGTTAGAATAAGCTCAAAATCCGTTATTCTCAAAGTAAAGCAAAAATATGAGGGGCTGTATCCCGTTGATTAGAGTCAATATAGAATACACAATATGGCACGTACTACGATATTTTGATACAACCCCTCTGTTTTTTACTTCATTTTCGGAACAACGGAAATTAAGCTTATTCTATCGACAACCACTTTCAGAATTTTCAAGCTATGTTTTTGGGACTTTTACAAAAGTTGCTCTATACATCAGGCTAATACAATATGCAAATGAAAATTTGATGACCTTTACGCATGCTCAATGAAAATTATTTCGTAAACCTACTGATTTTTCATACATTTTTTAATTATTTTTTAATTCTGATTACAGGGTGTTGTGTATAATATTGTTTGCCATATTTTCGGAAAAGAACATTATTTTATGTTTAGAACTCTGCAAAATATAAGCATAAACTTGAAAAAGTTTGGGACTGCTTTTATTAAAACCTTAATTTCTCTACGAGTATACATGCTATTTGCATAAAAATGAACATAGTTTATTACAATAAACCACTTAATCATAATCTACAGTTTGAATGGTTGTGTTACATTAGTTTTGACAGGGTTATCCAAAAGATATTCGCTCATTTTCAATTTTTTGAAGGTCCCCTTTGGAGTTCCGGGAATAAATCTTCATGGATATGTATGACTTATACTATTATGTTCATTTAGAGTTTCAGGATAATTCCTTATGTATTTTTCTGGTTATTTAGGAAAATGTCTAAAATCGCAAGTGGCCGGTCACCTTTGGCCATATATAGTATATACACTATATTGCCATTGATTATGGGACACTTGCGATTTTAGACATTTTACTAAATATCTAAAAAAAATACATGAGGAATCATCTCGAAACGCTTCGTGTATAAATATAATAGTATACGTCATACATCTCCGTGAAGATTTTTTACCGAAACTCCATAGGGGACCGTCAACAAATTAAAGAATGAATATCTTTTGAATAACCCTGTCAAAACTAATGTAGCAAAAGCGCTCAAACTCTAGATTATGATTGAATGCCTTATTGTAATACATTGTGTTCATTTTTATGCAAATAGCATGCATACTCGCAGAGTAATTAAGGTTTTTATAAAAATGGTCCCAAATTTTTCAAAGTTTTTCCCTTATAATTTTCAGAGTTCTTAATATAAAATAATATTTTTTTCAGAAAATATGACAAACAACATTGTACACAGTACCCTGTAATCAGAATTAAAAAATAATAAAAATTGTATGAAAAATGAGTAGGTTTACTAAATAATTTTTTACTGCGCATGCGTCAAAGATATCAAAATTTCATTTGCATATTATGTTAGCTAAATGTATAGAGCAACTTTTGTAAAAGTCTCAAAATTATAGCTTGAAAATTCTGAAAGTAATCGTCTATAGAAAAAGGACAAAATCCGTTGTTTCCAAAATGAAGCAAAAAAATGAGGGATTTTATCCAAAAGTAGTCGTAACATCCCGTATTGTGTATTCTATATTGACACTAATCAATGAATATATGGATACAACCCCTCTTGTTTTTGCTTCATTTTGAGAATAATGGATTTTTAACTTATTCAATTGACGATTATTTTCAGAATTTTCAAGTTATGATTTTGTGACTTTCACAAAAGTTGCTCTATACATTTAGCTAACATAATATGCAAATGAAATTTTGATATCGTTGACGCATGCGTAGTAAAAAATTATTTAGTAAACCAACTCATTTTGTATACAATTTTCATTATTTTTTAATTCTGATTACAGGGTACTATGTGCAATGTTGTTTGTCATATTTTCTGAAAAAAATATTATTTTATATTAAGAACTCTGAAAATTATAAGGAAAAAACTTGGAAAAATTTGGGACCATTTTTATAAAAACCTTAATTACTCTGCGAGTATGCATGCTATTTGCATAAAAATGAACACAGTGTATTACAATAAGGCATTCAATTATAATCTAGAGTTTGAGTGCTTTTGCTACATTAGTTTTGACAGGGTTATTCAAAAGATATTCATTCTTTTTTAATTTGTTGACGGTCCCCTATGGAGTTTCGGTAAAAAATCTTCACGGAGATGTATGACGTATACTATTATATTTATACACTAAGAGTTTCGAGATGATTCCTCATGTATTTTTCTAGATATTTAGTAAAATGTCTAAAATCGCAAGTGTCCCATAATCAATGGCAATATAGTGTATATGTATACAAATGTATACATATATATACATATATGTATATTTGTGCATGTATGTATGTATACAGGGTGCTTCAGCGAAGTGCGGACAAATTGTAAGGGGTGATAGAAGGCATGATGACAAACATTAGGACATAGGAAACCATGGGGCGCAAACGTCTTCTGTAGGAGCCAGGGGGCATCAAAGTTTAGCGTCCAAAAGATGAAGCGATGATAAAACACGGAAAAAAAGGTCGATTCATTTCCAGTTTTCGCTGTAAACTTTGTTTATATCGAAAGTTTGTCCAAAAATTTTTTTAAAGGGAACTGTCAAAAAATGACGGTAGAGGGCGCTGTAGACTTTGGAGTATGAACAACTACGTTTTACTGATTTCTTTTTTATTCTGTTAACAGTTTTCTAAAGATTGGACCTTAACTTAAATTTTGAGTACAAAATTGGAATCATCCCGAACGGTTAAGATGTGCAAGTTCAGCTGTGAACAAGGGGGGAGGGATTAAAACGCTCATAATCAATGAGCAAAGTAATCGATTTTGTTGCGGTTTGAGTGCAGGTCATTCCCTTAGTAATTGATTTATTCAAAATGACGTACAGTTTTGGTGCCCTCATTTTTAGATACAGGGCGCCGCCGATACTTTTCCGACATTTCATCGACATTATCCCTGGGTGTTTTATTAACAGACCAGCATACTTGCAGGAAGTGTTAGGGATGTAAAACCTACTTGTAATTGCATGGGAATGTAATGTTAGAAATGCTTTGTTTGCGAGTTATGGTTAAAAGAAACGGAAAAAATAGCAACAGAAAGAAGCAGAAAATCAGCAAAAGGTGAATGTGATACAAAACATTTTATTGTAATATTTTACTGCAAAAGGCGATAGCAAAACGTTCTTCAAACTTTGGAGTAATGAACAACCAGTATTTTTTGACGGGATATTTGTAGTTATGTTTAATGTTTAGCAAAGTTTGAACATTCACTTAAATGTTTATCTAAAAATCGGAATCGTCCAGAATGAATAAGCGAAATTTCACGTATATATTGAATTGCTTTTTTTTACACTTAGGTGGTAGGGACAGCACAAAACCCAAAAAAATGACACGAACATGATTAGAATACATTTATTATTCTAAGTACAGCCAAAACAAGGCATAAACAACTTAAAGAGACGTTATCATCAAAGTAAGTGCTCAAAATTCCGACCCCCCGTACCACCTAAGTGTAAAAAAAAGCAATTCAATACATACGTGAAATTTCGCTACTTATTCATTCTGGAAGATTCCGATTTTGAGGTAAACATTTAAGTAAATGTTCATACTTTGCTAAACATTCAACATAACTACAAATATCCCGTCAAAAAATACTGGTTTTTCATTTCTCCAAAGTTTGAAGAACGTTTTGCTATCGCCTTTTGCAGTAAAACCTTACAATAAAATGTTTTATATCACATTCACCTTTTGCTGTTTTTCTGCTTCTTTCTGTTGCTATTTTTTCCGTTTCTTTTAACCATAACTCGCAAACAAAGCATTTCTAACATTACATTCCCATGCGAATACAAGTAGTTTTTACATCCCTAACACTTCCTGCAAGTATGCTGGTCTGTTAGTAAAACACCCAGGGATAATGTCGATGAAATGTCGGAAAAATATCGTCGGCGCCCTGTATCTAAAAATGAGGGCACCAAAACTGTACGTCATTTTGAATAAATCAATTACTAAGGGAATGACCTGCACTCAAACCGCAACAAAATCGATTACTTTGCTCATTGATTATGAGCGTTTTAACCCCCCCCCCCCCTTGTTCACAGCTCAATTTGCACATTTTAGCCGTTTGGGATGATTCCAATTTTGTACTCAAAATTTAAGTTAAGGTCCAATCTTTAGAAAACTGTTAACAGAATAAAAAAGAAATCAGTAAAACGTAGTTGTTCGTACTCCAAAGTCTACAGCGCCCTCTACCGTCATTTTTTGACCGTTCCCTTTAAAAAAATTTTTGGGCAAACTTTCGATATAAACAAAGTTTACAGCGAAAACTGGAATTAAATCGACCTATTTTCCGTGTTTTATGATCGCTTGATCTTTTGCACGCGAAACTTTGATGCCCCCTCGCTCCTACAGAAGACGTTTGCGCCCCATGGTTACCTATGTCCTAATGTTTGTCATCATGCCTTCTATCACCCCTTACAATTTGTCCGCACTTCGCTGAAACACCCTGTATATATCAATTGGACCTGGTTAACTGAAAAGTACTAAAATTTTTATAACTGAACAAAAAATTATTGCAACTTACATGGAGATAATTGATTAAAAAATCTTGCGAAATGGAGAGATACTTTTAAAATCATCCGTTATAATTACTGACAGCTTTTTCCAAGCCACCAAACTGCTGTTTTATTGCATTATTTGGAGGGGAGCCAGGAAGTCCTACAGCACCTCAATCTCCTGCATTCCACATTCGAACACCTCCGCATACAGGATACAAAATACAGCTTATATTATCGTCAAGTAATTTGCGGCGAAGTTTAAGACTCTGAAAATGCTGTTTATAGCTGCTTAAGGATGTTCTCAAATCTAAACTTGCTTACTTTTTGACACTATGTCAGTTTTATTCTTTTAGGAATACTTCATTCATACAAAAACACGCACTCGCTAATGTTAATCCGATGGAATAGTTCTTTTAAATATATAGTATTTCGATATTTGTAAACGATATTTTTTGCAATGGACAGTAGAGGTCGATCTCAACAATCGTCGTTTTTAGATAAGCTCGTAGTTATATAAATACGCAGCACCTATAGCAGTTGTATGGTTCGTTCAATTGTCTGTCCGCCTGTCCTCATACAACAACACAAAAACAACCCAATCAATTGGTTTGAAGTTCAATATGCATAATCGTTGCAGAATATTGTCGAGTCATTTCAAACTTTATGAAAATCAAATTAAAACTTAAAAGGTTTTCTTTTAAGTTTTCTTCGTTCTATTAAATCCTATCATACATAAGTAATTCAATGTCACACCATAATAGGTAATGATTCTAGGTTGATAGGGTGATTTCATAATATTACTTCCGTATTACTGAATTATTTTAGATCTGGCGATTTTATGATAACAACAGATTAATAGCCATAAAGTTTTGTATCTAAATGTGTTATATGTTGCATCTAAAACGAGAAGTAAAATTTCAGAACCTGCCAGAAATTGTTTTAGTAATAATAGGCTGCAGTCATTAGAATACTTCTATCGTTTTTAAAAGCAATCAATACAAACTAAAATATTTCTTATGTTAAATAAATTGACATTTTTCTTTTTTTTTATTTTACAGTTGAATAAATTCTTTAAAACAATATTTCTTTGTAGAGAATAAGCAATTATTGAATATTTAAAATTTTTTATCAGAGCCAGATTTAGCCTGTAAACCCCTCTGTGCAAAAGTAAACAAGTAGGAAATTGCACATGAAGCATAGCAAATGAGGTCCGTTCGTACAATAACGAAGTTTTAAAAATATTCAGATCTTGCTGTTATAGTAAACAGTACTTCAGATGTAGTAATAGTGGTCGAAATCTTTTTATTTTTTTTTATGTGTGTGTTCCTGTAAATATACAGGAAGATACTTTTATTACACCTCAGCAACATATATCATATTCATAAAATGTGAAATAGTTAACACACGCCCCAAACAATGTTTTCCCGCATAGCATTATGTAGGAAATACTTTTGTGTGGCCCTGTAATTTAATAATAAATATTCTTTGCATCACAGATTGTACAGAATGTATATTTTAATATATATATATATACTTCATAGGTTCATTCCAATTCTATTACATTCGAAAGAGTTTGACATCATTAAAATGTACTTAAAACTATTTATTCCTATTAATCGTAATGTAATAGAGTACTTTTGATTGTCCTTCTAATTAAACTATACAGTCGATTTTCTTAAAATTTAAAATGAATCGACAAAATTAAGCTAAAATTAAATATTTTAAATGTCTTGCGATTTAGTTGGGCAATGTTTGCTTTGTTATTAGACAGACGGACAGAATGAACACGAATATATGTGCCAGCTATTTATATAAATACGGACGCACTTAAAATTATTCAGATCTTGATGTAATAGTACACAGTATTTTGGATACAGTATAGTAGCCAAAATCTTTTGTGTGGCCCTGTAAATACTATCTGCTTTCTTTTATACAGGAAGTAACATGTAGTATTCCTCAGCAACATATATCAGTATCATAAAATTTTAAATAGTTGATTACAATTAAAATGTGCACCAAACAATGTTCTCCCTATACCATTATGTAATGGAATACTTTTATGTGGCCTTGTAAATCAATACAAATGTTCTTTGCACCTCAGATTATGCAAAATGTATATTATAATATGTACTTCATAGATGTGTATGAATTTTATTATGTTCGAATGAGTGTAACATCATTAAAATGCATTTGAAGCATTTCCCCCCATTAACCGTGATGTAACGGAATAATTTTGATTGTTCCTGTAATTGATCTATGCATCCGATTTTCATAAAATTTGAAATGACTCGACAAAATAATGTAATAATTATAAATTTTAAATTTCAAACGATTCGGCCGAGTAGGTTTTGAGTTGTTACATGCGGAGGTACGGACGGACTGAACGACAACTATAGGTGCTACGTATTTACATAACTAGTAAAGCGCCTAAAAAATGCGCCTATGTACTATGTTTCTTATAAAACTATTTGTAATAATATAATAATAATTTTATGCTAAGAAAAGAATAGGATGCAGGCTGAAAAATTCGAGTGTATAACTAATGAAAAATTAAACATCATGTTAGCTTCATATGGTCAAATAGGAAGTGCTAGTGCTGAAATACTTATTTTAGTTACAATTTAGTATCTTTGCAAAACTGTCCAAGGGTCTCAAAACTACATTAGATTTTGGAACAGAATTTCATTTGGATTTTCGGAACAGAAATTTATTTAGTGAGCTTGGAATCTTTATAAAGGGAGCCTCAAAATATTGGCAGCCCGTAGCTTTGGCCCTAATCGCTAGTAGAGAAAATTGAAAATGGAGCGACTGTGTCTTTATTTAAATATTTTTTCTACTAATTGGAAGCACGTTTCTATAAGTAATTTAAGAGATTAATCGCTATGACATCTACTTTGTGTTTCAATCACCTGGTATAAACTGGAACAAATCCAGCCATTGAAGACCTTTCGTGAAAACTGAACTGTTGAATTGCTGATTCAACATTGTGAGTGTTTCCGCACGTAAAAAACGCATGGCATAGTATCCATAGTGTACCATATGTAAATCACAAAATGTGTTTGTGTTATGGTCAACTATAGACAGTAAATAAAGAAGTAACATAAAAGCACACTTGACTACAATAAAGGTAATGTACAGTTCTCTCAAGGTTTCTGAACGTTTTTTTTTTTTTTTTTTTACTAGATAGAACTGAACAAGTTGGAAACTGCACATGAAGCGTAGCAAATGAGGTGCGTTCGTACGATAACGAAGTTTTAAAAATATTCAGATCTTGCTGATATAGCAGACGGTATTTCGAATACAGTATAGTTGTCGAAGTCTTTGTGATCCTGTAAATATACAGGAAGTATTTTTTATTACACCTGAGCAACGTATATCATATTCATAAAATGTGAAATTAGTTTAATATAATTAAAACACGCCCCAAACAATGTTTCCCCGTGTAGCATTATGTAGTGAAATACTTTTGTGTGGCCTTGTAATTTAATAATAAACATCCTTTGCATCACAGATTGTACAGAGTGTATATTTTAGTATTGTATACTTCATAGGTTTATGTGAATTTTATTAAGTTCGAATGAGTGTAACAGCATTAAAATGCATTTGAAAAAAATTTTCCCATTGACCGTAATGAAACGGAATACTTTTGATTGTCCCTGTAATTGATCTATGCATCCGATTTTCATAAAATTTGAAATGACTGTACAAAATTATGTATTAATTATGTATTTTGAATTTTAAACAATTCGGTTGGGTAGTTTTTGAGTTATTATATGTGGACAGACAAACGGACGGACGGACGTTGAACTATAGGTGCTACGCATTTACATAATTACGAACGCACCTAAAAAGAGCAAACGAAAAAGCTAAACTTTTCAAGCTTCTCGTATACACTAATATGAATTTATTATCAGTGTGAGGATCTAAAATTAGTTGGAGTGCTGCTTCAGAAAATTTTCCGTCATTTTAATATTTTGTAAAAGAAAAAAAAATCGTACATTTCTCTGGAAGGAATTCAATGACTATCACTAAAAATAATTTCTTTCTAAACATTAAGTTGCCTTTAAAAATAAAAAATATATATAAGATCTGATAAATAAAATCACCGTATAATTACTCAAACTTTTCAAAATAATCTCTTAAAATATAATTTTTGATAGGAATTTTAACAAATTATGTAGTACAAAATAACTTTTACATTTTATAAAAATACTTTTACAATCAGTGTCAAAAAACGTCCGATTTATTCGCAATTTTTTTAAAAATAAAACAGCAACAAAAATGTCACTAGGCTTGAAAAAATATTTTTTTCAGGATATGAATGCAATTTTAAATATCACAACCATCTACATATTTTTTTTAAAGTAATAACTTTGTTTTTTAAATGGTAACACCCAGTTTTGGTGCCATAGTTCAGTTTTTTTAATCAAATGAATCTGAAAAAGGTATAGTTTATACATTTTTCTTTCATCTTAATAGTTATAAAACAAAATTTTTTAGAAATTTAACCATAAATTTAGTAAAATAAATTTAAAATTCTAACAGAAAAAGCTTCCACATTTCGAGAGTTACGCAATTATTAATCTCAAATATCGTAGAGAAAATTTTAAATATAAAATAAACTATTTTATTTTAATTTCATACACATTTTCGGGTAGCTTTATGCGATGTTCCTCTTGTTGAAAGATAACAGGAGATAGCTCTTTTAGACCATCGAAAAGTACATCTTTTCTACATATCGAAAAAACGATTGGAATGAACTGCAAACTTGTACATCGTACATCCAAATGTTTCTTGTCATTGCTCGTTCTTTTTATGTAAAAATTTATGTAGGTCATAATGCATTTTTTTTTACTATGAGGTTCTTAATAATTTTCATACTTAAAAAATATATTCAATCGAAAAGCACCTAGTTCATGTTTGAATCTATTCACTGTACCTCTTTTTTTTAAAAAAATAATAATAATAATTAAATCATCTGACTTTTACGCAAGACTTAAAAGGTTGTCATGTTGATTTAATATTAGCAAACGTACTTTTCGACAACTAACTCAATCAAGATTTTAAAAATAACAAAAATTTTCGGAGCTGATTCAATTTATAAGGGACCCAAAGTGCAAAAAAGTAGGTGTTACAATTTGAAAAGTTAAAATTGTGCAATTTCAACGTGTGACTTAACAGAATATGTAGAGTCTATAGACGATGTAATTCAATAATTACAACGCTATTCAGAAAGAAAATAATATTCCAAGTCTGATTACGGTTGATCCTTTATTACGATTTTATTTCAAACAATTTAAGAAAGAGAAATATATATATATATATATATATATAAATACTTTTATAAATACATCCAAAGTTTTTCAGACAATACCAATAAAAGAACCAATGAAACCAGTATTTTTACATTCATATTATTAAAAACAGTTGAAGTTTGAAGAGAAATAGAAGGCAGATTACCAAATTACTAAGAAATATGTGGATAAATGGACATTATATAACCAGAGTATAATTCATATATGTTACCGTACAATAAACCAATGAAACCCATATTTTTACAATCATCTTATTGAAACACATAAACATAATATCCTATAAATAAAGCCCTCATGTTTAATTACATTTCAACTAAATTCCAATATGGTAAAATCCGAAGTTATAACAATGGTAGATATTTCCAAAAAGTATTAAAGAAGCAGCAAGAATAACAAATTGAAGAAATACATCATTTCATGCGCTGTGCATCATCAAAGTAATGTATTTTAAAAAAAATTTAAAAATAGGTTAATTTATGCCAAAATGGGCCTAAAGTGAAATAATCCACTAAAAGCTGCAAGAATCCATGTTATCTTATGATAACATAAATGACATAAAAGACTAAACTATCCTTTAATGATTGTGCTTATGCATCTTATCATTATGGAAGTTGAATATATAAATACTTTTATAAATACATCAAAAGTTTTTCAGACAATACCAATAAAAGAACCAATGAAACCAGTATTTTTACATTCATATTATTAAAAACAGTTGAAGTTTGAAGAGAAATAGAAGGCAGATTACCAAATTACTAAGAAATATGTGAATAAATGGACATTATATAACCAGAGTAATTGATATATTACCATACAATAAACCAATGAAACCCATATTTTTACAATCATGTTATTGAAACACATAAACATAATATCCTATAAATAAAGCCTCCATGTTTAATTACATTTCAACTAAATTCCAATATGGTAAAATCCGAAGTTATAACAATGGTAGATATTTCCAAAAAGTATTAAAGAAGCAGCAAGAATAACAAATTGAAGATATATATATATATATATATATATATATATTATTTAACTTTACAGTTCTTTCAAAATAACATTTCAACATTGCATGATAAATGTTTTAATAAAGATATCTTTAAAAAGAATATAGAATTAAAACAGTCTCATGAAGATATAAGCAAAATTTTACTTATATACTACAAATAAACAGTGCGCTTGCACGTAAGAAAAATCATATACTATCACAATTTTCAGCATATTTCTAGCAGAAAAAAATAGAAAGGCGGGAAGAAAACAGTGAATTATTGGTTTATTCGCTGTCCAAGAGAGATAATTGCAAATACACTGTTTGCAATTTAAAAGTTAATCAATTTCCGCCTTCGGGACAATAAATATTTCAATTATTTTAGCTTTTTAATTTTAAATCAATTAAAAAACGTTAAAAAATATTATTAAAATCTTTAGAAATTCCTTCTATTTTGGAAAGTACATATCGGAGAATATCGCAAAATGTGAGATTTTAATTATCTGAGATTCTGAAATTATTGAAAACAATTGAAAATTTCAAGAGATAAGTTTATTTTCTAATGCATAATAAGTGATTTCCCATTTAAAATTGTTAAATTTCCAAGAGATTGAATAACAAGTTGAGTCTTATGTAATTATATATGTCATTTCTTGGATAATAACTAAGATAATGACAATTTCACTCAAAAACATTTTTTACATTCTTGGTTTTTTTATTTAGGTCTAACAATTTAATTTTGTTTAAAGGAAGTTGTTTTCTATATAGTAGCTCAAATTCATTGTAATGTTCAGTTTTATTTCTTAATTTATGGAAACCAGGAAAAAGACAAAATAAAAGTCCACTCAAATTTTACAAAGATTTTTAGCACGTTATTTTCAAAGAAATATCTAAAAGATCTTGCTGGTAGTTATAATTTTATTACTTCTGACTTGGACTATTTCTAAAATAAGAAGTATATATTCTGCATCACTTCATTTATACCTAATAAAGTACAAACAGTGTTGAATTCAGACACTTTTCTCCGGGAGAGACTTCGGTAGCTCCGGGTGGGTGGGGGGGGCATTATAGAATTCCGGGGTGGAAATTGTACTTTTTGACACTTAAAGACGCAAAATTTCAAATTTTCTGGGGGGGGGGGGTTGTCCCCCTTCGGGGGCTAAAGCCTTTTGGTAGGCCTCCCCACCTGGCTGAACCTGTCCCCCTTCGGGCCAACTCCTGAATTCAACACTGAGTAGTAAAATGAACAGCCCGGAAAAATGACATTCATTTTCAGTGACCAATCATATTTTAATTATGAAAATTTATTTGTAACATAAAGAATTTATTACCTTCCTTATATATGTGTTTTATAAGGTATAAATATTACTTAGAAATTAAAAAAAAAAAAAAAAACCAGAAAACGTTATTTGCACGGTATAGCAGAGTGCCCTTTATTTTGCACAGTGTGACATGTCAGGAAAATGACTATTGGAAATTGTAACGCTTTTAATTGCGTTTTTGGTGTTATCAGAAATATTAATGTCTCTTGAAAATACTTCTGAGAATACTTTTTATTAGAGTGTAAAAAAATTAATTGCATTATATAACATTTCATAGATTTTTTTTTTCTGATATTCTCCCATATAGGGCAATTTGACAGAAAAGTATCATTAGGGTAAGTTGGTGGGAGGGCGGAGAAAAATTATTAATATAGGTAATTTATGAGTATGATTGAAAATTTTGATACATTTACATTCCATAAAATATCCTAATAAGAAGACATTGTAAATTACTGCTCACAAACAAAGTTAAGTACCATTGTTCTCTTTGTAAAGTGAGAAATATTACGTCAGTTACACAACAAAAGTTACGTCGGATACATTTTAAATGCTATTTTTTTCCAAAAATTAATTAAAGAAGTTATTATTATAAATTTGTCATTACTTAGTATTGTTGAGAACATAAAGTCGATTTTTAAAGCTGGATAGTTTTCATATTTTTTACACTTCAGTGAAGGCAGAATTTTTATGTTGCATCAGTTACGGAATGTCGAAATGCAATTTTTAGATGTAAAACATAGATTGATGTAACCTGCAAGGTTTGCGTATTTTAAATTTAAAAAAATTGTCCTAGCTTTATTAGTAAATTAGGCCGGGTTGGCCAAATTAACTGGCTGAGACTATCAGCGCTCCAACAAATGTCAACATTTAAAAATATTATAAAGCATTAACAAATTTTACTGAATCATTCGGACACCTTACTTTACATTTTTTACAGCTGCCGCCCATGATAAAAAAAAGGTTTTTCACAGAAAATTATCCTGCAGTTTCAAGTGTAATAATATTTTGTATTAGAATTCGCAAAAGTCAACTCTGCTGAAACTACTTACATTAATAAAAAAAAACTAAGGACAGGGTTTAAAATATGAAATGCTAGAATTTAAAGTATTAATTTCTAGAGCTTCAAATATTAGATGCAAGAGTTTCAAATATTAAAAAGAATTAAAATTAAAGATGCGAATTGCAAAACTGACATTGAGATCACTGATTTGCAAATTAACACTTTAGAAATGCAATCAATATTTATAATGCTTCTTAATGTAGTGATTTTTTCTTTCTTTCTCTCATTTCAGAGATGGGTTATATATTGGAGATAGAAAACAATGATGAAATGCAATAGATGGCATTTTTTTTTCATTAGGGTAGTTTTTTTTTTTTTTTTTTTGGTTTCTATTTCAAAATTTTCTTGAAGGGGGAAGGGAGGGAGCAAAGATGTCTTTGAGAGGGGCAACAATTTTTTTTAGGTGCGTTCGTAATTATGTAAATACGTAGCACCTATTGTTGTCGCTCAGTCCGTCCGTCTGTCTGTCCGTCTGTCTGTCCGTCCGTCTGTCCGCATATAACAACGCAAAAACTACCCAACCGAATCGTTTGAAATTTAAAATACATAATTATAACATAATTTTGTCGAGTCATTTCAAATTTTATGAAAATCGGATGGATAGATCAATTACAGGGACATTCAAAAGGATTCCGTTACATTACGGTCAATAGGGAAAAAAGTTTTAAATGCATTTTAATCGTTTGAAATTTAAAACATATAATTATTGCGTAATTTTGTCGAGTCATTTCAAATGTTATGAAAATCGGATGCATAGATCAATTACAGGGACAATCAAAAGGTTTCCGTTACATTACGGTCGATGGGGAAAAAGTTCCAAATGCATTTTAATGATGTTACACTCATTCGAACATAATATAATTGGCATGAATCTATAAAATATATACTAAAATATGCATTCTGTACAATCTGTGATGCAAAGAATTGTTATTATTAAATTACAGGGCAACACAAAAATATTCCACTATATAATGCTATACGGGGAAACATGGTTTGGTACGTGTTTTAATTATATTCAACTATTTCACATTTTATGAATAAGATATACGTTGCTGATATGTAATAAGAATTACTTCCTGCATATTTACAGAAACGTAAAGATTTCGACTACTATACTGTATCCGGAGTACGCTCTACTATATCAGCAAGATCTGAATATTTTTAAAACTTCGTTATCGTACGAACGCACCTCATTTGCTACGTTCACGTGCAATTTCCAACTTGTTCATCTTGCTGTGCTTTTGATACAGTTGTATTGTCAAATATTTTTTAATAAATTAGTTAAAATACTCATTAAATATACACGTGTCTCATATCGAGAATGTAGCAATATACATTGCGACTTCAAAAATCCGGTAACAAAACCAACTTTTCCGCTCTCTTCCCTTTAAAAAAACTTGTAAGTTATCTGAGAAGAAGAATAACAATTCTTTATTAATTAAAAACTTCAAGATCAAATGTAAAAATGCAAGAAAGAATATGACTTTTTCTTTTTTCAATTTGTCAGAGACGATTATTTTATGAACAAATTTTCTGGGGGCTACACCATTGCGTAGCACGGGAAAAACTTTCGAGACAAGTTTGACGAATGTATGCCGCAGTATATGGCCGGAATGAATTTTCGGCAACAGCGACATCAATGATGAGGAAGAATTATTAAACTTTCCCATTTCGGATGAAAAGGCCATAATTTATGAGCTGATTGAACATGCAAAATCTTGAAATTCATTAAGTGTCGATAAAAGGGTTATAATGATTGTCTAAACAATGACGAAAATGCATCAGCAACGAACATTTTTTACGGAAAGTGAGACCGCTGACGCTATGCTAAATAGATTCACCGACAATGCTAGAAGCAGCATAAGACGAAGATTAACAACTGGCAGAAGAAAAAAATGTCATTAGAAGATTGCACAAATTTCACTGGAAAATTAATGTATGCTTTAGAGAAACAAGACTGTATTTTCAAAATAAACAATCTTCATTTGTTAAAAAAAAAATAAAATAAAAATAAATAAATAAATAAATAAATAAATAATGGTTAATAATACTGAAGCAAACGAAGCTGACGTTGATGTATCCGAAATTACAAGAGAAGAAATAATTTCACTCTACATTAGATTTTTTTTCTACTCTTTTTCATACATTATTATCACTTAAAAATAAATTTAATTCTGGCTAAAAACATCATTAAGAATATAGTACTACTTTTGATGTTCTTATATATAATTACTACTTTTGATGTAACTTCAAAAATCCAAAATTTTCAGAAATCCGGCATAGTCTCGGCCCCGAAGATGCCGGATTTTTTAAGTTATACTGTATATAGTTATTAATTTGCTTTTAAAGTGCTAATTTAATGATACTATTTCAATTTTAATCAAATCCGGAAAATTATTTTAACTTTTGTGCAATTTCTGTTTTTCTTTTTTTTTTTTTTTTTTTTCGTAAATTTGATTTATGATGACTGAAACCAGTGTTGAATTCAGGGGGTAGCCCGGGGGCATTCCCCCCCGCAAATTTGAAATTTTGTGTATTCAATGGTCAAAAAGTACAATTCCCTTCCCCCTCCCCCTCCCCGGAACTCTATAATGTCTTCCCCGGAGAAAATTGTTTGAATTCAACACAGACTGATACACTCTTAAATATATATATATATTTAAAAAAAATATCCTTCGAGGAGCATAGACACCTGTCTCCTATAACCTCCAAAACCCCTCTACTTGAACCTCGTGAACCCCTCAATCAATGGGATAGTACTATATTAATATTCACTGAAACAAACAAAAAAGAATTTTTTCTGATTTTTTCTTACTTACCGCTTAGCGCTTTCTCCAGAGCATCCCAGCTGTTTACAGCATGCGCCCACGTGATTTCGCTGGCATCATTGATTACTTCGTTCATCTTAGGTCCGGAGCGAGTCGCGCCCAAAACAGTCACAGCTGTCAATACCGCCACATGCACAAGGATGGAAATTATACGAAAGAGTGGTCCCATTTGATTTCACTTACACGAAAGTCAGATCGAAAACATAATCACATTATAAGGTACAGTCTCATTCTGCATAGAAGGAGAAGCAAAACAAGCACGGTGAAAGGTAAAGGTTGCCGGCGTTTAATGTCGCCACGATTCCAGCCAAATAGCAACTATTGGCGATGAAATTAATAGGTTTGGTATTTCAGGTATGGTTTGTTTCTTCAGCGTTCTGCAGTTTTGAAATGATTAATTGTGAAAAGGGACGGGAAGGTGGGAGGGGGGGATGTTAAGACGCACGTGGAAGACTTGTTTATATAATGTGAGATAGTAGTAAAATATACATTTTTTTTTTCTGTGTAAAGTGAAGCATGGTATATATCTGGACGGGCCGGCAAAATAAATGCTAATTTCCAAAGGAGCGACAGAATAAAGACAATTTTTTTAACGGGCAGAGCCAGTAAAAAAAAAAAAAAAATAAATAAACAGTTAATACAAAATAAACAGTTCAGGCTGATAAATAATTAAACGGGTCGATAAAAATTAAACGGGCCAGCTGAGCCGATAAAAAATTAAGCGGGTCTACCAGCTCTGCCTGATTAATTTAAAAATATCAAACTAAGCCGTAAAATGGGAGCAATTTTTAATGAACATGACTGGGGCGTTAATAAGTGTGAATGTGTTGCATGAGCCGATGCTATTTTGTTAATATCAGCACAAAAATATTATAGGTCCAGCATAGAGATCGATATCGCATCAGAGCCATAAAGTCTTCAGCAGACTCCGGCCAGGCTGGGATCAGTCTTACTTTTTTTTTAGTAGGGACAGGCAATACCGTAATTTCCTGCGTATAATCCGCGGATCAAACAATTCTTTTTCGACCCAAAAATTTTATTTTGTAACCGAAGGCAAACATTTACCGTAATGTAACAAGTTGCTTTTAATTCTCAAATATTTCTGGGTCGAAAAATAATAGTTTGATCCGCGGATTATACGCAGGAAATTACGGTAACTAGACGTAATAGGGTAGATGTGCCAGTAATGGGCCACCTTAAGGAATTTCTCTAAAAAATAATTTTTATTAATAGTTATAATTATTGTATTCCAATTTTTTTCATATTAGATTAATCTTTCAACAATATTTAACTAATCCCACAGTTACATTTCCCAAAAGAAATAAAAATTTCATTTTAAATAATAGAAATATGTCTAAACACCCAAATGCCCAGTAATGGGCCACCTATGTTCCAGTAATGGACCGCCTATGTTCCAGTAATGGGCCACCCTACAAAAAATAACAGATAATTATTTTTAGGTGCGTTCGTAATTATGTAAATAGGTAGCACCTATAATTGTCGTTCAGTCCGTCTGTCTGTCCATCTATCTGTCCGTTTGTCTGACAGTCTGTCTATCTGTCCGTTTGTCTGTCCGTCTGTCTGTCCGCATATAACAACGGAAAACTATCCAACCGAATCGTTTGAAATTTAAAATACATAATTATTACATAATTTTGTCGAATCGTTTCAAATTTTATGAAAATCGGACGAATAGATCAATTGCAGGGAAAATCAAAAGAATTCCGTTACTTTACGGTCATTGGGGAAAAAAGTTTAAAATGCATTTTAATTGTTTGAAATTTAAAACATACAATTATTACATAATTTTGTCGAGTCATTTCAGATCTTATGATAATCAGATGCATAGATCAATTACAGGAACTATCAAAAGTACTCCGTTACATTACAGTCAATGGGGAAAAAAGTTGCAAATGCATTTTAATGGTGTTACACTGATTCGAACATAATAAAATTGACATGAACCTATGACGTATATATATACTAAAATATAAATTCTGTACAATCTGAGATGCAAAGAATATTTATTATTAAATTACAGGGTCACACAAAAGTATTCCACTGTATAATGCTATACGGAGAAACATGGTTTGGTACGTGTTTTAATTATATTAAACTATTTCACATTTTATGAATAAGATATACGTTGCTGAGGTGTAATAAGAATTACTATTCCTGTATATTTACAGAATTTCAACCAATATACTGTATCCGAAGTACTATTTACTATAAAAGCAAGATCTGAATATTTTTAAAACTTCGTTATCGTACGAACGCACCTCATTTGCTACGTTCACGTGCAATTTCCAACTTGTTCTTTTTATGTCTGCGTAAGTCGCATCTTCTTATTCAGAATCCACATTATCCTCTTGTATACAAAATTCGGCCTTTTTGAAGCAATTGTAAATTGTTTTTTCTTCAATTACCCCCATTGATCCCGTTCTTATATGTATAACTATTCAATTAACACTGTTTTGAGAAGGATGTTGAAAGTTGTGTGAAAGGAGGGGGTTGATAAATTTGTTGGACTTAAGAAACAAGAAAATTCAAGCAGAGGAGTAATATAAGTAGTATAGTAATGAGAGTTCCAGCCCACCCGGCGTTCGGCGTTGACCTCTGCATGCTGCTTGAAGGTCATCCGGCGTTCGTCGTCTAAGAGGGGGGGTGAGGTGAAGGTCATCGGGCGTCACGCAAGGTTAAGATGACGTAATCTTATAGGATGAGTGTGTTTATAGATAGGATTTTTTTTTTTTTTAATTTTAAGCGGGAATTTTAGGGAGTTAGAATTTTTTTTCGGTGTACTATAGTATGAGGGTGTTATTTTAATTTTAATGTGGGGACTTTAAAATTTTCGGTGCACTTTCGTTTTAGATAAGAATTTATTTTTTTAATTTTAAGCGGGAATTTTAGGGAGTTAGAATTTTTTTTCGGTGTACTATAGTATGAGGGTGTTATTTTAATTTTAATGTGGGGACTTTAAAATTTTCGGTGCACTTTCGTTTTAGATAAGAATTTTTTTTTTTTTTAATTTTAAGCGGGAATTTTAGGGAGTTAGAATTTTTTTGTTGTGTTATAGTACGAGGGTGTTATTTAAATTTTAATGTGGGGACTTTAAAATTTTCGGTGCACTTTAGAGTTTAAGGATTTATTTTTAGATTTTAAGCAGAAAGTTTGGGGAGATTGATTTCTTTTTTTTTTTTTTTTTTCACCGTGTTTTAAATAAGGGGTTAAGCAGATATTTTGGGCACATAGAATGTTTTTTTTCTGTACTATTTTACGAGCGGTTTTTAATTTTAATGTGGCGACTTAAAAATTTTCAGTGAACTTTAGTTTAAAGATTTATTTTTAGATTTTAAGCAGAAATTTTGGGTAGATTGATTTTTTTTTTCACCGTGTTTTAAATAAGGGGTTAAGCGGATATTTTGGGTGGCATAGAATATTTTTTTCTGTACTATTGTACGAGTGGTTTTTAATTTTAATGTGGCAACTTAAAAATTTTCAGTTTGGTGTAATTTAAGAGTTTATTTTTTGATTTTAAGCAGAAATTTTGGGTAGATTGATTTTTTTTTTCACCGTGTTTTAAATAAGGGGTTGAGCGGATATTTTGGGTGGCATAGAATATTTTTTTCTGTACTATTGTACGAGTGGTTTTTAATTTTAATGTGGCAACTTAAAAATTTTCAGTTTGGTGTAATTTAAGAGTTTATTTTTTGATTTTAAGCAGAAATTTTGGGTAGATTGATTTTTTTTTTTCACCGTGTTTTAAATAAGGGGTTGAGCGGATATTTTGGGTGGCATAGAATATTTTTTTCTGTACTATTGTACGAGTGGTTTTAAATTTTAATGTGGCAACTTAAAAATTTTCAGTTTGGTGTAATTTAAGAGTTTATTTTTAGATTTTTAGCAGATATTTTGGGTAGATTGATTTTTTTTTTCACCCTGTTTGATATGAGGGGTTAAGCGGGTATTTGGGAACACAGAATGTTTTTTTTTTTTTTTTTTTTTTTTTTTTTTTTTTTTTTTCTGTACTATTGTACAAGTGGTTTTTAATTTTAATGTGGCGACTTAAAAATTTTCAGTTTGGTGTCATTTAAGAGTTTATTTTTAGATTTTTAGCAAAAATTTTCGGGATATTGATTTTTTTTTTTTTTTTTTTTTTTTTTTTCACCGTGTTTTAAATAAGGGGTTAAGCGGGTATTTCGGGACATAGAATTTTTTTTTCTATACTATTGTACGAGTGGTTTTTAATTTTAATGTGGCGACTTAAAAATTTTCAGTTTGGTGTAATTTAAGAGTTTATTTTTTTGATTTTTAGCAGATATTTTGGGTAGATTGATTTTTTTTTTTTTTTTCACCCTGTTTGATATGAGGGGTTAAGCGGGTATTTGGGAACACAGAATGTTTTTGTTTTTTTTTCTGTACTATTGTACAAGTGGTTTTTAATTTTAATGTGGCGACTTAAAAATTTTCAGTTTGGTGTCATTTAAGAGTTTATTTTTAGATTTTTAGCAAAAATTTTCGGGATATTGATTTTTTTTTTTTTTTTCACCGTGTTTTAAATAAGGGGTTAAGCGGGTATTTCGGGACATAGAATTTTTTTTTCTATACTATTGTACGAGTGGTTTTTAATTTTAATGTGGCGACTTAAAAATTTTCAGTTTGGTGTAATTTAAGAGTTTATTTTTTTGATTTTAAGCAGAAATTTTGGGGAGATTGATTTTTTTTTTCCACTGTGCTCTTACATGATGAGTTAAGCGGGTATTTTGGGGGAAATTATTATTTTAGCCTAATCATACGCGAAGGATATATTTTTTTTTCGGGGGTTGATATTTTAATGAAGAATTAATTAAGGAGGGAGCATTTATGGTGAATTAATGAATTATTTTTTTTTAGGAGTAATTTTGTTAAGATTGAATTATTTTTTCATTTTTTGGAGTTTTACGCGGATATTAATGTTTAATAGGGGGACTTTAATTTTTTTTTTTTGCAATGAAATTGACGTGCGCTCGTCGATCTAACCGTTCGGAGTTTATAGTTTTCTTCAAATCATGTATGAATATTGGTTTAGAATTTCTTAGAATGACTTCCACCACTTTTATATCTATCCATTATCATAAATAACACATGCTGGTGATGGGAATTTGGGAAGAACAATTTTGAATACTTATTTAATGAAGGAACTTTAAAATTATTTCGAGTACTATTTTTAGTCAACTATGTTATACACTTGATATTTTAGAATAGTTAAAAAATAACTTTAAAATTTGAATGAAAAAATATGTTTCAAAATGGGATTTTACGTGCTAGCATTGAATCGCACTCGTCGCCCTAATGGTTTAGAATATGTGGTTTCCTTCGAACCTTGGTGAAAATTTAATTGAATTGATTATTATTATTATTTTGTATGTGTTGTATATATGTGTGCGTATGTATGTTTGTGTGTTGTATGCATATATGTGTGTGAATATATGTTTGTGTGTTGTATGCATGTGCGTGTGTTGTATGTATGTACGTATGTATGTGTGTTGTATGCATGTATTTGTTGTATGTATGTGCGTGTAATTTTTTGCCGATAGGTGTGATCTTTAGCTGAAAGTGACCTAGGGTCAAAACTTTTACCCAGGAATCGCCACGGGGAGGCAGATCACTTGATTCCCGTATTGCACACATTCACATACATTATTTCGAGCGATATTTTTAGTGAAACATAATATGCAAATGAATTTGTAAAATAATTAAAAAATAACTTTAAAATTTAAATGAAAGAATGTTTTAAAATGTAATTTTACGTACTAACATTTAATCGCGCTCGTTCGTTTTTACTGTTTGAAGTCTGTCATTTTCCTTTAACCTTGGAAAACCTTGCGTCAATAAGGATATTTCAGAAAGACCCCCACTTTGGGTACTCTTTTAAACTAATATTTGTAATGAGATGTGTTCGCGCGCGTCGGCCTAACTGTTTGGAGTATCAACATAAAATCATCAAATTAATACAAAATATTTACCCATGTAAAGAAAAATCAAAGTACAATGATTCACCATTTGTTTGATAAATCTTAAAGCATAATATCTATCATACAAACATCATATTATGTAAAAAATATAAGTAAATATTATTAGTTTTAAAATCATTTATATTCGAATGGGTAGTTCGATGAATTAAGAACATTAGAATTTTATGGATTAAGAAGTAACAATTGAGAAAATAATCATTTCAAAATATTTTTTTTTAAACCAACTTTCATGCAATTCAAAAACTTTTAGTATGAAAATTAAATTGTTTTTTCTTAAGAGAAATATTTTATGCGAGTGAAAAAAGTGAGAGTCAGTTAATTTATGAATCACTTTAAAATATTACCACGCAATAAATTGTTTTGAAACTATATTCTTAAACATATTAATATTTAAAAGTTAAGTCATTTTATACATTTTATATTCAAATTATACTTACCAACATATGAATTCGCCTTCATTCCGCATTTTCTTGAAGAATAATGTTTAATAAACTCTTATCAACACAGCATGTTGTTGTGAATCATTAGCAAGTTAAGACAGGTATGATATGAGTAATCGTTGGGATTTCCCCAAAGAGGTGAAGTCATTCTTATCAAATCCTATTCTGAATGAGAAATATTTCAATTGCAATTAACTTCAGATTTTGTTATTTAATAATTATTTTTTTAATTTGACAATTTTAATTAATGTTTTAGTGAAATTACCTTTAAGATTTTAATTTTTTTAATGCTTATACTATTTCACACATGTACATTCCTATTTGTTAATAGAAAATCATAAAAAACATATTTGAATGATTTTATTATTATTATTGTTAGACATTATATTTGAAAATCATTTAAACTTTTAGCTTTTATTATTATTATTATTTAGATATTAAGAAGTGACGAAGACCTGTAGAATTAATCTCATCTTAAAACTGATTAATATTCGAAGAAAAATTTATTCTGTTATCTTTTAATTTACCAAACATATATCTTAATATTCATTAACACACTTCTTATTTAATGAATAATATATTTGATGAATAATATATTTTATAATATATATGAGATTTTAATCTCTTTTTTAAAAAATTGGGTTATGTTATTTCATACACATACGTTCTTATTCGAAAATTCAAAACCATAAAAAACATCGTTGGTTGATTTTTTATTTTTAATTAGACATTGTATTGGAAAAGCATTAAAACCTTTCATTTTTATCTCATTTAGACTTCAAAAAGTGTCGAAGATCTAACTGCTTTGCAAAGACTTAAAACTAGTGATTTGATGAGTCATACTTTCTGTGGGTTGTTTTCAATTTTGGAATTATCTTAATTAATTACCAAACTTCTCATTTTTTTTTAAACACCACACTAATCATTGCCCCCATTACTTAATCACGCAAATATAATTTATATAGTTTATAATTATCAGTTTTATACTAACATTTGAGACCTATACGTATGTGTTGTATTAATTCTTTTAGTTTAATTCATACAAATTTTAACTAAAGCATCCTGTGCTAGTTTTCATACATTTATTATCACATCACGTGATAGAATTTCTTGCGATGTTTTAGAAATAATAGATATTTAATTTTTTTTTTTAATTAGTTAATAACATGAAAAAAATTTAATTGCTTTTTAACATGAATCTTTTAAGAAAAACATATTTTATTCTGAAACATTAAATTTAAAAACTAACTCTTAAGAATATGACTTGATGCAATTTACTCATTTTAAACAAGTTAACTTTACTAATTATCGTTAAAATTATTCATTTACCAATGATTTAAACTTCACATTTTAAAGTTATTTATATAATATACTAACATTTAATTATAATAGGTTTAATTTTATTAAAAATTCTGAATAAAATAAAATTTATACTTAAAAAAAAATTATAACACCATTTAAAAATATTAAACAACAACAACAACAAACTTATAATTAAGAGATGAATAAATATAAATATATGAATCACACAATAATAAAAAGAAATACTTAATCATTCATTAAAATTCTTCCCTTGAACATTCACACGTATGTTAGTAAAAATATAACACTAAAGTTTTCAAAAAGATTATAAGCGTTTCCAAATCAACAAAGAAAATTGAGTATTAAATATCGAATAATGGATATGCACTTTTTACACTCACAGCTTACAATGTAATTAGTAACCAAATGTAATGATTTTTAAGCATGTCTTCTTAAATTTTTTTTTTCAATGAAAGACTATCACAGTTGAATATTTAGCTTTCTCTTCATAACTTTATCGAGAAATATATAATGTATACCACACGATTTCATTAAATGAATCACAATACAATTCAAACTTCGCATTTTCAATGTTTTATATATACTAGTGTTTATCAAATAGGTGTTTATTCTGAACAATCATTACTTAGTATATTGATGAAAAGTTTGTGTTGAACGGTTTTTAACTCAAATGGTGTGAGAGAAGGATATATTAGGACAGAAGTTATTAAATATAGAGTCTTTAAAGTTTATAGCCGTGCAAGAATTGGCATTTCAAGAAACAAAGTTGTGTTATATTTGAAAGCATTCTTTATATTCGAAACGCACACGTGATCACGATCACATCACTGAAGAGTATGGAGAAGCTGTTTATGTTGTATATAATTTGAATTTTCATTAACACAATATTATAAGCGAAATTTTTCGACAGTTTGAAAAATTATGATGCACAACGTCTGCACACGTTAACACAGAATTAGATTAGCTTATGCCCTTTCGATGATAAGCGTTATTTGCAGGTAAGATGTATTAACATAACAACATTTTCTTGGTAATTTTACTCGCAGGTTTCGAAACCACAAACATCTGATCATACTTCTCATTTTTAACACTCGACGCTAACCATTGGGCTATTAAAGCCCGTAATTTAGTAATTAAAAAGTAAGAAAGATCATCGAAAGTGATTATTTCACACATGCAAAAATAATTTTTATTGTGACTTATCAGTTAAAAATCACGAAGAAATGAAAAAAATCACATATGTTTTGGATTACTTTGAGATTTTATGAGTCACGTCATCAGTTAAATAGACACAACCACTTCTTATGAATCACTACTTATGCTTAAATGTTCAAACACTTGCTTTTATGAAATGAATTATATTTTAGTTTATCAGTGATAGTGTGATTACTTGTTAATAATTTTAGTATCATTAAAAAATTAAAAAAAAATCAAACGTTAATAATTAATAAAAAAAAATACAAGTCAGTATTAAAGGTTTGAACAAATTATTAAAATAATTTTACAAAACTTTTCAAATTACTTTAAAATGCTTCACTAATATTTAGTAATCGACAAATTTTAATGTTCATAATCATTTATGTGACTTAGGTTTTCTGTTTTAACTGTTAAGTTATTAGATTCCCCCTTCAAGTACATCTCATTGATATGTTTTAATCAACCAACCATTCGACTGTTTTCACTATCAACTAGTATGTGAGTTAGGTTTTCAGTTTCAATTGTTAAGTTATTATATCTCCCCCTCCCTTTCATTTACATCTCATTGATAAGTTTTCAACAACCAACCACCCAACTTTTTTTTTCGTAATCAACTATTTATTTACCCTAACAACCAACTATTTATTTATCCTAGCAATCAAAAAGCTTTTATCGTCACATGAACAAAATTTTTAAGATGAAAGACTTGTCATTTTTAATCGAAAAAACAATGACTTGTGTAATAAATTTTTTCCTTACTTAAATGAAACCTTCGCATGTGTATAGTAAAACTTGGAAAATTTCATTTAATGCACAAATTTAAAGTTAACAGGCAAGGTCTTCACACATCTTTTAGTATTTTACTAACACTTTACAAATATCTGTAGAAAACAACAGAATTTTAAGTAATTATTTTAATAAAAATTCTCTTTTGTAAGTGACATTACTAAACTTACTTGAAAAATTAACTTGGCAAAGCAGGTTTTCACTGTTTCAACTTAGTAATATTCATAAGTTTTGTATCATAATCAACTTGTTTGGTTGTGTCCCAGCATGGTTTTATAAAATGTATCGCAAAAGACCTTTAATATTAATTTTTAAAAATATGCAGTTAGTCTTTTAAAGATAAATATTTTCACTTCTTTTTTTAAAAACATTTTTAAATAAAATTATTACAGTTGCCAATTTTTCTCACTGTTATGAAATGTGCATGCAAAACTTTTTAATTATAACTTTCACATTTTAGTATTTCAAATTATTGTTTTCAAGGTGTACTAAAATTTGGAAAAAAAAAATTAATTTTCATGCATAGTTAAATTAAAATAGTTTATTAATAAAGACACATTTAACATTCTGTACTCACCTAATTCATCATCATCGCAAAAGCACGTCCAACACACTCCAGGGTTTAGGAAGAAATGAAAAAAAATTCAAAGTCCTTATCAGAAAATGTTATCAGATAACCTTATCTTAAGATATGTGACGTCACAGAACATGTGTCAACTGATCACGTGATGTATACCACGTGACTAGCGCTTTGTATTCTAGATTGGTTCTTATAAAAGTTCATTTATGAAGTAATTTAATCTTTCTTATTATTATTAACTAATTAATTAAACTAATTTATAAGATTAATTAATTAAATTAATAAGATTAATTAATTAATTAAATTAATAAGATTAATTAATGATTAATTAATCATTAATTAATTGATTAAATGATTAATTAATTAATGATTAATTAATCTTTCTTTTTAATTTAATTAATTAATCTTATTAATTTAATTAATTAATCTTATTAATTTAATTAATTAATCTTATTAATTAGTTTAATTAATTAGTTAATAATAATAAGAAAGATTAAATTACTTCATAAATGAACTTTTATAAGAACCAATCTAGAATACAAAGCGCTAGTCACGTGGTATACATCACGTGATCAGTTGACACATGTTCTGTGACGTCACATATCTTAAGATAAGGTTATCTGATAACATTTTCTGATAAGGACTTTGAATTTTTTTTCATTTCTTCCTAAACCCTGGAGTGTGTTGGACGTGCTTTTGCGATGATGATGGATTAGGTGAGTACAGAATGTTAAATGTGTCTTTATTATTAAACTAATTTAATTTAATTATGCATGAAAATTAATTTTTTTTTATTTTTTCAAATTTTAGTACATCTTGAAAACAATAATTTGAAATACTAAAATGTGAAAGTTATAATTAAAAAGTTTTGCATGCACATTTCATAACAGTGAGAAAAATTGGCAACTGTAATAATTTTATTTAAAAATGTTTTTAAAAAAAGAAGTGAAAATATTTATCTTTAAAAGACTAACTGCATATTTTTAAACATTAATATTAAAGGTCTTTTTCGATACATTTTATAAAACCATGCTGGGACACAACCAAACAAGTTGATTATGATACAAAACTTATGAATATTACTAAGTTGAAACAGTGAAAACCTGCTTTGCCAAGTTAATTTTTCAAGTAAGTTTAGTAATGTCACTTACAAAAGAGAATTTTTATTAAAATAATTATTTAAAATTCTGTTGTTTTCTAAAGATATTTGTAATGTGTTAGTAAAATACTAAAAGATGTGTGAAGACCTTGCCTGTTAACTTTAAATTTGTGCATTAAATGAAATTTTCCAAGTTTTACTATACACATGCGAAGGTTTCATTTAAGTAAGGAAAAAATTTATTACACAAGTCATTGTTTTTTCGATTAAAAATGACAAGTCTTTCATCTTAAAAATTTTGTTCATGTGACGATAAAAGCTTTTTGATTGCTAGGATAAATAAATAGTTGGTTGTTAGGGTAAATAAATAGTTGATTACAAAAAAAAAAGTTGGGTGGTTGGTTGTTGAAAACTTATCAATGAGATGTAAATGAAAGGGAGGGGGAGATATAATAACTTAACAATTGAAACTGAAAACCTAACTCACATACTAGTTGATTGTGAAAACAGTCGAATGGTTGGTTGATTAAAACATATCAATGAGATGTACTTGAAGGGGGAATCTAATAACTTAACAGTTAAAACAGAAAACCTAAGTCACATAAATGATTATGAACTTTAAAATTTGTCGATTACTAAATATTAGTGAAACATTTTAAAGTAATTTGAAAAGTTTTGTAAAATTATTTTAATAATTTGTTCAAATCTTTAATACTGACTTGTATTTTTTTTTAATTAATTATTAACGTTTGATTTTTTTTTAAATTTTTTAATGATACTAAAATTATTAACAAGTAATCACACTATCACTGATAAACTAAAATATAATTCATTTCATAAAAGCAAGTGTTTGAACATTTAAGCATAAGTAGTGATTCATAAGAAGTGGTTGTGTCTATTTAACTAATGAAGTGACTCATAAAATCTCAAAGTAATCCAAAACATATGTGATTTTTTTCATTTCTTCGTGATTTTTAACTGATAAGTCACAATAAAAATTATTTTTGCATGTGTGAAATAATCACTTTCGATGATCTTTCTTACTTTTTAATTACTAAATTACGGGCTTTAATAGCCCAATGGTTAACGTCGAGTGTTAAAAATGAGAAGTATGATCAGATGTTTGTGGTTTCGAAACCTGCGAGTAAAATTACCAAGAAAATGTTGTTATGTTAATACATCTTACCTGCAAATAACGCTTATCATCGAAAGGGCATAAGCTAATCTTATTCTGTGTTAACGTGTGCAGACGTTGTGCATCATAATTTTTCAAACTGTCGAAAAATTTCGCTTATAATATTGTGTTAATGAAAATTCAAATTATATACAACATAAACAGCGTCTCTATACTCTTCAGTGATGTGATCGTGATCACGTGTGCGTTTCGAATATAAAGAATGCTTTCAAATATAACACAACTTTATTTCTTGAAATGCCAATTCTTGCACGGCTATAAACTTTAAAGACTCTATATTTAATAACTTCTGTCCTAATATATCCTTCTCTCACACCATTTGAGTTAAAAACCGTTCAACACAAACTTTTCATCAATATACTAAGTAATGATTGTTCAGAATAAACACCTATTTGATAAACACTAGTATATATAAAACATTGAAAATGCGAAGTTTGAATTGTATTGTGATTCATTTAATGAAATCGTGTGGTATACATTATATATTTCTCGATAAAGTTATGAAGAGAAAGCTAAATATTCAACTGTGATAGTCTTTCATTGAAAAAAAAAAATTTAAGAAGACATGCTTAAAAATCATTACATTTGGTTACTAATTACATTGTAAGCTGTGAGTGTAAAAAGTGCATATCCATTATTCGATATTTAATACTCAATTTTCTTTGTTGATTTGGAAACGCTTATAATCTTTTTGAAAACTTTAGTGTTATATTTTTACTAACATACGTGTGAATGTTCAAGGGAAGAATTTTAATGAATGATTAAGTATTTCTTTTTATTATTGTGTGATTCATATATTTATATTTATTCATCTCTTAATTATAAGTTTGTTGTTGTTGTTGTTTAATATTTTTAAATGGTGTTATAATTTTTTTTTAAGTATAAATTTTATTTTATTCAGAATTTTTAATAAAATTAAACCTATTATAATTAAATGTTAGTATATTATATAAATAACTTTAAAATGTGAAGTTTAAATCATTGGTAAATGAATAATTTTAACGATAATTAGTAAAGTTAACTTGTTTAAAATGAGTAAATTGCATCAAGTCATATTCTTAAGAGTTAGTTTTTAAATTTAATGTTTCAGAATAAAATATGTTTTTCTTAAAAGATTCATGTTAAAAAGCAATTAAATTTTTTTCATGTTATTAACTAATTAAAAAAAAAATTAAATATCTATTATTTCTAAAACATCGCAAGAAATTCTATCACGTGATGTGATAATAAATGTATGAAAACTAGCACAGGATGCTTTATTTAAAATTTGTATGAATTAAACTAAAAGAATTAATACAACACATACGTATAGGACACAAATGTTAGTATAAAACTGATAATTATAAACTATATAAATTATATTTACGTGATTAAGTAATGGGGGCAATGATTAGTGTGGTGTTTAAAAAAAAATTAGAAGTTTGGTAATTAATTAAGATAATTCCAAAATTGAAAACAACCCACAGAAAGTATGACTCATCAAATCACTAGTTTTAAGTCTTTGCAAAGCAGTTAGATCTTCGACACTTTTTGAAGTCTAAATGAGATAAAAATGAAAGGTTTTAATGCTTTTCCAATACAATGTCTAATTAAAAATAAAAAATCAACCAACGATGTTTTTTATGGTTTTGAATTTTCGAATAAGAACGTATGTGTATGAAATAACATAACCCAATTTTTTAAAAAAGAGATTAAAATCTCATATATATTATAAAATATATTAATCATCAAATATATTATTCATTAAATAAGAAGTGTGTTAATGAATATTAAGATATATGTTTGGTAAATTAAAAGATAACAGAATAAATTTTTCTTCGAATATTAATCAGTTTTAAGATGAGATTAATTCTACAGGTCTTCGTCACTTCTTAATATCTAAATAATAATAATAATAAAAGCTAAAAGTTTAAATGATTTTCAAATATAATGTCTAACAATAATAATAATAAAATCATTCAAATATGTTTTTTATGATTTTCTATTAACAAATAGGAATGTACATGTGTGAAATAGTATAAGCATTAAAAAAATTAAAATCTTAAAGGTAATTTCACTAAAACATTAATTAAAATTGTCAAATTAAAAAAATAATTATTAAATAACAAAATCTGAAGTTAATTGCAATTGAAATATTTCTCATTCAGAATAGGATTTGATAAGAATGACTTCACCTCTTTGGGGAAATCCCAACGATTACTCATATCATACCTGTCTTAACTTGCTAATGATTCACAACAACATGCTGTGTTGATAAGAGTTTATTAAACATTATTCTTCAAGAAAATGCGGAATGAAGGCGAATTCATATGTTGGTAAGTATAATTTGAATATAAAATGTATAAAATGACTTAACTTTTAAATATTAATATGTTTAAGAATATAGTTTCAAAACAATTTATTGCGTGGTAATATTTTAAAGTGATTCATAAATTAACTGACTCTCACTTTTTTCACTCGCATAAAATATTTCTCTTAAGAAAAAACAATTTAATTTTCATACTAAAAGTTTTTGAATTGCATGAAAGTTGGTTTAAAAAAAAATATTTTGAAATGATTATTTTCTCAATTGTTACTTCTTAATCCATAAAATTCTAATGTTCTTAATTCATCGAACTACCCATTCGAATATAAATGATTTTAAAACTAATAATATTTACTTATATTTTTTACATAATATGATGTTTGTATGATAGATATTATGCTTTAAGATTTATCAAACAAATGGTGAATCATTGTACTTTGATTTTTCTTTACATGGGTAAATATTTTGTATTAATTTGATGATTTTATGTTGATACTCCAAACAGTTAGGCCGACGCGCGCGAACACATCTCATTACAAATATTAGTTTAAAAGAGTACCCAAAGTGGGGGTCTTTCTGAAATATCCTTATTGACGCAAGGTTTTCCAAGGTTAAAGGAAAATGACAGACTTCAAACAGTAAAAACGAACGAGCGCGATTAAATGTTAGTACGTAAAATTACATTTTAAAACATTCTTTCATTTAAATTTTAAAGTTATTTTTTAATTATTTTACAAATTCATTTGCATATTATGTTTCACTAAAAATATCGCTCGAAATAATGTATGTGAATGTGTGCAATACGGGAATCAAGTGATCTGCCTCCCCGTGGCGATTCCTGGGTAAAAGTTTTGACCCTAGGTCACTTTCAGCTAAAGATCACACCTATCGGCAAAAAATTACACGCACATACATACAACAAATACATGCATACAACACACATACATACGTACATACATACAACACACGCACATGCATACAACACACAAACATATATTCACACACATATATGCATACAACACACAAACATACATACGCACACATATATACAACACATACAAAATAATAATAATAATCAATTCAATTAAATTTTCACCAAGGTTCGAAGGAAACCACATATTCTAAACCATTAGGGCGACGAGTGCGATTCAATGCTAGCACGTAAAATCCCATTTTGAAACATATTTTTTCATTCAAATTTTAAAGTTATTTTTTAACTATTCTAAAATATCAAGTGTATAACATAGTTGACTAAAAATAGTACTCGAAATAATTTTAAAGTTCCTTCATTAAATAAGTATTCAAAATTGTTCTTCCCAAATTCCCATCACCAGCATGTGTTATTTATGATAATGGATAGATATAAAAGTGGTGGAAGTCATTCTAAGAAATTCTAAACCAATATTCATACATGATTTGAAGAAAACTATAAACTCCGAACGGTTAGATCGACGAGCGCACGTCAATTTCATTGCAAAAAAAAAAAATTAAAGTCCCCCCTATTAAACATTAATATCCGCGTAAAACTCCAAAAAATGAAAAAATAATTCAATCTTAACAAAATTACTCCTAAAAAAAAATAATTCATTAATTCACCATAAATGCTCCCTCCTTAATTAATTCTTCATTAAAATATCAACCCCCGAAAAAAAAATATATCCTTCGCGTATGATTAGGCTAAAATAATAATTTCCCCCAAAATACCCGCTTAACTCATCATGTAAGAGCACAGTGGAAAAAAAAAAATCAATCTCCCCAAAATTTCTGCTTAAAATCAAAAAAATAAACTCTTAAATTACACCAAACTGAAAATTTTTAAGTCGCCACATTAAAATTAAAAACCACTCGTACAATAGTATAGAAAAAAAAATTCTATGTCCCGAAATACCCGCTTAACCCCTTATTTAAAACACGGTGAAAAAAAAAAAAAAAAAAAAAAAAAAAATCAATATCCCGAAAATTTTTGCTAAAAATCTAAAAATAAACTCTTAAATGACACCAAACTGAAAATTTTTAAGTCGCCACATTAAAATTAAAAACCACTTGTACAATAGTACAGAAAAAAAAACAAAAACATTCTGTGTTCCCAAATACCCGCTTAACCCCTCATATCAAACAGGGTGAAAAAAAAAAAAAAATCAATCTACCCAAAATATCTGCTAAAAATCTAAAAATAAACTCTTAAATTACACCAAACTGAAAATTTTTAAGTTGCCACATTAAAATTAAAAACCACTCGTACAATAGTACAGAAAAAAATATTCTATGCCACCCAAAATATCCGCTCAACCCCTTATTTAAAACACGGTGAAAAAAAAAATCAATCTACCCAAAATTTCTGCTTAAAATCAAAAAATAAACTCTTAAATTACACCAAACTGAAAATTTTTAAGTTGCCACATTAAAATTAAAAACCACTCGTACAATAGTACAGAAAAAAATATTCTATGCCACCCAAAATATCCGCTCAACCCCTTATTTAAAACACGGTGAAAAAAAAAATCAATCTACCCAAAATTTCTGCTTAAAATCAAAAAATAAACTCTTAAATTACACCAAACTGAAAATTTTTAAGTTGCCACATTAAAATTAAAAACCACTCGTACAATAGTACAGAAAAAAATATTCTATGCCACCCAAAATATCCGCTTAACCCCTTATTTAAAACACGGTGAAAAAAAAAATCAATCTACCCAAAATTTCTGCTTAAAATCTAAAAATAAATCTTTAAACTAAAGTTCACTGAAAATTTTTAAGTCGCTACATTAAAATTAAAAACCGCTCGTACAATAGTACAGAAAAAAAACATTCTATTTGCCCAAAATATCTGCTTAACCCCTTATTTAAAATACGGTGAAAAAAAAAAAGAAATCAATCTCCCCAAACTTTCTGCTTAAAATCTAAAAATAAATCCTTAAACTCTAAAGTGCACCGAAAATTTTAAAGTCCCCACATTAAAATTTAAATAAAACCCTCGTACTATAACACAACAAAAAAATTCTAACTCCCTAAAATTCCCGCTTAAAATTAAAAAAAAAAAAATTCTTATCTAAAACGAAAGTGCACCGAATATTTTAAAGTCCCCACATTAAAATTAAAATAACACCCTCATACTATAGTACACCGAAAAAAATTCTAACTCCCTAAAATTCCCGCTTAAAATTAAAAAAATAAATTCTTATCTAAAACGAAAGTGCACCGAAAATTTTAAAGTCCCCACATTAAAATTAAAATAACACCCTCATACTATAGTACACCGAAAAAAAATTCTAACTCCCTAAAATTCCCGCTTAAAATTAAAAAAAAAAAAATCTTATCTATAAACACACTCATCCTATAAGATTACGTCATCTTAACCTTGCGTGACGCCCGATGACCTTCACCTCACCCCCCTCTTAGACGACGAACGCCGGATGACCTTCAAGCAGCATGCAGAGGTCAACGCCGAACGCCGGGTGGGCTGGAACTCTCATTACTATACTACTAATATAAAAAAAACTCAGCACTGAACGATAAATTAGGAATAAGACATGGAAATTTGATTTCATGTGATTTCGAAGTATTTTTTTACAACTGAATAAAGAGCATTTTATGAAAATATTCGTTATATGGAGATAGATATTTCGCTATATAGAGACTGTTTTTAATGTAATCATGGGAAAAGGGGAACATTCCTACTAAAAATTCGATATATAGAGAAATTCGATGTATGGAGTTTCGTTATAGAGAGACTTGACTGTATTTATAAAGAAATTGTCTTTATTAAATTCTAGTAAGTAAAATTTAAGTATTAAATTTGTTTATTTAGTTTTCAGTTAAATCAAAATATTTTATCACTACTGAAATTACACTTTTAGTATTGGACACTTGGGTGGTCCATTACTTTCAAATCACGAAATAAGCAATCCAGTAATGGACCACCCCTCCTAAAATCTTAAAAATAAAATTTTGTAAATAGCCATTGGTATATTAAATTCAATGTTTTATATTGCTAACAAAACAAAAACATTCAATTTTTACGGAAAAATAAAAAAGATATAAAACTAAGTAAGTAAAGTCTGCTCTTAGCATGTTCATTAAGATTTTCAGTGAAAAACAGAAAAACTGTGAAACTTTATTTTCTGCTTCCTAATTGTTTTGACGAAAAGTGTAAAAAATTAATCCAGCTTATAAAGCATGCAAGGTAGAGTTCAGAAAAAAATAATAAAAGCTTAACTATTATTTATTATTTTTTTATAAACCAAAAAGTGCGAGGTGGCCCATTACTGGAAGGTGGCCCATTACTGGCACATCTACATAGTACTCAAAACATGTGGAACAACTAGGTTGTTTCGTAAAAATAGTAATAGTGATAATGAACTTCTGTTACTGGAAATGTTGGGAATCTTTAAGAAATTAAGCATTTTGACGCAACACTAGCGGGTAATGCGTCAATAGAAATTGAGTCGGGCCGTGTTGGGCCTGATTTCATTGATTTTTGCACAAACCAAACCTGTTTTCACTGAATTCTGTTTTCACCACCCATGAATTACCACAATTTTCAGATTTTACTCTGGACCGGGCAGGGAAAAATATTTTTCATGCGGATTTCACCGAACCCAGGATGGAAAATCCTGGCAATGTAGACCTCTAAAGCATTAGTACAAGTAGAACAAAATCCAGGTACAAACGATACTTTTTAGCACATGTAGTCGAGATCAGCAATCTAAGCCACGTTTTTTAAAATAAAAAATATACACTTGAAATTATTAAGCTTTTTTTTTTTTTTTTTAAATCCAAACCCTTGTGCAAGACAATTTTTAAACACATCAATGTAAAAAGCAATAGAAAAATGTAACAAATAATAATTAAAAATACAAAAATACGCTTTTAAGCTGTTTTTTTTTTATTATTATTTTTTTTAATAAGGGAGACTTGGAGTTTTTTTTATTTATTATTATTATTATTATTATTATTATTATTATTATTATTTTAATCGTCAAAGAGGCTTAGTCCTATGAGGCCCTCGTGTAAGATAAATTATAAGCGCATGAACATAAAAGTAAAACAGAACTAAATATTGTCTTTACGGAGTTTTCAAGAGTGTAAACAAATCTTAAAGAAAAAAAAAAAAAAAAAAGAAAGGGAAAAAAATGTGTGAGTGTGTGTGTGTGTGGAGGGGGGGGGGAGTAGATTGAATTTTTCAAATGATTTAAGGGTGACCCGTACCCCATTTTCGGCCAAAAATCATCAATAGTTCAAAAAATTTTTTATCTCAGAAAACGATAAAATGCATATTTGCGAATATCCATGCAAAATTTCAAAACTCGGGGACACTTAAAACAGGTAGAAAATGAGCTTTTTTAATTGTACTCACTATAGAGTTTAAAAGACTAACGGCCATTTAAAACGTGTTTTCCTGAAAATGACTTTTTTCATATTTTGCCTAAGTTCAAAGTACTAAGGCACAGTGGAAAAATGATTCATAAACAAAGTGTTTATGTTTTTAGAATCTTAAAACAATTTGCAAGAAAAGTAAGGAGAGATATTTTTTTTTTAACTATTTCTGAAAATTTTACATAAATTGGTAAACATGAAAATTATAACGAAATTAAGGAAATTTACCATGCGTATTTTTATTTTATTTTTTTTAGCCGATTAAAATAGAAAATTAAAAATATCTCTCCTTAGTTCTTTTCTATATACTATAACACTATTTAAGAAATTTTAGTAATACCAAAATATTGAAAATTGAATGAGGAGTAGTAATTTAAAAAGTGTATTTTTCGACAAAAAAAATCATAAAAATCCCCATAAAAAATATACTTTTTAATAAAAAGTGAATTTTTTTGCTAATTATTCCTTACAAAAAGATTCTTAAATAATACACCAAAATTCATTACTTTAAAATCAATAATAAAAATTTTGGGTTTTTTCTTACGGGTCTCCCTTAAAATAATTAAACTCTTAAGGGTGTTCTTAAATCATAAAGGTCAACTTTGTGACGCATGCTTTAATTTATTTTTGTTCGGAAATGCATGAAAATAGCATGTGTTATTATTCAGAAACTCTCGAATTGCACTCAATTTTCTATTTTTTCTAAAACACAATAGATGTTTTATAACAAGCCTTCAAAATTGACACTTTTGAGCACATTTCCCGACGAGAGCAGAAAAACCGGTCGAAAAGCAGGAGAAAAACGGGTGATCATGTCATCGAAATAGCTTATAACTGGATAGGTAATTTAATTATCATAAAATGGAAAAGTAGGTTCGACTCGAAATCGCTTTTCCAGTCAGGCATTCCAATTTTATATATTTTTGTAAAAAAATGAATTTGTAAATGTGTCAAAACGTTTTGCGCTTGTTGAGCGCAGCAGTTAAGAACACCCTTAAAGACTAAGGGATAAAAGAACTTATAAAGAAAATATTTTACTGTTTTTTTTTTTTTTAAATCATTAGTAGAAAAAAGAAAATTTTGTTAATTAAATTACAAAGTCACGAGAAGAGCAATGCCTCTCCTCTGTTTTTCCCCTTGCCGGCGACCGTGAAATAAAATGAAGTAAAATGGAAATTCTAATCGCAAGATAATACAAAACTTCCAAATGATATACAATCGACTCTCGTTAATTCGAAACCGGATAATTCAAATCTTCGCTTAATTCGAACTAAACATGAAGTCCCGAAATTTTTAATGGCAGAATAACGTTAAAAATTTTCATTAATTCGAACTCATTTTTTCTTGACTTCGTTTAATTCGAACTAACGAGAATTCAGATTTTTCTTTTTTCTTTTCTTTCTCATGGATTTCAGATCATTTCAATAACTTTCTTTCATTGATTTTTGTGAAAATTGTTCCGAAAGAGTATACATATAATGCAATGTAATTGATATCCACTTTCTTATGCCTCATCTGTGCATCAGTGACGCTTTAAAATTTTCTTCCATTGTGCTTGTTTCTAATCTTTTAATTAGTTTATGTATTTACCCATTGTAATTTAATATTAAGTCATATTCTAATGATAGCAGACGAAATAAATTTAAAAAACTCTATAAAATTAATTCCTTTGTAATAGTATCATATTGAGCATGTTTTCATTTCATACTTTCCATAATTCGAACTTCGGATAATTCGAATATTTCTTGAGGTCTCGACGAGTTCGAATTAACGAGAGCTGACTGTATCTTCTGGTAATTGTTGTAAACAAAACTGCCGTTGCACAGAGGCCTTGCGAAAGGGAGGAATAGCAATGTTTTAGCCCCAGGGCCTGAAAACTAGAAGGCAGGTCCGAGATCGAAAAAAATGAAAGAAAACTTGCTTCACAATCTTATTAAATGGAGGGAGGAAGTGGGTCTTAAAAGTTGATTTTTCGAAGCCCCCATGATTTCGCTTCGCTTCGTCAGCTTGGTTAGATATTATTTTTTTTTTCCTGATACAGGTTTATAACATATGTGACTCTGTCTCGCTTATTAAAAATCACCTTCCTTTTTGTAATTGCAGACACAATCGTCCTTCAGGGAGGGCAAGGTTAGGGCAATTGTCCGCCCCTTATGATTTTAAAGCGTTTCTGTCATTATTTGCTAATTTAACATCTTTTTTTCTTTACTTGAACGTTTTAACCCATCTATGTCTAGCGTTCCATTTTTGGGATGTTTTGAATTTTAATATAATTCTTTTTTTTTATATAACATGAAAATTATAGGATATAATTATCTATGACTGTATTTATCTGTTACCGAAAGAGGACAGCATAAGATTTATATTTATTTGCTTAAAGGCTTTCACTACTTTGAAATTTATAAAAATATCGATTTTTTTTTTTTTTAATTATTATTAACTGAAAGCTTCTTTAGTTGTAAATATTTTTGACATCTCATTTTTAACCTATACGACTACTGTATCACGAGATATTGTAAATTTTGTTAATAGATCCAGCGCAATTATTCATACAAATAAAACTTTAAACTGATTTTTCTCGCTGTTTATATTTTTCTAACATGCTTGTTCGAAAAATACTAAGGCTTTTTTATTAATTTAGATTAAGGTTTGATTTTTCTTTTTTAAAAACGTGTGTTCTATGGTGTATTTAATATTTTTGTGCATGGATTTAACATTCAAGTATATATTTATTTTTAAAAAAATATATTTAAATTGAGAGTTTGTCTGATTTTTTTCATTTTTTAATGTAATACGAAAGAAAAAAAAGAGTCATATTAAATATAAAATCCCATACATCTAAAACTCCATACACAGTTTTATGTAGTATATTCTAATGAATGTGGAAAAAGAAATCGAAGCCAAAATTTCACAGTTATAAAAGTAGAGGAGATTTTTTTTTAAATTAAATTTTAGTAGAATAAGCTATTATATAAGATTCTTTATTTATTTTATTTAATTTTTAGTATTAAGTATTGTGCACAACATTTTACTACAGTATTATTCAAAATTGAAGCGATGGTTGTAAAGGTATTGAGTCCCCTTAAATAAGGGCTTTTTTCAGAGTTTAAAAATTTTTCATTTTTTATGCAGACGAAAAAAAAAAAATAAATAAATAAATTTATTTTTCTATCAGGGATCCAAATTAAATAAGCTGTAATGTTACCCTGTAGACTTCTTTGCAATACTTCTTTTAAGTAGATTTCATATGAAATATTACCTATTGTAGAGGTCTGCACGGGCCGGAATTTCCAGGCCCAGCCCGGCCCGTTGTAAAACTCAAAAGTTTGGCCCGGGCCCGGCCCGTTTTGGTCCGTTACAATTTCTACGCTTTCTAAAAAATTCAGATTTTTATCATATAACTAAGATTCCTTTAAAGAATACTGCATACATATCTATGGAATGATTTTACAGTATATTTTAGAGCAAATACACATTAACAACATTAATAATTACTTAGATTCTTAGGCTTTCAACATTCGAATAAAGATTCATTAAAAAATTAATATGGCTTAGAATAAAAGAAAAAAGAAAGACAGCTAAAAACATCGTTAATTTTGAAGCTGTTTAATAAAAGAAGAATTATAAATATATTTCTATATCATTTTATTATATATTTCAAATCCATTCTTAAATTCTAAGAAGCTCCTTTCTGATACATTTCTAAATTCATTTTTTTTTTCTCAGAAACGCATACGATTAGCAGATATCTTTATTCAGAAACTATATAATCGAATGGCGTTATCCATTTTTTGATACAAGCAATTTAAGAATACTGCAAACAAATAAAATACTGTCATAATTAGCGTTTTGAATAGAATTTCCGGAAGCAATAGCAAGGGAAGTTAGAAAAACCTGCAATCATTTGAGAAACTATTATATCTCAACAAGGTTATACAAGTATTTTATTTATCACAAATGAAAAACGCTATTCGATTCCAAATCCCTTGAATAGTTAGGCTGATCACTTTTATACTTTTACAATTTAAAATTAATCAGAAAATGTGTCAAACTTTCGCATTATTGAGAAATTAATTAAAAAATCATCAAGAAGTATCCGAAGACTAAGCTAACATAAGTTCTTTATCGCTGTTAATAATTTTACAAATCATGTTTTCTGGCCCCACCAGTGGCCGAGAGGCTTAGACCTCTCAACTGGTAGACGGCAGGTGCTGGGTTCGAACCCAATCGCGGCCGTCGGCCTAACCGTTCGGAGTTTTCGTGGTTTTCTTCGGACCTTGCGTAAATACGGGTTAGGTTCCCTTTGAAAGACCCCCACGAGGGCACTCCCCCCTGATCCTATATTCCTAGTGTAGACAATCGGACGACATCAAATAAACCAAACCAAAACATGTTTTCTGCCAATAATTAAGTCTAGCACCGGTCCGGCCAGTCTATATGTAGAAAAATAATGCAAGGGTGATCTCGGACCGGCATGAGTCAGGTAAAAAAATATTAAAACGGGTTACACATAATGTAATTCTCCGATGCCGATACACTGTGCATTTTTATGTTGATGCTGTCAAACTAATATGGCCACATTTATACTTATTCTCGTTAAAACCATTTTCGTTGAAAATAGCTCATATTTTATCGTTTCTGCTTAAATCTTCGAAATTTTTTTTTATCGGCCTGACCCGTTAGAAAACTCGAAACGATATCGCCGGGCCCGTGCAGACCTCTAACCTATTGGGCTATCTCCTATGTTGGAATTTCTAAAAACATTTTGCAGATCTACACTGATCATTGAATGATTATAAAAAAGAAATGATTTTTTTAAAAAATGTATTTATTACATTTGTACTCTTTTATTATCATTATTTTAACTATTTTTAAAAAGACTATAACATTTTTTTAAAATTTTGCTCAAGTAAAAATTTTAAAATTAATCAAATTAAAAAAAAATAATTTACATTCATAAAAACAATTTTTGAAAATGCAGCAATACCATTTTTTTTTATCGTGATAGTAACAATCGCATTTTGATATTTGTATTGGGTAATGAGTAATCACTAGTTTAAATTTCTCCAGATGTTAGCATGGAATTTTGTCATTATTATGAATATCAGTATTAAAAAATTCCACTGTTTGTTTAAAAAATGTATATTTTTACTTTATTACATTTTTTTCTTACAATTATAATTTTATTTCCTTTAAAAAATATGTTTAGTTTTGGTATAGCTTTCCAATCTCAACTCAAAAAAGTTTTGATTTAGTTTTATAATCTGAATTCAAACAAAACTAAGTTTTAGTTTGGCTTACTCAGGTCTGCAACCAAAAAATAGCATAGGATTTATTGACTGTTAGATTTTTACTAACTGAAACCAGAAAAATATTTTTTTTCTTTAAGTTTAATTAAGCGTAATTTTTTTCTTTTTATCCTGAAATCTGGTATTCCATTGAGTAAGAAACCATATTCAATAATGTTTCCATATGGTAATTTTATATTTCTAAGAGTGGAACTCAAAATTTATGAAAACAGAACACTACAAATAGAAAATGCTCGCTATTTGAGGAATTAACAAAAGCAGTGACATACAGAGATAAACTTCTACTGTGCTTTAGAAAACTACAAAAATTCAAAGTCTAATCAAGAGGGAAAGTATAATTTGGAACATAGTTACTTGTAATAAAATATGAGGGTTTTTTTTCATCGCAGTTGTACTTTTCTAATGCAAACTGCCCATGTTTTTGCAACATTACTGTATATCAGGGCTGTCCAACGCGACACCAGCGGGCGCCAGGGCGCCCTTTGCCAGTTTTCTTGGCGCCCTTTTGAAGGTTTCCAGTTACTGATCTTTTTTTTCTAATTAAAATTCCCTTGTAAAGGATTCTTTATTTAAAATCCTTGATATTCTTTTGTGAGATGTTTTAAAAATCTTTACATTATATATTTCATGCCTCAACAATTATAAAGTACGCAACACATTAAAAGAAAGTCAATAGCATATGATTAGTTTTTTTAAGAAACAAATGATGTGTTTCTTCACTAATTTCTTGTTATTCTTTTTGTATATTTTTAAGGAAATTATGCCAATAGAAATTATTAAATATCGAGAATGTTTTTTTAATATGTTAAGAAGTAAAATGCAAAAAAATTTAAGTGATCGTCTCCCTCTTTCATGCATGAAAATTCAGCATGCATCTTATCGTTATTGACGTTGTTTCATTGTGTGTTTTATAAGACAGATAAAGGCTGTCTTTTTCGCTCCCAGACCTTTGATACTTTAAGTAATTTTGATGATTTTGTTTTTAAAAAAATATAAAATTATGCGAAAAGATTCCCATCAATAAAAATTCTTTCAGGCTCTCTCTTTGGAGTCAACCATGACATTGTTTCTGTACTTTTTTATAATAAAGAATTTACACCTCAAAAAAAAAAAAAAAAAAAAAAAAAAGAAAGAAAGAAAGAAAGAAAAACCAGCTATTACAGAGTAATAATACATCTGATTATATTTTATTTTAAAAATAGGTGATATTCCTTTTTCTGGCTCCTGCCAATTCAAAAATATTTGACATAATCCCCCGCAGAAAAATGTATTATTCGAAATTTATTACACTTGTAACGGTTGGGTGCTCGTACTGGGGGTTAAATGCAGACATAACTCAGGAACTAAGATAAAAACAGTTTATTTCAATAGGTTAGGGCTCAAGGGCAGTGGAGCAGTTCTGTAATTTTAATAACTGATAACAATACTAAAAGATCAAACTCATACTCACAGCTCCGGCACTAACTCAATCGGGGCACTTCAGATTACTTCTCCCTTAAACTTCAGCTAGGCTGCTAGATAAAACTTCATTAGACAGCCCGTGGCTGTATATATACTCTTTATTGACTTTGAAATATTCAACGCAGGGCCATCGCTAAGACTTTTTATTGGTGGGGGAAAAGACCTTAAATTGCCAAGTAAAATTTTCACATTTGCCAACTCGTTTTATAATTTTGCCAAGTTAACGCACTTAGAAAATGTAATACAGTTTTTATTTGTAAAAAGTTTAATAATATTCCTAATTAGAGTCATAACTTTTGCAAATTCTATCAAAAATAGGAAATGTATTGCAGTTTTTATTAAAATTTTACTTAAATTTGCCAAGTGTAACAACATTTGCGAATGTTTGGGGGGAGGCTCCCCCCTGTCCCCCCCCCCTTAGCGAGGCCCCTGATTCAACGTAATTAATAATTAACTCTTACCAATGGCACACTTCTCGAATCTACTTCCAAAAATCCTTGTCACTCACTGAAGGCTCGACAATACTTGATACCAATCGCTCTAGATCAATCCCACTGCTTGTTGTCACCACCTAGCTAGCTTCTAGTCACCACTAGCTGGCTAAAGCCACTAGACACACCACACACACTCAAACTCCAAGCTTTTATATGCTGCAAACTGAGATACTACAAATTTACATATTACTTCTAGCCGCGACATAACTGTACAATCCGAGAAAGACACACACGCTCTAGAAAGTTAAAGTAAAAGAGAGGATAGATGTCGTTTTGACGCTTACACATGTTAAATCATTGACGTCACGATCTCAAAAATGCTAGAGTGCCTTTATTACAAAGGTCACTCCCTCACACACTTTACAGTTATGTTTTAATTTTTTCCAACTTTTTTGAGTGGCACGATAGAACTAAACGGGCATTATGTCTCTGTAGCGTTATGCATTTGCCTATATGTATTGCTGCTAATATTTAAAGATGATTTTCTTGCATGTTTTGAGACATTTTATTAATGGCGCCCTTCATTGCTTGCCAAAAGCTGAGATGCGCCCCTGCTTAGTCAAAGGTTGGACAGCCCTGCTGTATATTATGGAGGTAAAATGGAAGTCAATTTTAGATTCAACACCTTTAAAAAACATTCAATTAATCAGCTATAACGAAATCTGAAAAATGAAACATAGTAGTGCCACTTACAAGGAAATTTACACCAAAAACTAAACAACACTAATATATATCAGGAACTGTCTGAAGCTGTAGCTTGATAAAAAAAAATCATTTTTTAGTTCTTGAGATAGAGCTATTGTGATAATCATGAATAATGCAACATAGCAGCGTCATTTGTTGAGCAATTTACACCAAAAAGTAATGAGCACAAAGTTATATCAAAGATTAACTTAATCTGAAGTTTTATGAAAATGCATACACTAGTTCTTGAAATAGAACTATTGTGGAAATTATGAATAATGCAGCATAGCAGCGCCATCGGTTGGGTGAAATACACTAATAACTAAACACCTCGAGTTTATATCAAGGTGTCACTAAATCTAAAGTTTTGTGAAATTATGTGCACCAGTTCTTGAGATAAAGTGCCCATAAAATTTTTGTCACACAGACTCACAGAGTGACAGATATTTTCCAAAAACCATCAAATCGTGTTCAGGACCTTCTAAAACGTTTAAATACACCAAAAACTGGAAGTCAAATTTTTCATGAATTCGATACTTACTTCTTGAAAAGATAGAAAAAAGTAATAAATGCATGCTTCAAATTTTATGTTAAATTTTTAATTTTACCATTTCTATTAATCAGCATATTATTGAAATAATTTTGCACATGAATTAATTTTTAAAAAGAGAAGTTGCATTTAATTATATATCTAGATTTTTTTCATGTAATCCTGTTTTTGTGAAATTGTGAACTTCTTGTATATACCTACTTGTACAAAATATAATCAGAATTTGTGAATAACAGATTATTAGTACATTTAGGTTCCTATTTAGACATTTTTAATAAGATTATTTATACATATATACAACTTGAAAAGATTCAGCTGCTATATGGCATGAGATTTTTTTCTTCAATCACTCCATTTGCGAAAGATTCAATTTGTAGATTAAATCTTTTTTCTAAAACGTCTATTTTAAAGAGAAATTTTGTGAAGGGTCTTGTGTTTAAACAAGAAAAAAATGTGAAGGATCCTTTCAAGTCTTCTCAAACATATTTCTGCTCAGCGATCAGGTTACCCACGTTAAAGTTTTCATGTGGGACACTAAACATAAAAATAAATAAAACAAAAAGTATGATAATGTAGCTATTATAAAATTTTCAATATATTATTTCATAAATGAAATTTAAAATTTTCCAGCTCGGAAAAATTGAAAAAAAAAAGCCTTCGGAAAAAAAAAAAAAAAAAAAAAAAAAAAACTGAAAAAAAAACCCGGCTTTTTTTCCAACTTTTCCGGGGGTTTTCCGAACATTCCCATCTCTATTTACAAGTAATTCTATTGTTAGCATTTAATGTAAAGCTTTAGCGAGAAATAATTTAAAGAAAAGACTGATCAATATTAATTTTTCTCGAGAGATATTAGTAGATTTTATGGCTTTGATTTTGGTGATAATGAAGATTATTAAAACACATGATTTTAAAACGTGACTTTAGATTTATAATATTCTGATTTCGTCGGAATGTTGCGTAAGATGATATATTTATCAAGAAGATGAAATATCTGCTATATAGATGAAATATCTATCATATAGATAAGATGTATTTATTCACATTATAAAAGACAAACGAATCCATCTGTAAGGCCGACTTCGTTTTGACTTTGGCAACTGCAAACAGTTAAATTACCCTTTTACTGTCGTTATTTGGAATTAACATCAAAATTATAAAAATTTTCCTTTTCAAGTCCACGGATCCGAAATAGTAAAATTTCTGTTTTGCTTTCTCCTTTAGATTTCGGCAGCTGGATTTGTAAGACGCGAAATTGAAAAATTAGCAAAATGTAATAAATGTTTTCCCTTTTTTCTTTCTAGTAGCTCTAGCTCTAAGAACAGAATTAATACCAAAATAGTGAAATTTTCGGCTTATTTTTCTTTCATTCCCTCGTGATTTTGACCAAAAGCAATCTATATATGTATGCCCTGGTATTACTCTAACGTATGCAGGGCATGATTAATACACGGGCTTCCGGGGCCTTGGCCCTGGGCTTACCAATTTCAGGGGCCCACAAATTATATGGCTGATTTTTTCCCCCTTAATCAAATACTTTTCAAATAATATTGTTTTATAAAATATGAAATGTAAAATTTAAATATTCTGAGTTACTAAGTAAAAATTTTAGAAGCTTTTTGCTTAGGCACTTTTCACCCAAACAACTTTCTCAACTCGTCTAATAAACCTTCTTTTTTTGTGAAAGTGTCTTTGAAATTGGGTAGGTAGGGGGGTCCCATTTTTTAACAGGCCATGGGCCCAACTTCAGCTTGATCGGGCTCTGAACGTATGTGGCACAAAAATCAAGGTTATTTGTTAATTGTTTAATGACAACGCCGAAAGTTCTTTCCCTGCAACTATGGAGCTTCAAAATATCGTTATTTTTGTTTTATTTTTTATTCTATTGCCTTAAAAAACAAATAAAACTCATGAATTTTAAACGTTTTAGTTTCAAATTAAAGTTATAAATGAAATGAGTGAAAGTAATATATTATTAAATATATTTTAAATGTAAGTAATGAAAAAAAAAAAAAAAATGTCATTTGTACAATATTTGGCGATGCGCCAAGTAAGCATAAAAATACCGAGTGCTTGATTTATTCACATAGATGTCATATACGCACCACATTGGTGCGGTTTTTTTTTCTGATGCCAATTTGACGAAAACTTCGTCTTCAATACCAGTTACATATGTACACCAGTTACGTCATAGTTACATTTTTAACTCTTTCCTATTATTTTAAAAAAGGCAATAATAATAAATAAAAGAAAGTTTAATTAATAATTATAGAACAAAACAATTTATATAATTTTAAAAAAGAAAATATAAGTAAATAAACAGTTTATTAAAGAATAAGTAACAATAGTCGGGTTATCATGTGAGGCATATATTTGCCTTTTTATTGTAATTGCGCCAATGTGGTGCGTATAGGACATCTGTGTCTATTTTTCTAGCAGAATCTTCTAATTTAACAAAAAAATGGAAAATTAAAATGAATTATGACTAAAATCAATATGATTTAATTATTAGTATGCATTTAAGGGAGACCAAACTGGTCGCGAAGAGCGGCTAGTACTAGTATATTGCAGCCAGACTGGAGTGGGAGTCGAAGTTTTTAAAATTTCCGGAATCGGAGTCGGCCATTTTTCCTACCGACTCCACAGTCTTAGCTAAAACATTTTGATAATTCCATTTTCACTTTAGTATTGTCTAGTGTTCTCGTGTGTATGCTTTGCTCGAAATTTCATCTTTTTCTGAAGATATTTTATATAAAAAGCGCTATGTACCAATATATTTGATGTGCCACGTAAAAATAAAATTTCGGAACAACTACCATAGATTACTTTTCTTAATTAAAATATATGCCTTCCCAACAATTTTTCTGAATTTTTGTAAATTTGTTTAAATTTGCTGCTTATTATTTAAAATTTCTTAAAAATGTGGCATAAGCATACATTTATTATAAATCAAACGAAAAATTGTTATTTAAAAAAACTGTTAATTATGGATACATTTTATGAATTCCATAATAAATATGGTATGTTATACAGGGATTAGACTATTTTTATTATAATAGCATGAATATTTTAAAAGGTTTGGATATAAAAAGGCAAACAGCGATGAAAATTCCCGAAAAGCATTAATAATTCCTAAATTAAAATTGTGTAACTCATAAACTGTTCAATTAAACCAACGTAAGAATAGTCTACTGCCTTTGAATATGTATTTAAAACATAATTTAAAACTTTTGTGGTAATTCAACTACTGTATATTGAGTTAACACAATTATTCTAATAGATTTTGCAAAAATAAATAAATAAATAAATAAAATCACTCATGAGAAAAAAAACCTTTTAACTCAGTTTGTTCAAAGTTTGTAAGAAATATAAATATTTACAAATTCTCCAAGATCATAAAGCTCGTTTTTAGTTCACAGGCTATCATAGCCTGAGAGCTTATGTGCCCGCCCGTTCTGTATGTATGTGCGTACGTTCGGACGTACGTAACGCGATAACTCATGATAAAAATATCCCATCTACTTGAAATTTTGTATATACGTATATCCTGATAAGGTGCTTCCCTGATTAGATTTTGGAGTTCATTCGATATGTATAAAAGGGGGAACGGGGGGCTTATGCCCCTCCCCTTATTTGATATGAATGGGTTTTTCATGCAGAAATATTAGTTTTTGTTCAAAATTTACACATAGGATCATTCTGATGAAGCGCTTCCGTGACTGGTATTAGGTGTTCATTGGATAAATATAAACAGGAGAAATGGGGATTCTAATGCCCCTCCCCTTAACTTATATAAATGGGTTTTTCGCGCACAATTGTCAGGTTTCGTTCAAATCTCTGAATAGTTTTGGAAGCTTAATGGTTAAGTATATAAAAGAGAAGGATGACTCTTCTTAAAATATATGAATGGGTTTTTGTTAAGAATTTTCCGATTTGCTCTAAATTTTGGATATGGATTTTATATGATAAAGCATGTCCCTGCTCAGTTTAGAGGGTTCAATGATTAAGTATAAAAAGGGGAAAGGGGGGGGGCTGATACCCCTCCTTAATATTTTTTTTCGAACGGAATTAACCCTTGAAAATATAAGGCTGTAATGTACAATTAGTATGCGTAGCCTGTGAGCGCAATGCCATCAGTTTAACTGGGCAATATTCTTTTTATTTTTAAACCATTAGGAAAATGGTTGTTTCTGTCAGTCGAGAAGAGAGATCTGAAGAATATCGGAAACCTTATGATGTCCGATTTTTATTCGTTTTCTGATTGGTTCATATTTATTGTCCAAAATTGGAATACCTTTGCTACCACGATGACCAAAAAGTATATAAAAAATAACAAAAAAATAATAACTTAAAAACAATATTTGATATAGCTTTGAAACCCTTTGCATTTAAAACTACATTTTTTCCTTAAACGACAGTGTAAAAAATTGAAAATGGGCGATGTTTATAAGTTTAAAAATTTGCAATACTGAAAATTGTAAAACTGAAATTCCATTTAAAATTTGTTTATGATGATTGATCCAGGAATATTAACGTTTAATTCATGGCCTACGTAAAATACGATTCTGTTATTACGTAAGCCATGTTTTGATCATCATAAAAATTATGTTTATTGTTATTATTATTATTATTATTTTTTAAACAATAAGTTTCTTAATCGAGTTTTGATCGAATTTGATGTTTTAAAGAAATATAGATATCGTTAAAAATTAATACTTTTTAGATTTTTATGTCCCAGATCAATTTCAATGTAACTTATTTCTGAAATCGACGTTGAACAGTGTTGAATTCCAGCATGTGTATCAGGCCATATACAGGGCCGTAGCTAGAAGTGAATAATCTGAGGGGCTCAAGAAATGTAGGGGGGAGGGGGGAATCATATTTTCTCTCTCTCTCTCTCTGACGCAGAAAGATAAATTAGTGCATATTCATACTATAGGTACTATGTTTCTTATTAAGCTGTTGTAATAACATGCGCGTAGCCAGGGGGGGTGCCCTGGGTGCCCGGGCACCCCCCCGCTCGCGCAGATCCAAGATTGATTATTTTAAAAAATCAAAATTTATAAAAGAAAAAAGAAGAAAAATGTAAGCAAAATTAGTTTAATTAGTTAATCAAAACTAACAGTCTATTTTTGAAATTTGATAAAAGAAGAGACCTTGATTCTTCTTTTTAAGAAAATTATTTTATTCATCTTACTAGAATATTTACTAGAATCTGTATTAATCACAGTACATCAAAAAAATTGGTTTTATAATCCCAATTTGATGTCGTTTCTTTATGGAATTTTTTATCACCTTTCTATTGCCTGCATATTTCCATAAAAAATTAGAGTAAATTCTCGACAAGGATAGAAACTACTATTTATATATTTGCTTTTGTTATCTAAAGTCTAGATAGGAGCAAAAAAATTGAAAGGGAATACAGATGTGACACGATAATTCCACCATGTGATTAGTCTGGAGAACGGAGGGGGTGGAAGATTGTACAAATTAGAGATGAGACAGGCTCAGCCCGAGCCCAAACCCGGGTCCGAAGCGGGCACGGGCTCTATTTTCATTTTAGTGTTCGGTCCCGGGGGGGGGGGGGCTCAGGCTCATTCTTTCTGAGAATTAAAAAACATTTATGTGTAGAAGAGATTGAAAAAGCTACTATTTTCCTTTTAAAATTATTTATTCTTTTTCAAGTCATTTCAGTGTTATTTTGATCGAAACGAAAGAAAAATAAAAATAATTTTTTATATATATTTCAGTAGTTGATTGTTGCTTCAAAAGAAAATTTGTGATGTATGGAGATTTATGTCTACTGCATTTCCGTCGACGAATAATTGATAAGGCGCCTATCGAAATAATCATAAATAATAAATTAGCTTCTGGTTGGATTTTCGTTTGAGGCAGAGGATATTTTTTAATTCGATCGTTTATATATTTATTTTGTTAGAGAATGATTTCTTCGTTTTTGATGCAGACTAGATGCTTGATTTGATTGCAAATTATTTGATTGTGAACGAATCATAATCGTTCTTCATATGATAACAGCATTGTGATTTTTTTTTTTCTGTTTGTCATCATGAATTTTGCTTATGCTGAGGATTTCTCTTCGTAAGTAAACATATTTTACATGTTATTACGATTGAAAACATTCGATTAATGTTTCTTCTTTTCCCATAAAAACAACGGAACTTTAAGATAACTGTATCAATGTTTTAATTTACGTTCATTTTAAGGTTCTTGTCAGTCATGGGGAATTGTTAAGGGAGACCCGTAAGAAAAAACCCAAAATTTTTATTATTGACTTTAAAGTAAGTGATTTTGGTGTACTATGTAAAAATCTTTTTATAAGTAATATTTTGCAAAAAAAAAATTCACTTTTTATCAAAAAGTATTTTTTAGGTCGATTTTTATGATTTTTTTGTGGAAAAATACACTTTTTAAAATTACTACTCCTCATACAATTTTCAATATTTTGGTATTACTAAAATTTCTTAAACAGTGTTATAGTATATGGAAACGACCTAGGCAGAGATATTTTTAATTTTCTATTTTAATCAGATTAAAAAAAAAAAAAGAAAGAAATTGCGCATGGTAAATTTCCTTAAATTCCTTATAATTTTCATGTTTACCAATTTATGTAAAATTTTCAGAAATATTTTTAAAAAAATATCTCTCCTTACTTTTGTTTCAAATTTTTTTAAGATTCTAAAAACATAAACACTTTGTTTCTAAACCATTTTACCACTGAGCCTTAGTACTTTGAACTTAGGCAAAATATGGAAAAAATCTTTTTCAGGAAAACGCATTTTAAATGGCTGCTAGTCCTTTAAACTCTAGTGACTACAATTAAAAAAAAAGCTCATTTGCCACCTGTTCCAAGTGTCCCCGAGTTTTGAATTTTGCATGGATATTCGCAAATATGTATTTTATCGTTTTCTGAGATAATTTTTTTTTTAACTTTTGATGATTTGTGGCCGAATAGAGTATACTTTGTGCCTTGAGAATATACCCTCTGCGTCGATCGTGTAACCTGTGGTTTTTTTACGACTACACCCCTGAAGATGTACTCTTTTTATAGGAAATTGAAAACGTTTTTTGATTCTTCAGCATACAAATAGTAATTTCTACAAACACTATCCATTTATTCATTACATTTTTTTAATATGTCCATCAAATTTTCTTCTTAAAGGACAAGAAATATGGGAATCATTTTAGGTATGAAGGATATTTTTATTTGATACCAAATTGCTCTTTTCATAAGCTTGAATTTAAATTTTTATTTAATAGTAAGTTTTATAAGAAATTTTTTAAAATGGGATATCACATTTGAAACAATTTTTAAATATCATTAAATCTTTTATTTATTTATTTATTTATTTTTGTATACTTTTTGTATCGGGCTCGGATAGGCTCGGGCTCCAATGTACTAAAAATCTTTCGGGCGCGGGTTTCGAAAATCAAGCCCGAACTCATCTCTAGTACAAATCTGTGCTTCCTCTGAAAATAAGAAATGATGCTACGCAAAATTCAAATTAATATGGAGGTTGGTTTGTTGGTTTGCTAAATTTCGTTTTTTTTGGGATCACACTTTGACATTCGTACGGGCTCATTTTTTTAAACGAGGAAATTTTATTTATTCATGAGTAGAAAATATAAGAGCTATTTTTCACTTTAAATTGCATACTACAAGTTATTTTAATGCTACTTTGATCAAAATGACGAGGGGAACTAAAGTCCTGCTTATTTATTTTAGTATTTCATTGCTGTTTGAAATGAAAACTTGTGATAATTACAGATTTATGTTTACGGATATCTTTATTTTATGTCTATCATGTTTTATCTATGTTTAAATATATTTTTCTTATCCATTAGCAGCGTCGTGCGAAAGGGGGAGCGTAGGAGGCACTGCCCCGGCGTGGAACTTTAGGGGGCGCCAAATTTATACTACCAACGTCATTTTTGGCTTGTTACAAGCAAAAGTTGGGTGGAGGGGGTGCCAAATTGTAACTTTGCCCCGGGCGCAGCTTTCTCTTCGCACGCCCCTGTCCATTAGATTTAGTTTTAAACAACTTCTCATCCTTCTTCACGCAATGAAAAATTGCGTTGGGTCTTTTTTAAAAGAAGTTCCACACAATTATACCTTCCGCAAAAACCTGTCTAAAATGGAAAGTTGATAGGTTTTATGGGGTTCCGTTTTATTAGGTTCTATTACATAAGATTTTGTTTGTACCCAACATGTTCAGGTTAAAAAATTTGGGCACCCCCCCGTTCAAAAGGCTGGCTACGCCTATGAATAACTTCATTTTATGCTAAGAAAAGAATAGGATGGTGAAAAATTAGAATGTATAACTCAATGGCGGATCTAAGGGGGGGGGGCGATGGGGCGATCGCCCCCCCCCCCTTGAGCCCAATAAAGGATCCGCAGAACGACATTAGATGCCCGGACGGAAAAGTTGTTGGTCCTAAACTTCAGACCGGCATAAATTAAGGTTGGCGCTACCCGGGTCGGGTCGCGCCAACCTTAATTTATTATACTGGGACTGGGTCCGGTCTTCACACTTTCAGAACCGGGTCGGGTCGGGTCGGGTCTTATTTTTTTTCTGCAGAGCTGGACCGAGGCACACCGCTTTTTCCAGGTTGGGTCTGGCGTGGACTTCCTTTCTACTAGAGGTATACACGGGCCAAAATTTTCAAGCCCAGGTTTCGTCCGGTATAAAGGCTAAACGCTCGATCTGGGATCGACACAGCTCGTATACTGTGGCGGTTTTAAGGGGCGGGTGGAGGGAGCGAGGTCCTCCCCCTTTGGGCTAATAATCCCTGCTCCCTTGGGCTTATAAAGGATTTCCAAAGTGACATTATGCATCCTCACGAGAAATAACTTGGGGCGAAGCTCGAGCCCGTCACGGCCGGGCATGCCAGTTTAAATCCACGAAACTCGGATTGGGTAAGGTTTTCTCTCATTTGGAATTGGGTCGTGTCCTGATCTTGCTTTTTTCGCAGATTCGGGTGGGGACAAGCTTCTTTTCCTTCCAGACCGAGCCTGGTCTGAATTTCATTTTTCCTAGAAGTTTGCATTGAACAAAATTTCCAGGTCGTGGCTTGGTCCGGAATAAAAGCTACATATTTGGTACGTCTCTGATCTAGATAGCATGATAAACATTACTGGCTCGACCGCGACCCGTGCACTCCTCTAAATTCTTTCTCACGAGCTTAAGTTGGGTTGAAAACTTTCTGACTTGTTAATCGTAAAAATTATTAAACAAAGAAAAGCGAATTTCATCAAACATCCTCAAATAAGGGCAAACTTCATTAAAGAAACGCGAACATCGTCAGAGGGTTGCAAAAAAAACACGAATTTCATCAAAAAATCACAAAAAACCACAAATTTTGTGAAAAAATTACGGAGAACGTGAATTTCTTCAAAGGGTCACATTCACGGATAAAAGCAAATTTCGTAAAAGGATCGCAATCAAAACTGGGTCAACTATTCTCACAAGAGTAAAAACCGAATCTGTAACTGACTCAAATCCGAAATGTCTAACAATCTGCCCCGATGTGCTAAGCGCAGCTAAAAAAGTAAAAGTCAACCCGACCAATAGCAAAATATAGTTGTTAACCGGACCCAGACCCGACCCGAAGGAAAAAATCCGAAATTAAGTTGGCCTGCAGCAAACAGTAGAAGTTAACCGGATACAAACGCGACCCACAAAAAGTAAAAATTAACCCGACCAGCAGCATAAAACAGAAACCAACCGGACATCAAATTTTGTGAAATGATCGCGGAGAAAACACGAATTTCTTCAAAGGATCGTGAAACAGACGCACATTTTGTACAAAGATTGCGAAAGAGAACGAATATTTTATGAAATGACTCGCCCTAATGAAAATTAGGTCAGCCCGAACCCTTCTCCCAAAAGTAAAAATCAAATCCTAAACTGCCCCAAATCAGAATTCTTAGTCAAACTGCCCCAAATCAGAATTCTTAGTCAAACTGCCCCAAATGCGCTAAGCACAGCTAAAAAGTAAAAGTCAACCCGACCAACAACAAAATGTAGTAGTCGACCGGACCCAAACCCGACGCAAAAGTAAAAAATCAGAAATTTACTCGAATCAAGCAATGAGTAAAAGTCAATTGGACCCAAGTAGAAATTAACCCGACCAGGAGCAAAAAATGGGAGCTTAACCGGACTCAAACACGACCCAAGTAGAAATTAACCCGACCAGGGGCAAAAAATGGAATCTAACCGGACCCAAACCCGACCACAGCAAAAAAGTAGACGAAACACGACCCGCATTAAAAAAAATGAGCTTCGACCCGTGCATTAGACTTGATTTTCCAAATTTCAAAAATCGCCCCCCCCCCTTGAGGACTCTTCAGATCCGCCCTTGGTATAACTAATGCAATATTAAACATCATGTTAGCTTCATATTGTGCAAATAGGACGAGCGAGTGTTAAAACACTTAGTTACAATTTAGTATTTCTGCAAAATTGTGAAAGGGTTTAAAAACTAATCTAGATTTTTGAAGAGATTGTCATTTGGATTTTCGGAACAGAAATTCATTTAGTGACCTTGGAGTCTTTTCCGGGGGTGGCTCAAAATGTTTTAGGAGGGGGGGGGAGGGGTGAGCCGCCCCTAGCACCCCCTGATCTATGGCTTTGGCAATATATCCCCCCGGAACATTAAAATAGTCGTTTTCCTGAAATTTTGAGATTTTATTATTATTAATTGTTTAGAAGAACCCTTGAGACACTGCAACTTCAGAAATACGTCTTATAGAAAAATATCTGAATTCAACACTAGCTGTTGTTACTGTTTAAAAATTATCGTTTTGTTCTACTCCTTCGACGCGCAGCTGTTAAGTTAGAACACGTGTTAGTTTTACACTGATTTACGACAAAATTAAGTCATTATATATAATGAACACATATGGGACAGTTTTGTTATGTGCTATACGCTTGAGTGTTTCGCTGAAATAGTGTTACGTAAGTCTTTTTCCCACCCACCTGAGTTCACACAGTGTTCAATTTCACTTCCCTTATTATATCCTTTTCATTTGGGACAGATGGCGCATCTCATGCAATAAGAATAAAAGAATGTATAATTACGAAAAAGAAATTAAAAAAGAAAGAAAAAATCTATATATTTATTATATGTTATCATAAACGCTTGAAGTAACTTTCAATTTTTCCAAACATATACAAAATGTATATTTACAAAATTTACTTAAAAGATAAGATGAGATTTAATTTCTAAGTTCGACTAACATATTAACCTGGGCTATCAGAAGGCTTTATTACACAGTGATTTTGATTATTTAATAGTATATTTTTGTGTTGATAGTTCAAAATAAAAAAAATATATATAAAACAGATGATTCATATGTTGCCCGATTTTATCTTGCAAATTGTTTTCAGAGAAATATTTATTTATGATAATGTTTTTCGTCCATTCTGAACTACTAAAATGCAAATTATTATCTAATCATAAGTCATATGCACATCCAATTCGTTTATTTCCTTTATTTATTTATATTTTTTTAACATGTATATGTTAATATTTTCTTCATTTATTTATATTTTTTATCATGTATATGTTAATATTTTCTTCATTACTTTGTATTTTTTGAGATTTTTAAGGTCTTGTAGTATGTATCATTGTTACAGTACAATAGTTTGTTTTTAGTTATTTATTTGTATTATACAGAATTTAATAGAATTTGTATTAATGGAGATCAAATATGTATAACGGAAATATTAAACGTGGTGTAAGTATATATCTTTATTATAAGAGAAAATTCCACCCATATAATTTAGCATATAACCCTTTACGTTCGGTGTCCACAAAAAAGGAAACCTAATTTTAAGAGCACTGACACCAATAATATTTAATTAAAATTTTCGTTTTATAAAGTACGGGAAAGTAAGAACGTTTTTATTTATACATATATATTTTTTATTCATTTGTAAATTCCAATGTCAATCCATCATTCCGTCATTTTACAAAACAGAATTGCTGGAACGGAAAGGTTTAAAAAGAAAAAATACTAATACTTAAAATGAGCATAGAGAGATTTTTCCATACAATCGATTAATAAGAATTCATCTTTAAACATATTCAGATAAATCCACAACTATTTACAAAAAGTAAAGAAATGAAATATATTTTCCTTATGGGAAAGAATAATAAACTGATAATTTCGACATTTATACGCGCGAGATATTTTAGAACCTAAATGATGTAGACACAGCTAACATTTGATCAAGCATCTTTCAAACTGTGTTGCAATCGAGAGCGATTATGTTCCAGGGTAACTAGAATTGACAGATTTTATGTATAAAGTGCACAAAAATCAGATATCTCTTTTTAAACTTAAACTTTTTATTTAGATTTTTTCAAACTTAAACTGTTATTTAGATATCGTATTAAATTGTAAATCTAAGTAATACTAAAATTTATTTTTATTCTCTGTCTCTTATATTAACAAAATTATTAATGCCTTACCGTAAAATAAGATGGCATTTTCTATCCTTTTTCTGAAAAATTTCATATTAACTTGTACAAATTCGATTATTCGGGTTATTTGCTTATCCGAAACAAGGCATTTCCCGACTATCCCCGTTAATTCAGAGTCTACTGTATTTCTCTCACGAGCACACACACAAAAATGGATTAAGGGTCCTTTCCTGCCCGCGAAGACACACGCGAGCTAATGCTATTTCTATGGGGAGGGATTTTTCTAATAACTCTTTCGCATTTTGACACACACATATATATATATATTGCATTGGATAGTAAAAGTCTTTCTCAAGATCACCCCTTCATTACTTTTTCGGTTTTGGTCGCAGAACTGGTTCTGAAAGTGAAAGTATTTTTATAAAAAAATATCTGCGACCAAAATCGAAAAAGTAATCAAAGAGCGATCTTGAGAGGGACCTCAGCTATCCAATGCAAAAAAAAATTATTTAAAAATGTGAAAATGCGAAAGAGTTATTAGAAAAATGCCTCCATATAGGAATAGCATTAGCTCGCGTGTGTCTTCGTGGGCAGGGACAGGACCCTTAATCTTTTACTAGTAATTGATTCAAGTATCTGATTGTTTTCTACTCCTATAGCTCCCAAAATTTTTCCGGTATTACTTGGTTATCCCGTCGACCAAAAAACTATTGCCAAACTATAAGATCAAATGCCAATAATGAATGATCGTGAATATCAAATTCAGTGACATTAAATACGATACACGTGTTTGAAACGTCATTACATGATTTTTATTTCGACTTTTTATTTGTATTTTTATTAAAAACTACTAATTATCTGTTTTTTTTTTTGTTTTTTTTTTGTTATTTAAAATAAAAATTATGTCAGTATGTATAATTTGGTTTTAGTTCGGCGAATTGTATAATATGGCGAAATTGGTCGACGGGATAATCAAGTACTAGTACCATTTTTCCTATTGGCCGTTTTCATTTTTGTCTCTAAATGTAAAAGTCAAAAATAAAAAATGACGTTAGAGGCGTTCGACTTAAGCTGTCCACTGTGTATATGCATACACATATATAAGATCAATCCCGTAGGTTTAACATTATTTTGTGAGTATCTTCCAGAGACCGATTTAGAGATTTGGGGGGGGGGGCTTGGGCACAATTGCTTACGGGGTGTGTGTGTGTGAGGGGGGGGGGCTTGCACCAATACTTACAGAGAGATTTACTAAAATAAGAAGATAGTTACTAAAGTAACTATCATTTAGTTTAAAATATTCATAAAAAAATATTTAAATAAGACAATCAGTAATTCATTTTTAAATATTATTTCACAATTATGAAATTTAAATGAGTAGGTGTTTTATAATAAACTATGGTGCTAATTATATTTTCCTATGCAAGTCTATATATCTGGAATGATAAAGTGTGTAACAAATAATACATTTTCGACAACACCAAGCAACAACTATTTTAAATGTTAGGGGGCTCTATAGCCTGCATACTACGCTCACCAACATTCAAATAATCTGATGATAATAAAAAGAGGATTAAACAATAATAGAATGAAAAAATCTATATATATATATATATTACGCTAACGTATGTGACACAAAAAGAACAGTTATTTGTTAATTGTTTAATGGCAACGCCGAAACGAAGCGCATCTTGCTGGCTCTTGTGTAAAAATCGTTTGGCAGGATTTAGGCCGAAGTAAATTGGGTTTATTTACATTATGTTCTTTCGTTACAATTATGGAGCTCCAAAATAGTGTTATTGTATTTTTTTTTTCTATTTTTTGGCTTAAAAAAAATGAAAATCATGAATTTTAGGCATTTCAGTTTCAAATTAAAGTTATGTATCATAAATGAAATGAGTGAAAGGATTATATTACTATATTTAAAAAAAGCCACGGGTATAATATTTGGAGAGCTAGGTTAGCATAAAAATACCGAGTTCTTTATTTATTGGTACAGATGTCACATACGCACCACATTGACACGATTTTTTTTCTGGCGCCCAATTCTTTAGCAGAATCTTCTAATTTGGCAAAAAAATGAGCAATTAAAATAAATTATAAATAAAAGCAATATGATTTCATGCTTAATATGCATTTAAGGGAAACCAAACTGGTCGCCAACGGCGGCTAGTACAATAAGCTTTTAAAGTGACAACGACAAAAGAGAATATTATCTAGAATAAAGTAAAAAATGGATGATTCAGATAAAATATACAGTGTTATAAAAATACAGTATGAACAAAATGGAATGTAGAATGAAATGTAAAATTTTATTGGATATTAAAACTACATCATATTTTGGACCATAATTGAAAAACCTTCAGCGGCATTTGGGGCCCTTAAAAGTCAGGGGCTCTGTCCGTGTCCCGAATGCCTTGTCGTAAATCTGGCACTGCTATCTTCGCGAATTTGAAGTAGGGGGAACTATTTAATATTCGTCCAATATGTCAAAGTAGTTTAATTCAGAATGCAGCACGCTCTCGTCTATCTTTATCGGCTGTCAAATGCAGCATTCTCCCTTGACATTTTCTATTAACAAAATAGAAAGGTTTAAATACAAAATTAATAAATATACTTTTCATGTAACAGCAAATTCACGCATTCTCCCTATTGATGTAAATCTACAAATATTTTATGTGTAAATAACTAAATGGCAGCACCAAACATTTGGCTCAAAATATTCTTGATAAGCGCAAGTTGTGAGTTTTACAGTTTGGTTTGGTTTATTATATGACGGCCGCAGGGGCCTCGCTAAGGGGGGGGGGACAGGGGGGGAGCCTCCCCCCCAAACATTCGCAAATATTGTTACACTTGGCAAATTTAATGAAAATTTTAATAAAAATTGTAGTACATTTGCTATTTTTGATAGAATTTGCAAAAGTTACAACTCTAATTGGAAATATTATTAAACTTTTTACAAATAAGAACTGTATTACATTTTCTAAGTGTGGTAAATTGGCAAAATTATAAAACGAGTTGGCAAATATGAAAATTTGACTTGGCAATTTAAGGTCTTCTCCCCCACCAATAAAAAGTCTTAGTGATGGCCCTGGACGGCCGATTATCTACACGAGGGATATAGGCCTTTAAAGGGAGGGGTGTCCTCCGTGGCAATCTTTCAAAGCGAATCTAACCCGTATTTACACAAGGGAATCCAAGGTTCGAAGAAAACCACGGAAAACTCTGGTTTGGCTGACGGTCGCAATTGGGATCGAACACAGCACCTATCGCCTACCAGTTAGTTGGTCAGAACCTCTAGGCCACTGGTGGGGTATTTACAGTTTCAAGAAAAGACTTGGTACTTACGTATTAACGCCACCGCAGCAGAACTTTCGCTAATGCTCCAATAAAGAGCATTCTTGTTGTTCGTCCGTGCACAAAAATAATGGCGTCAAAAATGAGCAATAAAATGCACTAAAAGGCACTTAAAAGCACTAAAAAAGCACTAAAACACTAAATAATGGCATAGAAAATCAGCAAAAAAAACAAGGCAACAAGGAATCTAAAAGATAACTGCGGTGGCGTTAATACGTAAGTACCACCGCCTTTTTTTTTAAACAAAAAATGATGATTATTATCTTCAAAATATATTAAAAATTGTCGTTAGTGATTACACATTACATTTTAATGGTATAAAACTATTTAATATGTTATGAAATTGATATACGTTGCACAGGATTACACCAAGTTATAGTCATCGTTCAGTCTGTCCATCCGTCCGTCTGTCTGTCCACATCGAATAGAACAAAAACTACCCAACCAAATCGTTTGAGATTTAAAGTATATAATTGTTGCATAATTTTGTCAAGTCAATTAAAAATTTGTGAAAATCAGGTGTATAATTTAAGAACAGGGACAATCAAAAGTATTCCATCACATTACGGTTCATAGGAAAAAAATAGTTTCAAGTACATTTTAATGATGGTATACTCTTTGGAATATAATAGAATTGATATTTCGCGTTCTTCAAGTTTTCTTGGATAAACCGATTAGCGTAGCGGGGGAAGGCCGCCATAAGCCGCGATACACAAGCTAACTTTGGAGCCATAAATATGCTAAAAAATTCTCATTTATACACGGAAATATACGGTATTTTATTATTTTCTTTTTCAGTTTGAAAACATGTTACCATAATGAAATGATCAATAAATATAAATGAAAATAAGAAAAACTGCTGATTGACAAAGATATAAGTTTTATTTTCACAACGAAATACATAAACTTTTATCAAAATATCTACGTTTTCTGGCAAGATTTAATCATAAAAATTGCGTATTAAAAATATTTTTCTGCTAAAAAAATTATGCATATATTTTTTTTATTTTTGCATTTTGTTAATCCAAAAAATATTATCTTTTGATTTTTTTATGACTATAACAAGGAGCAACGTACATACAGAAAATGAAATGATATAATTTTAAATACAGAAAATCAAACTGAAAAATGCTTTTTTTTTTTTTTTTAAATATTAGAATTATATTTTCGTTTATATGTTTGTAACTGATAACTATATATAAATTGTAGGAAAAAAATCACTTTTAATTATGCAGCAAAAATAAAATAAAATAAAGTAACCTAAAGCATGACATTTTAAACCAGTGGCGAATTCAGGGGGTGAGCTGATAGAGCTTTAGCCCCCTCCAAAATTTCTAGAAAATAAAATTAAATTACGAAATTTTATTAAAATGTAGAGAAATCTGCAAAGATGGAATTCAAAAGGAACTAAAAAAATATTCCATTTTAAACTGGTTTTCATTTTTAAAAAGTGTTGAAAACAAGTTTTTCCTTAAAGTGTTTTTATTTATTTATTTATTTATTTTTTCAGAGACCACAAAATAACAATTTCAGCCAAGTTTCCAATATATGCAGCTCTCTCCTATAAGTTATACTAGTTGAGATGACAGCCTGCTTAAAACGAAAATCCATTCTCATTCGATCCCATCTTAGCAGGCTCGATTGTAAAATGTATACGTTACCTGATATGATAAAAACCTGTTTAAAACAAATATGTTAACTTTTTCGTGATATCCTCTCAGAAATTTTTACTATATCTAAGCCCCTCCGAAATGATAATTCTAGATACGGCACTGTTTTAAACAGATGAATTATTGCCTATAATAAATAAATATGGCAGTTAGTTAATAACTTGATCAGTTATTAGAACAGTTTAATTTAAAATGTTGCCTTAAGTGTGCCTAATCTTTCCTTTAAGTTTTGTTTATATTTTGTTGGAGGTTTCCATGCTCTAAAACTCCCTTTTGCAGATAGGGCCCGATTAATCTCTGAAAATAGGGGAAGCACAGTATCTTTTGGGGGTCGCTTTCCTGCGAGAAGTTTTCTAAATTCAATACACACAGAAACTCAAAATTTTATTCCAAAGAGTGATTTAGTTGAATTCACATATATTCCATTAATTTTTTTTTTTTTTTTGGTATGTCTGTGTGTTTTTATGTATATACACACACTATAACTGGATACAATTAGGAAAAAAATATATGTTTTTAAGCTTTTCGTAGTATGAGCATAAAAATATAAGTTGGATAAAAATTTTGAATTCTGCATGTATATATAAAATAAACATAAATATTTTCAAGTATTTCTTTCAATTTTGACGATAGTTGTAGTTTTTATTATTAGCTAGCTGACCCGTTCGGCGTTGCCCGGATCCTTAATAATAATATTAAATGAACTTGTATGATTTTCTCTTTAACTCGAAATATATGGAAATACATTGTCACATAATATACGTGGCCACTGACTGTGTGAGAAATTATTTAAGGAAAAAAAAAAAAAAAAAAAAAAAAACTTATATTTAGCAGTAAAAATGCTCAAAATGAGTGCAATGGGAAACGCAGGAGGGAATATGTGTGCAGCGATTGCGTGATTTTCGTGTTAAAGTGTTGATATTTATCCGTAAAAATCACTGCTAAATCATGTAACTAATTACTTTTTTCACATAGAAATATTAAGTGAAATATTTTGAATTTCAGACTAATTATATCACTCTCTAATCCGCCTATACCGTGAATGAAATCGATACTTGAATGATTAGCTATAGGTATATAATATTATAAACATAGCTGTCAACTTCCAACTAATCTTCCGTAATAACTGCATTAGTTTGATCCAGGTTAACCTCATTTTGAACCAAAACAATTATTTCACGAATCTTTATTTATTTACTTTAATTTTTTTAAGTAGCACTCATTTAATTTGATTTCTTAAAAAAAAGTTTTGGTTCGAAATTCATTAAACCAGGATCAAATTAACACACGTATTACGGAAGATTAATGTAAGGTTGCCTATGTATAAAATGTAATCTAAATGTATATAATATTTTAATTTCAGAGCCATTGTAAAAAAAGAAAGTCTATATTTTTAATCAAAGCATGCGTAATGTCCACACTGTGGTCAAAATCCTAACAGTAACTAATTGTACCGGAACCATAACCTGTCTGTAAACTAACTGCGACTTAACCGTAACCTAACCGTAACTTAAACATAACATAAATGTAACCTCCAGCGCCTCCAGCCTTTATCTTATCGCAACCTTATCCGTAATCTAACCATAATCTAACAGCAACTTAACCTTAACCTAACTGTAACTTAACCGTGGTCTAACTGTAACCTAACCGGAAATTAAATATAACCTAAGACTAACCGTAAGCGTAATTGCAACCCATCCAGACAAAATTGCAATCGGAACCGAACTTAAAAATTCAATGTAAAAAAATATTGTAATCTGACCCAATGCAAATTTGAACCGGGCAAAAATATTCCAATGAACCATAACCCAATACAATTACGAGAAAATAATTTCTGGATACATGTTATTTGAGCCAAACATAAAAATTCAATTTGAAAAAGCCCGAAATCTGAATCGAGTCAATTCTTAAACGGACAAAGTTGTTCAAAATAGCTATATTCGGATCCGAACAGGACAAAATAATTTCCATGGACATAAACCTAATCCGAAACTAAAAATTTCATTAGAAAAAAATCTTAATTTACAAAAAATTGTTGTCTCATGGCGATCTTCATTGGTCTATCACGTCCGAAAATTTGGTTCAAAAAGCTAAATTTGACAACATCATTTTAATAATCGTCTGGTTTTATTGAGCAACAGAAAAACATTAAATAGAAATAATTTGCTTTGCTATTTGATAATTTATTATGGTGTATTAATCGTCTGCCGATTCGAACAATTGTACGCATAACAGCCATTTTATTTTTGTTTTAAGAGCAATTTAACGTCATAAAATTTTTTAAATCAAATAGAATACACTTAAATTTAACCAATGATTAAAAAAATAACTATCAAATACTAGCCAATAACTAGCAATTCAACTCAATAACTAGCAAATTCTATTAGTAAAATGAGAAATTGTCGATTGACATCGGAATTTATAAAGGACTTGCTTAGATATTACGAATTCCTTAATTTAAGCTTTCATTGTAAAAGCAAAATTATATTAAAATATTACTGGTGCCGTTTGCAAGTTTGGAATTAAAATTAGGTTTTGCCGGCCCGGCAACACTGCGCAAGAAAGGGTTAAAATTGGTTGCTTTAATTCCCAATTTGGGACCCTTTCAAAATTTTCTAAGGGAAGCACATGCTTCTTGTGCCCATTCGGTAATCAGGGCCTGGGAGCAGAGATTGTCAGCTAGTTGAAACTAGGATTTAAATAATTTCACAGACTTTCATTCAATTTACTTCATTCAATTATTTATCGTAATTGTAAGATTTAGGAGATGATAAAATAAAGGAAATCACCCATTCTTAAAAAATCACTGTAATTTTGAAGCGTGCAAGAATTCTTTATAAAAAAAATATCCTTTATGTATTTATTATAAGTTATTATTATATTGTGGTAGTTAATGTACGTTCGTTTTTTGTTCTATAATCATATTTTTAAACTTTTATCACAGAGAATATCTGAAAATGCGGATAACGTTAAAAACACCATCTCTATGTATAATGTATGTGTTTCTATTTTGAACATGTAGATGGCAGCACTACACAATATTCTCCCGAATTCATGAAAACCTCGATGAAAGCACATTAAACCATTCGCGAGTTTTGAAGTTTTGATTATTCGCGAAATAAAAAAATCCCTGTCGGCTGTGCCTATAGGCGGAGGTAGATTTCGAAGAGTGCTCATTTCAACAACAACAACAAAAAATATATGATTAGAGATAAACCCAGTTTAATAACTTCATTTGGCCGTTTATGAAAAATTTTTAATTTCATTTTTCTGCAAAAACTGGTTTTATCAGAATCATCTTAAGAAAAATTCAGCTCAAATGCCCATTATGACAACATATTTTGAAATAGATTCTAAATTTATTAAAAAATCGACCAAAACAGTACATTATACATTTCCTAAATAACAAAAAACTGTCAGTTGAAAGCATTTGAGAAAAAAATTGAATTTAAAAATGAGTCATAAAATAACCGATTTGTTGTTTGAATACATAATTAATTCTTTAATCATGATTGCTTCGGAAAATTTTGTGCGAAATACTCACTTTGACAGCATTTTTAAAAATATATTCTATCTTTATCAAAAAACTGGCCAATGCGTCACAGTATATAGTTCCTAAATAAGAGGATCTGTAAATTGGATGCATTTGAGAGCGAAAATGGATTTTAAAACGAGTCATAAAAAACGCAATTTCTTATTTGAACACTTCCTTAAATTTTCAGTCACGATGATTTCTGAAAATTCTGTTCAAAATACCCTTTTTGCTAGCCTTTTTTGAAATATATTCCGTCTTTATCAAAAAACTGACCAATGCATCACATTATATATTTCCTAAAGAAGATGATTTCTAAATTGGATGCGTTTGAGAACAAAAATGGATTTAAAAATGAGTCAGAAAAAAACGCAATTTCTTATTTGAATACTTCCTTCAATTTTCAGTCCCGATGACTTTCGGAAATTCTGTTCAAAATACCTTTTTTTGTAGCCTTTTTTGAAATATATTCTGTCTTTATCAGAAAATTGACCAATGCGTCACTTTATACAGTTTCTAAATAAAAGGATCTACCATTTGAATGCGTTTCCAATCAAAAATCAATTTAAAAATTAGTCATAATATAATTCGTTTGGATTTGATCTTTTTTCTCCAACTCCTATTTTTCTTTAATTTTTTTTTGCTATATGATTTTGTCCTATGAAAAACTTGTCAATATAAAAGTTGTAGATATTTTTGAGAAGATGTAAAATAAATTTAATCAGATTTAATATCTTAAAAATTGATGGAGTTATGGATTTTTCTCTTTTTTCAGCGCCCTTTTTCTTTTCGTTTTTAATTTTTTTCATCGGTAAAAGTTGGTCCTATCGAAAACTTGTAAATACAAAAGTTTTAGATAATTTTAAGAATATTTATAAAAAATTTAGTTGGACTTGATATTTTAAAAATTGACGAAGTTATGAATTTTTTCTCTCAAAATCCCTGTTTTTTTCGCCCCTTGAGCCCACTTCTAAATTTATCAAAAATATGTCATGTATATACTTTTGGCCCATTTTTAAGAAGTAATATAAACTTTAAACCGATTCGATATCTGCTTTAATTAAGAAGTTATGGCGTTTTTTCGGTTTTCACAAAAACGCCCCCTATTCCGACCCCCTTGGTCCGATTTTGCCCATTAACGAACTCAGCCAAGATTTTATCCCCATTGATTTTATGTACCAGTCTGGTGGAGATTGGTGAAGAATTATAGAAGTTATCGTGTCCATAAAAAAGTGATATATATATATATAGATAGATAGATAGATAGATTGATAAACTGGTGCGATTGCAATAGGTAGTATTTCTTACGAAGTCAACCTAAAATGCGGTTTGATTTGGTTTATTTTATGTCGGCTGATTATCTACTCTACTGATACAGGCCCGGGGGGGAGAGTGCCCTTCATGGGGGTGGTGGTCTTTTTATGGCAACCTAACCCATTTTTACGCAAGGTTCGAAGAAAACCACGAAAACTCCTAATGGTTAGGCGGACGGCCGCGAATGGGTTCGAACCCAGCACCTGCCGTCTATCAGTTGAGATGTCAGAACCTCTCGGCCACTGGTGGGATAAAAAATGCGAAACCTTTCAACTTTCGCGAAGACTGAACTTACAAGGAAGGTCTCCATACTGGGCATACTCAGAAACTTTTGAAAAAAAATACTAATTAAACTACTTATGTATGTAATAAAGTATCAGTCAAAATTAGTGGCGGAATCACAATAGAAATTATGTAAAAAAATAAAATCTTTCGAATATTAGGCATGAATATCATGCGATTTGGCGAGCAGCACTTTTCCTCGCCAAAAGCAAACGATTTAATGCAACTGAAAACGGCTAGATTTTTAGAATGCGTGTAAATAGTATTTAATGAATTTAAACAAAAACAGTGAAAGATTTTAATATATTATATACATATATATGTATCTTGTATTGCATATTTATATTGTTTGTTGCTATAGTTTTTAATTTATCACTGGGAAAAAAATTTCATATACAAAAAATTCATATTGAAAAAAAAAAAAATTCATAGATTTAAGCGTAATCAAAATTAAAAGCCAGATGTTTCCATATCAACGAAATTGAACTGACGATGCTCAATTGGACTTTGAGCTTGAAACAATTTTAATGAATTTAAAATTATTCATTTCGTTTTAAATCGCAAATTTTGATGGTTAAATTTGAATATAAATGCAAAAAAATATCAATGTAACAAAATTATACTTAAAGCAAACTAAAACTGGCGATATTAAAGTTATTTAAATTATATTTACCTAAACAAGCTCAACATGAAACTTTTTTGTACTTAAAGCGTATTTGACATAAAAAAATATTTTTTCAAACTGCATTCTATCGCCAACCGATGATAAATCGCCAAATAATGAAATGTTCATTATTTTTTTACGGACGCTGCACGGAAGTTCCACCGAATTTTTTTTTTTATATATATATATAAACATATATATCCTTATGAGAAGAGCATTTTGTAATTTTTTCAGATTTTCCGGAGTATAGCCGTATGGAGACCTTCCTTGTTAGTCATTCTCGGATTTTGTTTTATAAAAAATATTTTTTTGCAAAGTAAATTGACTTTGTTTTACCAACTGTTTGATATGTGACACTGGGCACTTACGTACTGCATGGCCGAAGTTGCGAGAACTTTATCCCTTGTGAAAGAAAATAAAATCAGTAATTTCCTTAATTTTTTATGCAGATTTTTTTCAATTTTCAAATTTTTATTACAGTTGGAATATTTTCCGCAAAAATTGCGGGGAAATTTTAAAACAACAACAACAAAAAACAATAGAATGCGATTCTTCAATGGTGAGGAGTCTTAAATTAAAAAACAAAAGTCTAGGGCGCAACTTTTCTTTACATGGAAATCTATACTAATAAAATCCGTGCGCCTCTGTCTGTCTGTCTGTCTGTCTGCTTGAAGCCGATTACAGTTCGCAACGCGGGCGAGTTGGAAGTCGCGAGAGGTGTCTTTCGATTGGAAATATTCCGGGGAAGTCATTTCGGGCATTTTCGAGACCGTGGGACCAAAATTAAAAAAGTTATGAATTAAAAACCCCTTGGGAATCGGAACGAAAAGTGTCTCAAATCCGAAACGGCGCTCAAACGGAGCTCCGAGGCAGAACACTGCGCTACCTTGCGGTGAAGAACCTAACTTTTCCCCTTTGGCTAAAAGAAGAAACAGCCGAAAACCGCTTTTTCTACCGGCGCTAATTGCGTTTTTTTGCGCGTTTTTTCTTAAACCATCATGCAGACAGTTTTTAAAGTAGAAAAAAACTGATTACATATTCAGAATCTGCGTAAAAATCTGCTTCTGATGAACTAAAAAATACGGAAAAATGTCTTAAGGGCGCGTAGTGCCCACCGTGCAAAACCAAATATTTTTAACGGGACTATGGGCGCGAAGCGACCATAGTTCCGATCCACAATCTTTTTTTTTTTTCAAGTGCACGTGGCCCACAGTGCGAAATCACATATTTTTAACGGGACCATGGCTCTTTAATTTACTTTTTTTTGTGCTTGAGGATTCGAACACCAAGACTTGCTTACTTAATGAATTTTTTTGCTTATTATATACTGCTTAATACCGAGGTTCGTTTGGAAAAAGTGGCCCAGCTAGCGGGCATAGCTCGCTAGTCTATACTAATAAAATCCGTGCGCCTCTGTCTGCTTGAAGCCGATTAAACTTCGCAACGCGGGCGAGTTGGAAGTCGCGAGAGGTGTCTTTCGATTGGAAATATTCCGGGGAAGTCATTTCGGGCATTTTCGAGACCGTGGGACCAAAATTAAAAAAGTTATGAATTAAAAACCCCTTGGGAATCGGAACGAAAAATGTCTCAAATCCCAAACGGCGCTCAAACGGAGCTTCGAGGCAGAACACTGCGCTACCTTGCGGTGAAGAACCTGAACTTTTCCCCTTTGGCTAAAAGAAGAAACAGCCGAAAACCGCTTTTTCTACCGGCGCTAATTGCATTTTTTTTTTGCGCGTTTTTTCTTAAACCATCATGCAGACAGTTTTTAAAGTAGAAAAAAACTGATTACACATTCAGAATCTGCGTAAAAATCTGCTTCTGATGAACTAAAAAATACGGAAAAAGTCTTAAGGGCGCGTAGTGCCCACCGTGCAAAACCAAATATTTTTAACGCGACTATGGGCGCGAAGCGACCATAGTTCCGATCCACAATCTTTTTTTTTTTTTCAAGTGCACGTGGCCCACAGTACGAAATCACATATTTTTAACGGGACCATGGCTCTTTAATTTACTTTTTTTTGTGCTTGAGGATTCGAACACCAAGACTTGCTTATTTAATGAATTTTTTTGCTTATTATATACTGCTTAATACCGAGGTTCGTTTGGAAAAAGTGGCCCAGCTAGCGGGCGTAGCTCGCTAGTCTATACTAATAAAATCCGTGTGCCTCTGTCTGTCTGTCTGCTTGAAGCCGATTACAGCTCGCAACGCGGGCGAGTTGGAAGTCGCGAGAGGTGTCTTTCGATTGGAAATATTCCGGGGAAGTCATTTCGGGCATTTTCGGGACCGTGGGACCAAAATTAAAAAAGTTATGAATTTAAAGCCCCTTGGGAATCGGAACGAAAAATGTCTCAAATCCCAAACGGCGCTCAAACGGAGCTCCGAGGCAGAACACTGCGCTACCTTGTGGTGAAGAACCTGAACTTTTCCCCTTTGGCTAAAAGAAGAAACAGCCGAAAACCGCTTTTTCTACCGGTGCTAATTGCGTTTTTTTTTTTTTTTGCGCGTTTTTTCTTAAACCATCATGCAGACAGTTTTTAAAGTAGAAAAAAACTGATTACATATTCAGAATCTGCGTAAAAATCTGCTTCTGATGAACTAAAAAATACGGAAAAATGTCTTAAGGGCGCGTAGTGCCCACCGTGCAAAACCAAATATTTTTAACGGGACTATGGGCGCGAAGCGACCATAGTTCCGATCCACAATCTTTTTTTTTTTCAAGTGCACGTGGCCCACAGTGCGAAATCACATATTTTTAACGGGACCATGGCTCTTTAATTTACTTTTTTTTGTGCTTGAGGATTCGAACACCCAGACTTGCTTACTTAATGAATTTTTTTGCTTATTATATACTGCTTAATACCGAGGTTCGTTTGGAAAAAGTGGCCCAGCTAGCGGGCATAGCTCGCTAGTCTATACTAATAAAATCCGTGCGCCTCTGTCTGCTTGAAGCCGATTAAACTTCGCAACGCGGGCGAGTTGGAAGTCGCGAGAGGTGTCTTTCGATTGGAAATATTCCGGGGAAGTCATTTCGGGCATTTTCGAGACCGTGGGACCAAAATTAAAAAAGTTATGAATTAAAAACCCCTTGGGAATCGGAACGAAAAATGTCTCAAATCCCAAACGGCGCTCAAACGGAGCTTCGAGGCAGAACACTGCGCTACCTTGCGGTGAAGAACCTGAACTTTTCCCCTTTGGCTAAAAGAAGAAACAGCCGAAAACCGCTTTTTCTACCGGCGCTAATTGCATTTTTTTTTTGCGCGTTTTTTCTTAAACCATCATGCAGACAGTTTTTAAAGTAGAAAAAAACTGATTACACATTCAGAATCTGCGTAAAAATCTGCTTCTGATGAACTAAAAAATACGGAAAAAGTCTTAAGGGCGCGTAGTGCCCACCGTGCAAAACCAAATATTTTTAACGCGACTATGGGCGCGAAGCGACCATAGTTCCGATCCACAATCTTTTTTTTTTCAAGTGCACGTGGCCCACAGTGCGAAATCACATATTTTTAACGGGACCATGGCTCTTTAATTTACTTTTTGTTTTGTGCTTGAGGATTCGAACACCAAGACTTGCTTATTTAATGAATTTTTTTGCTTATTATATACTGCTTAATACCGAGGTTCATTTGGAAAAAGTGGCCCAGCTAGCGGGCGTAGCTCGCTAGTTTATAAACATGAAATCTGTTCTGTTAAACAATCGCACCTCACAAATTTCTTTCTACCATACACTAGCAAATAAATTTTGTATTATTATTTTATTTAAAATTATTTAAATCAAGTAATTTTAATGTAAAATGCTTAATTTATATATATAAAATAAGAGATGTCCTGCCTGACCACGGATAACGCCGAAATTATAACACCCAGGTCTCTGAAATTATTGTCATGTGTGGATGCTAACACCGGAAAGTGCACTTCGCAGCCGGATTTTTAAATTTAAATTTAAATTAAAAAAAATTTGCTGGGTAAGAGGATATTTGCAGCTTTCCACCAATCCACGGCAACGAAGCAGCCAGGTTAGAGGCTATTTGCAGATAGCCACCAATACGCTGCAACGAAACAGACAGCCAATGAGAGGAGGCGATAAACATGGGATTAACCGACTGCTTTTTAAGGCTGAGTGCTACACTGTTAAAAATTTGAAACTTTTGCAGCATCATCACTCCCCCGCTTTTATAGAAAACTATTGCTTAATTGTATTATTGGTCATTCTCATTGGTTAAAATGGAGATATTCTATAAAAGCGGTGGAGTGACGATGCTGCAAAAGTTAAAAAAATTTTAACAGTATAGCAACGAATTGCATACGCAATTATTAATTTTTTCCTGTTTTGATGATCTTGTTTTACTTGATTGATTTTCAATCGATCTTGAAAATCCATCCATGGCATCATCCAAAAAAAAGTAGTAAATTAGATTCATACGACTCATAATTACTCCTTTTATTGTTTCTTATTGTTTGTTTAGATGTGCAGCACACGTTGCAAGCGTGCTCAGAAGATTTTGCATGGACTAGGCCTCATTGAAGAACTAAATTTTAAAATAATTCAATTTTTGCATTATTTTTGTGGTTGAAAACAACTAAAATCAACTACTATATTTCTTTATCCTTCCAAAACATGGTTTTCGTAACAGAAATACATACCTATATTCACTCAGATCAAATTTAAAATATTCTAAAATTTAAAATGTTCTCGAGATAAAATTTTAATTTATTTTCTATTTTAATATGAATGGAAATTTTAAATATTCGCAATTTCTTTGAAAACATCTATGGTCCCGGGCAATGCCATGCAGATCAGCTACTAAATACATATATATACACTATATTGCCATTGATTATTGGACACTTGCGATTTTAGACATTTTACTAAATATCTAGAAAAATACATGAGGGATCATCTCGAAACTCTTAGTGTATAAATATAATAGTATACGTCATACATCTCCGTGAAGATTTTTTTACCGAAACTCCATAGGGAACCGTCAACAAATTAAAAAGGAATGAATATCTTTTGAATAACCCTGCCAAAACTAATGTAGTAAAAGCCCTCAAACTCTAGATTATGATTGAATGCCTTATTGTAATACCCTGTGTTCATTTTTATGCAAATAGCATGCATACTCGCAGAGTAATTAAGGTTTTTATAAAAAATGGTCCCAAATTTTTCCAAGTTTTTTCCTTATAATTTTCAGAGTTCTTAATATAAAATAATATTTTTTTCAGAAAATATGACAAACAACATTGCACACAATACCCTGTAATCAGAATTAAAAAATAATAAAAATTGTATTCAAAATGAGTTGGTTTACTAAATAATTTTTTACTGCGCATGCGTCAACGATATCAAAATTTCATTTGCATATTATGTTAGCTAAATGTATAGAGCAACTTTTGTGAAAGTCACAAAATCATAACTTGAAAATTCTGAAAATAATCGTCAATTGAATAAGTTGAAAATCCGTTATTCTCAAAATGAAGCAAAAACAAGAGGGGTTGTATCCATATATTCATTGATTAGTGTCAATATAAAATAAACAATACGGGATGTTACGACTACTTTTGGATAAAATCCCTTATTTTTTTGCTTCATTTTGGAAACAACGGATTTTGTCCTTTTTCTATAGACGATTACTTTCAGAATTTTCAAGCTATAATTTTGAGACTTTTACAAAAGTTGCTCTATACATTTAGCTAACATAATATGCAAATGAAATTTTGATATCTTTGACGCATGCGCAGTAAAAAATTATTTAGTAAACCTACTCATTTTTCATACAATTTTTATTATTTTTTAATTCTGATTACAGGGTACTGTGTGCAATGTTGTTTGTCATATTTTCTGAAAAAAATATTATTTTATATTAAGAACTCTAAAAATTATAAGGGAAAAACTTAGAAAAATTTGGGGCCATTTTTATAAAAACCTTAATTACTCTGCGAGTATGCATGCTATTTGCATAAAAATGAACACAGTGTATTACAATAAGGCATTCAATCATAATCTAGAGTCTGAGCGCTTTTGCTACATTAGTTTTGACAGGGTTATTCAAAAGATATTCATTCTTTTTTGATTTGTTGACGGTCCCCTTTGGAGTTTCGGTAAAAAATCTTCACGGAGATGTATGACGTATACTATTATATTTATACACTAAGAGTTTCGAGATGATTCCTCATGTATTTTTTTAGATATTTAGTAAAATGTCTAAAATCGCAAGTGTCCAATAATCAATGGCAATATAGTGTATATTTTTTTTAACTTCAATTGCTCTTTTCCATAATACATGGCCGAAACTAAGGGGTGAGGGGAGGGGCATGTTCCCCGGGCGGCGGAACGAAGCGGCGCCAAATGAAGATTCTTTGTGTTGATTTTTGTCACGTCTATGTTTAACAAGGTATTGTTAAAACCATCCCGTCTGGTTTATGCAAAAGCATAGAAGAATTTAAGGATGATATGGCATAAGGATCCTGTATAAAGCGGATTTTATTTCGATTCCTTTTACAAAATCGTTATGTATCAGCATTTGACAAAGCAGATTACGTAGTTGAGTATTACAAATTTTATTAATACATATTTTAAATTAAATCGCCTATTAGAAAATTAGTAAAATTCTCTTTGTAAATATACTTCGATGAGGTTTGGTTTGGTTTATTTTATGTCGACCCATTATCTACACGGGGGATATAGGCTCTAAAGGGATGGGATGCCCTCCGAGGGGTCTTTCTAATGGACCTAACCCATATTTACGCAAGTAAATCCAAGTTTCGAAAAAAAAAAACCACGGAAAACTCCGAACGGTTAGGCCGGTGGCCGCCATTGGGTTCGAATCCATCATCTGCCGTCTACCAGTTGAGACGTAAGAACCTCTCGGCCACAGGTAAAGCATACTTCGATGAGGAGGGGGGGGGGGATACCATAATTTAGGTTAGCCTTGGGCACAGAAAAAGCTACTTTCGGTACTGCATTAATATATGTATAGTATAAACATTAATTGTAAAACAATATACATTAATAGAACATGAAGAAATGAATTAAAAGGAAAAACTATTCGAAATATGCAGAATCATAGTAGATTCATCATACTCTCTCTCTCTCTATATATAAACCACTAAATTTAATACAAAATTGCCACCTGGAAACATAGAAAAAATATTTTAATAACAATTTTAATTTTTCTTAAGAAAGGTGTTACAGTAAAAATAAAATACATTGACATGTTTCGGAACCGTCAAATAAGTTCCATAGTCATAATATAAATAAAACAAAATTTCAAAATATTACTCGGTCAATACAAATGACAATCAATACAAATATCAACTCGGTCAATACAATGAGATATAAATAACAAAAAACACGCGCTCTATTGCAAAAAATTAAATTAAAATATAGACCATGATCTAAAATTTAACTAAAAATAAAAATAAAAATTTCAAACTATTTCACGGTCAATACAAATGACACGCGACAATGAGAAATAAAAACACCAAAAAACACGCGCGCTATTGAAAAAATTAAATTAAAAATAGACCATGATCTAAAAGAAATTCCAAACTGGTTCATCCCATTCAAGCCCTCACGAGGAATTTATTCATTAATTCTAACCATAACTTAGGAATAATAACAGAAACGGCATCATTGCAAACCAGATTATTACGCGAATAAATTTCAATGGACTCTCTTATAATAGATTTACGATTACAATTAGATATGAAACATAATTTACTTTGATTAAATATTTTTATCTCCTCATTTAATTAGGAGAATTAACTTCACTAATGTCTATTGATGGAAACAACCACTTGACATCCATACTTGCCAAAATATGGTTAATATAAATCTAAAATATATGGTTAATATAAATCTATGGTTAATATAAATCTAAAGATAATAATCTAAAGATAATAATCTAAAGATAAATATATGGTTAATATAAATCTAAAATATATGGTTAATATGGTTAATATAAATATGGTTAATATATATAATTAATATGGATGTCAAGTCGTTGTTTCCATCAATAGACATTAGTGAAGTTAATTCTTATATTAGTGATTTGATAGATAGTTCAGAAAAGTATAGTGACAACATAAAAAAGACACTGAAAATTGACTTACAGTTAATCACAAATAACAATTTCTTTATGTTTGATGGAAAAATTTATGAGCAAAAGTTAGGGGCTCTAATTGGTTCTCCCATTTCGGGTTTTCTCGCGGAATTCAAAATGAGACCCTATGAAAAAAGAATTTTTGAAAATTTTGACAAAGTTCCTATGTTTTGGAAAAGGTATGTTGATGATGTTTTTTTGGTTTGGGAATGGGGGGTAGATTCTTTCCTTGATTTTGTTGATAAAGTTAATAAATTAGATAAAAATATTCAATTTACATATGAATTAGAAGCGAATGGTAGTTTACCGTTTTTAGACACTTTTTTAATTAGGGAAGGGGATTCTTTGAAAAGATCAATTTATAGAAAGAAAATTAATAGCCAACACATTATTCCAAATTCCGCTTGTTCACCTTTTTGTTATAAATTCTCTACTTTCCGTTTCATGGTTGATAGTGCGTTTAAAGTCTGTTCTGATGAATTTTTAAACGAAGAGTTGTGTAAGATCCGTGAGATTGCAGGTTCTAATGGGTATAAAATAAGTAGCATCAATAAATAAATTAATTATTATAGAATAGGGAAGCCTAAACAACAATATCCAGGGTTAACTGAAAGATTCAATAAAGGAGGTGATTCTAAAAATTTTAAAAGAGTTTCTTTTCCATATCTGAAAGGCAGTTTTGAGAAATTAAAATTTAAATTAAAAAAGTTTAATATTGATTTGATTGCAACTCCTCCACCAAAATTAAGATGTTTAGTTAATAAGCAAGTGGATCCCATAGGACATGATGATTTTGCTGGAGTTTATGAAATACCTTATATTACTGAAAATGGTGACTTAAATTATTACATAGGCATGACTGGGAGAAAGTTTGGAATTAGAAAAGGGGAGCACGAATCTGATATTAAATTTGGACGTACTAACACTGCCTTATCAAGAACATATCTAAATGCGGAGATAAAAATATTGTTTAATCAAAGTAAATTATGTTTCATATCTAATTGTAATCGTAAATCTATTATAAGAGAGTCCATTGAAATTTATTCGCGTAATAATCTGGTTTGCAATGATGCCGTTTCTGTTATTATTCCTAAGTTATGGTTAGAATTAATGAATAAATTCCTCGTGAGGGCTTGAATGGGATGAACCAGTTTGGAATTTCTTTTAGATCATGGTCTATTTTTAATTTAATTTTTTCAATAGCGCGCGTGTTTTTTGGTGTTTTTATTTCTCATTGTCACGTGTCATTTGTATTGACCGTAAAATAGTTTGAAAATTTTATTTTTATTTTAAGTTAAATTTTAGATCATGGTCTATATTTTAATTTAATTTTTTGCAATAGAGCGCGTAGTTTTTGTTATTTATATCTCATTGTATTGACCGAGTTGATATTTGTATTGATTGTCATTTGTATTGACCGAGTAATATTTTGAAATTTTGTTTTATTTATATTATGACTATGGAACTTATTTGACGGTTCCGAAACATGTCAATGTATTTTATTTTTACTGTAACATCTTTCTTAAGAAAAATTAAAATTGTTATTAAAATGTTTATATAAAAGGTGAATGCTTTAAAATCTGATGATTTAAAAAAAATCAATTAGATTTAATTAACTTTTTATCATAGAAAAAATAAATTAAAATGAGTATAATCGAAAATTTTAGAAACAAAGTAGAATCTTCAGGCCCACAAATACTTTGGAACTCAAATAAAGTATGTCGTTTCATCTTTATATTAGCCATGAAAAAGAAAAATAACACGAAGTTGGGGCTACCAATACACATTATATCAAAATAAATTGGAGAAAATATAGCTATATCTAACCCTTACGAATGTTAATCGGTTACTGTAATTTACCAGTGGAAAAATTTCTAAACTGTGATTGTGTGATTGGTCATTGGTGCTTGCATTATAATCGTTTGTATATCTTTTTTGTATTGTGATAATTATTAAATATACCAGGACTGTCCAACACGGCGCCCTTTGTAGGTTTTCTTCGCGCCCTTTTGAAGGTTTCCTGATATTAGTATTTTTTTAAAAATATAATTCCCTAGTAAATGTTACCTTATTTAAAATCCTTGATATTTGCTAAGAGATGTTATAAAAATCTCTACAAGTGTATTTCACACATCAACAATTATAACGTACGAAATGTATTGAAAGAAAGGCAACAGCACATGATTAGTTTTTTAAAAAACTAATTATTTTTAAAATTAATCATTTAAAAAACGTGTCCATTTTGCATAAGTATCCAATTTCAGCGCTTAAAATATACCATGCATTGCATTTATCGTTCATTAACGAGGGTGTACAAAATAATTCGGTTTCGTCTATAACCGGTAATTACTGGAAGTGCGTTTTCAAATTAGGTTTAATTACATTTTTACTTAGTATGGGTGTGTATATAAAGGATGTAGGTCATTTACTGAATTGTACAAAAGAATTCGAGTATACACTTCCGCTTACTGATGATAATTGCTGAAAGTGAATTTTTAACTGTGTGATGACTGTGTCTTGACTGAACTAAACTTTTTTCTACTATGTTGTATAAATACAAACCTACGGATAAAAATAAAATTAAAATAAATGCAGAATAATGCAGAATTGTACTAAAGAATTCCTTAGCCATTTTCAACATAGCGTCAAGTCCGTTTCCAAATGTAAAGTCTGATACTGCACGGTTTTTTAATGATTATCATTTTTTCACCATTCTACATTTATTTTCTATTCAACTAAGAAACAAATATGCAATTTCCTTAAAATTTAATAATTTACATGAATATATACTGTAATTATTAGAAAAAGTTCTTGTGTAATTTCCATGTGATCAAAATCTTGTGGCTAAAATTGTCTCTCATTTCAATTTAATTTAAGCATTATTAATCATTAATCAAGCATTTATTTATCAAAACATAATTAAATATCATGTTTTGAAATATATGTACATAAGTCACTTCAAAATAAGTTGACTTTAGAAAATTTAATAAATTTAAAGCTGAGTATTTTCAGTAATTTTGTATGGTAACAGACTTGACAATTTGTTTTGCAAGCCAACATTAAAATAGCATTTACATATTCATTTATAAGGCAAAGTGTACGACCAATTACTTTTTCATGTACTTTAAACATTTACCATAGACAACTGTCTCCATTTTTAAAAGAAATTATTAAGTGTGAAAAATAAACATAAATTTCTGAAATGTAAGCGAATGGTGAAAATGGCCCTCCTATATTGTCCCAACTATAGATGGTAATTCCTGAAATTGAGTTTCAAATGGGGGTGTTATGTGTTTTTCAGGCATCACTTTTAACGTTATTAAAAGGTGAAGTTTTGTTTTAGTATTCTGAATTTAGGAAAGTGTTTCATAATCTATGCTTCATAGATGATTTTCCTTTATTTTTCATTTTGTGATGAAAACAAGTCTTTTACGAAGCTTTTCAGTTATGAGGCTTTGTAATAGATCTCCCATTCTGCTGCTTGAGCTTTCCTTTATGCTGTAGGCTAGAAGTGAATAATAGGGGGAAGGGGGTCTCATATTTTCTCACACTCTTTCTGTGACACAGAAAGATAAATAAGAGCATATTCACACTGCAATTACTATGTTTCTCATTAAATTGTTGTAATAACTTAATTTTATGCTAAGAAAAGAATAGGATGATGAAAAGTTCGAGTGTATAACTAGTGCAATATTAAACATTATGATAGCATCATGTGTGCAAATAGGATGAGCAAGTGTTGAAACACTTATTTTAGTTACAATTTAGTATTTTTGCAAAACTGTGAAAGGTCCTCAAAATTAAATTAGATTTTTGAACAGAATTTTATTTGAATTTTTGGAACATAAATTCATTTAGTGACCTTGGAATCTTTCACAGTAAAAGGTTCAAAATGTTTTTTTTTTCGTAGGGGGGGGGAGGGGGGGAGGTTGAGCCGCTTGTAGCATCCCCTTAGCTATAGTCCTGGCTGTCTGATAACATCAGTACAAAAGTCGTCATTCATTCGTCATAAGAGATTCTGTTTTATAAGTGAAGATATCTTTAAAATCTAATGTTTTTTTGTAAAAATTGAAACGAACAACAAATTAATAACAAAAAATATATTTATTTCGACTTTTCACAATGAAAACTTTTATACATAATACACAAAAATAATCTCTTCCAAATGAAACTTGCATTACAACACTACTTTATTTTTTATATTTCACATTTTATATAAATGAAATACCTATACAAATAGAAAGTATTTATCCTTTAAAAATATTCTTACATAATGCAAGTAATATTACATCTAATGACTTACATATTCATAATAATATATTAAAAACATGATAAAATAAAAAGTGCTTTTGGTACCGGATTCAAACATATCTTATATTATATTCATAGGCAGTTTTTTGAATTTATAACTTTATAATACATTATTATAATATCATAAGAATAACAACAGAGGATATCGAGCGACATTTCTTAACACTATTTCAAGTGGTATCAAGTGACACATTATTTAAGCTTTGATTTATTTTTATTTTACTCATAGTTTTTGCATGCAACAACCATAAAACAAATCTATAATGTTTTAAAAATGCTTCTAATTGTTTCAATCAAAAACTATAAATGAAAAACTATAAATCAAAATCTTTTAAAAAGGTGTCATTTGGCACCAGTAGAAATAATTTTAAAAATGTTAATTTTTAAAGCGTGATACAAGCCAATGATCGACAATTTTTCATATTCAATCTTTAATACTATTCTTATTTCTTCATTTTACTCTGTTTAACCCATTGGGGGACAAACAATAATGCCTCTGTAATATTGAATTCTTACCGGAAAAACTGAAAAAGTTTGTTCTAAAATAAAAATAAAAAAGGCAATTTTTCAATACTTTGACGCCAAAGTTAAAAATATAAAAAATCTTTAAAAGTTTCTAATGAGAATCTTGTTTAAATAGGTGGAATAAAGTATATCTCACCGCCCCTCAAAGGGTTAAAAAGAAATTTTCTGAATCGGTGATTAAAAAATTACCTAAGTCCAATTTTTTTTCGAAATTTCACCTTTTCGCTACAAACACGTCTTTGAGCGTCACTGAGGAAACAAAACGCAGCACCTGCATAGAGGCAAGTGTTGACCATCTTCCCCCACCGTTGTTCAGTTGAGCGTCATTTATATTCTGTGTAAAACGTGCTTGTTCAGTGTGTTGGTTCTTAATTGAGAACAGAAAAATGAACGAACAAAAGATCAGCAAAACGCCAAAAGAAATTCATCAGGGGAGGTGCAAATTGAACATCCACCGTACTCGCCAGATCTCAATCCTCCAGATTTCTTCCTATTTCCACGACTCAAACTCTCTTTGAAAAAGATTTGACCATATTGCTGACAACCAACGAAACATGACGAAGCTTTTGAACTTTATCTTAAAAGAAGACTTCTTTCGAATTTCCCAGGACATGTATAGCAGATCTCAGCGGTGCATAGTTATGGGAGGTGGGAGGTGACTATTTCAAACGATGGTATGGTAATTTTCATTAATATTTCATTTATATTCATGTTACAGGACTATTCACCGAACTTTATTGTCACAGATAGTATCGATTATCACTTAAAAGATACAGGAAAATTATCGCTTATTGCAAAAAAACATTAGAAAATGACACAAAATATATTCCAATGGGCAATAGCAGAAAGAAAAGTAGAAAATGTGATTGAACACAATAATGAATTCGACTATGGTCATAATAAAAAATCCGATTCCAAGGATTAGTGATCTTGAATATTACTATTTCCGAAAAGTAGATTTAGTTTTTTAAATAGCCGAAGTCGACTTATTAAGGCGAATATTAATATTCGGAAACAGTGGCATTCAATATTCATAATCCTTGGAACCTGTTTGTGATGTTATCAGTTAAGATGCAATGATTTATGTATATTTTGTAAAATTCATAATAAAAATATTATAATCCCTATTTCTGTATAAATTGTATCTCATTAAATGACATTTCTAGAAAAATAATATCAATCCTAAAATCTTTTTTTTTATTAAATAAATAACAATATCATTCATGAATTTATTATTTTTAGTTACATCTAATAGTATAAATCTCTACGATAATTATATAAATAATTATAAATAATTTATACAATAATGATGTTAAGTATTATAGCTATAAAAATAATATAAATAAATCTTATGTTTCTATACAGGGTATTTTATAATGAGTCCCCTAACTTTAATTATCACGAATTCTTTAATTCTTTACGATGACGATAAAGATGAAAATAAATGATATGTTTTTCAGTTACTTCAAAAATTCGGTGATGCATATTAATTTGTAAATTACTTAGGATTTTCATAATAGATTGCGGTGTCTTTCTCAAAACTTGTAAAAAATCTGCTCAAATTAACTCCTAAATTTCAAAATACTACATACCCTTTTTTTCCCCATACTTTAATAGCAAAATAGAATAAATAGTATATGAATTGCTTTAATGAGATTTACTTGTTAGCTAGAGTGTTTTTACTGATTGACATAATACTGCGGAATCGGAGGAAAAAATGGCTGACTCCAACTCTGGAAATTTTAACTACTTCGACTCCGGACTGGCTAATACACTAGTGTTGCTGTTAGTTAACATTATGGGGGAACGAAAGAAAAATAAGACAAAAATTTCACTATTTCTCTATATCCCCTATCAGTGATAACGTCACAAACAACTCAACTCCACATATCAGCCGAAAATACATTACAAACAAACAACATAGTCCAGAAAAAGATAAAGATGAAATGTGTTCTTTATGCATGAAGCTACAACTGCAATCGTAAAATAGTTAAAAGTCAGAATTCGGCCAAACAATTGTGGCTCGATATAAAATTTTCTGCTAGTTCAGTAAATTCAGTCCTTGTACCACGCTTTTTTTTTTTTTTTTTTTTTTTTTGAACGATCATGTTGCAAGTGGTTTTAAAGGTAATAGTTGCATCTCTAAAACATTATGAATTCTATTTGTTTGTTTGGAACGAATTTGCGGCTGATTTGTGTAGTTGAGTTGATTGTAACATCGCACTGATAAAGTCTATTAATTCAAATTTTAAAAGAAAAAAAAAGTAAAATATATGTTTTTCGTTTTACTAATTTTTCAATTTCACGTCCCACAAACCAGAAAAATCCAACTATCGAAGTCTAATAAATAAAACAAAACAGAAAATTTACTGTTTCGAAGACGGAAAATTATTTTGCATTGAAAAGGAGAAACCTTTACAATTTTGATGTTAATTCGTGTCTTTCAGAGCAGAAAATTTTCGATGGAAAGGAATTAAAAAAAAAAAAAGAAGAAAATTTTATTAGTTCGGAAATAATCTCCTAGATTTATTTCCTAGATTTTCTCCTAGATGATCTCCTAGAGTTTTTAATTAAAACGGTTCTCATCTGTTGTGTACACCGGGCAGTATATTAAGAATCTTTAACTTGGCTGGCCCTATATGATCCAAAAATAACAATAATAATTCCGTTTATGCATCTAAAATTACATATAACTGGTTTAATTTCACCTCAAACTGCCTAACAAAAAAAGTCGGAGTCGGCTTGTTTTTTAATGTAGGCTTGTTTCTGAAACTCTTTTACTCAAAAATAGGCCCAACTCGACTTAGGCTACGCAGCTTTGTTTTGAAATAGCACAGCGCCTATTCTATTGAAATAAATCTGGAATAGTTTCATAATTATTGTACATATCATTTATGAGTTACTTGATAAATATGTCACATGTTTCATCTTCGTATTTATTATAGTTAAATAATTTTTAATGATAAGTTAGGTGATCTTTTATGAAAGATTCCTTAGTTATTACACTTTATCACAGTTCAAGGTGTGCCGTAAGTCATTTTATATTTAAAAAAATTAATAAATAGTCGTATCGCCACAAAAAACTCGTCAAATCGACGGATTCTTGCACAGCAGAAGGAAAATATAGTTCAGTGTATAGTTATTCTTTAGCTATTTTTTGCTAAGAATTTCATACTATTTGACAATTTTACGGTACTGTAATTTATTTAAAAATTTTATTACTACTATTTGAAATCTGAAATTACTAATGTGTCTTTTTGAACATTTTTCTTTCTTTCACCACAATATTTGCCTATTTTACACTTTAATATGACAGTTTGTTGCTATGTTTAGCAGTGAATCGCATGAAGACGTATAGATGTTTCCAATGTAACTTGCTTATAAAACTTGTTGTTTAGATAAAACAAAGAGCTGAGACTGACCCACCAAAAAATATTTTTTTGCTGCGATACTTTTCTACTTATTCGTTAGATCTTCATGTTTCAAAGACGAGTTTCTTCATCAGGAATCGTTTTATTGACAGATTTATTCATGGTTTGAATTTAGAGTTGTTTTACTGTAACTTTCTAAATTATAATATTATATAACTCAGTATAACTTTCAACAAAACTTAACACAATGAATACTTTAAGAGTTGTTAGAGCTTGATATCCAACTTATTTTATTCTATCCCGACAGACACGGTATAACAAAAGGTCAATGTTTTGTTTAATCCTTGACTCAAATTCAAGTTTAGTTCAAATCCTTGCTAAATAAATCTGAAAGTTGCGAAGGAATTCAAAAGTTCTACTTTTTAAAAATAGATTGCAGATGTAGTTGTAGTTAACAACATTTTCGATAAATTCGATAAAATTTATAACTATTCCTGCAACTTACAATAAAGTAAATTACTATACAGCAACTTGGCACAAATGTATAAAAGACATGTCTTGAATCGTAAGCACTTTTAAGAAATATTGTGTGCCAATAATTAATATTTTCTAAAACACAGATATATGTTACATATTTTAACAAAATTGTTTGTATTCATATTATTTCGAACTAGATAGTATTTTAAGAAAAAAAAAATTACAAATGAACACATTGAACAAATATGTATTTTTCACGAATAAAGCATGCATCATAATAATTTCTAAAACGACATATTGTAATCATTGTACTAATAATTAATACAAAAAATATCTATTTACAGTAACAAAAACATTTCTGTCATTTTGACAGGCATCTATAAAACTATATACATGGATATTCAAAAATTAAAGTGTACAAATTAATTTACGAATAGATTTTTTTTTATTTGGAAAGAAATATTTTAATTAGTTAATATTTAAGATTTAAATCACGTTTAATTATTCAATCATAATATTCAGCCATCATTTATGGTCATAACTTAATGTAAAGAAGCGCCATTAGTTTTGAAAAACCATACCAACCTCATTAGGAATAAACTACATTGAAATAAAGAAGAAAGTAAATAGAAAACTTATTTAAAATAATCTTTTAGTAATCTGCCAGATCTCCAGTAAAAATATCCCTTTTTTTACATTACTTTATTTAACTCAATCTGATTTTTGTATATAAAGTTGGAATTTTACAGAAGATTTTTAACCCGCTTTCTGATACGCTACAATTATCAAAAAAATAAATAAATAGAATGCTAAATTCATCTTTAAAATGTAAACTTCAAAATACAGTATGTGCAAACTACTTAAAAGATTACAAAAAAGATTTATAAAAATGTTATTTTAATCCTTAGTACTTTCGACTGTAAACATGGCCTTCTTCAGAGAGTAAAAAAAGCACTTATTAACGAATAAGTGGTAACTGCCTGTAAAGTTTAGTAAAGCCGTTTCTGTAATTTCTAAAACCTATTCATTTCATTTTGTTCTTCTCCTACAAGAATTTAAGGGGCTATTTCATTCACGCGAACACTCTCGCTTTCTAATGTTTTAAACCTATGAAAGAAAATTTTAAAACAAATCGTTTATGTCTCAACGTTTTTATTTATTTATTTGAAACGGATAGCTGAGGCTGATCTTTGCAAATGCCAATTTTTACTTTCTCGTTTTTTTTTTTTTTTTTTTTTTTTTTTTTGGGGGGGGGGGGGTTATATTTTGAGGATATTTTTATTTTCAAAATTGGCTCGGAAAATAAAAATATGCTATTAAAAAAAAGGAGGAAAAGCTTTTGTTGAGATTGATTTTATTTATCCAATCCAAAATAGTTTTTTTTTAAATATTGAAATGCAAACGAGAAAAACGAAAAAAAACATCTTTCATATGATTAACATTAGAGAGCGGCGTTTCCGCATGAGTAAAGAAGCCCCTTAAAAGAAAAGTTCCCAAAAATGCTCCACATACGGTTCCATACTCTGTCCTCTTATAAGGATTCCCAACGAGAATTTATTATATATTTAATCAAAATTAGGACCCTAAAATTTTCTTGCACTGAAATCTCCCTTAGTAAAAAAGCTGACCGTACTCCAGTCCATTATGTAGTCATTCTTAATCGTTACATACAAGACCTAAAATTCAAAAAATAATAAAAAAGAATTAAAAGATAAGCAAAAATATATTTGGCATTGGTGAATCAAATCAATTTAGCTGTTATAGAAAATACGGAATTCTCAATATTTTAGATTTGATACATTCACTTTGATCTTTTTTTTTTTATACATGGCGCTGACAGTCCATAGAAGAATCTTATGAAGGACGGAAACAGTTGAAATATTCAGCTCTCAAGAAAAGCTTAAGACATAGCTTCTCACCTATGAATGGAAAAAAGAAAAAAAAAAAACACGAGTAAATAAATATCGAAACATTAACAAAATGTAAAGATTACGCATCCATGTCTTTTAACACACGGTTAGTACAAATGCATGGCGGAATTTTAAAAATTTATATTGTCTTAACCATTACACATATTATAAGTACATAATATATATATATATATATATATATATATATATATATATATATATATATATATATATATATATAAACATTCCTAGTTTTTTTTTTTTTTTTTTTTTTTTAACAGTTACAAATGTTTTATGTGCGAATTCGTAACACGGCAAACAAGTTAATTTGTAATCAAGCTCGTTCAACACATTTGGCACACTATAAATATAAAGTTGCATTGATTGTAATCCAAGCGGCGACAGCCCTATGTCATCGAGCACGAGGAAAAATCCTTTCTTTTATGGAAGAATAGTAATAAGGGAATCTAATCATCCATATCTGTCGGAAGTGAAGTGGTGCATGAGCCTAAAAGGAAGACCAATAGTGGTTGGCTCGTAGTCTTAGCATTGTGCTTTCACGCACCCAGTTTTCCATGTTTCCATACTTTTGATTGTAGGACAAACACAATGCTAAACCGACGATTCAACCACTACTGGTACTAATTTTTGGCTTATGCACCTCTTCACTTCCGTCAGACATGGATCATTAGATTCCCCTATTATTACTCTTCCATAAAATAAAGGATCTTTTCTTGTGCTCGATGACATAGGATTTTGGGCGGTCGGCTCTTGGACTATTGCGTTTTGGAAATGACAATTAATTTCCTTTTCTGAAACGAATAGATTCATTTTGAGAATTAAACGTTTTATTTTAATAATGATAAATAGCTGAAAATACGGACAGTAGCAGAAAGATTTCAGATCGTTTTTGAGATATTCCGTATTCAAAACGGAATAAAATGAAACCTGAAATTTCTTTTCAGAAATTAAACGTTTCACTTTAGATGTGAAACACGCGTAAATTTTTTTACAGTACAATTTTGCGCTTAATGCAGCACATGTTCATTAAAATACTAATTGATGTAGCACTGATGCACGGTAAAATGTGCATGGTGCATCAGTACTGCATTAAAAATCTTTTGCAGCTCAAAACTGCGGAATGTGTGGAATTAGCCTGATTACAGATTAAGGTGTTTGTCGTGTTACAAAAGGTCCCACATCAAACATTTGTAGCTGAAAAAATTTGGAATGTTCTTTATTGTCATGTATCCTTCATTATAAGTTTTAATAATTTTCAAAATATAATTTTTCAAATCCGGTCATTCACTTGTGTTAACCCTGTATGTTATCAACATCGAAAAAATAATTTAAAATTAATATTTATATTCATATTTTTTTTTATCGTATTTAGTTGAGGCTAAACTTACCGTAGATAGGTGCATTTCAGTAAAGAGTGCTAAAGTAAATATATGAGCAAAACCAACAAACTGAACCCAGCATAAAAACTCCTAAAAGGAAAAATAAATACAGCAAATTATACAAAAAACACGCAATAATACATTGTATATAGATAAAGAAATAAGTAAGTTAACAGTCAATTAAATGATTTAATTTTTAGGCATACTATAAAAATAATTACTGTGTACATATTTTAGATGTCTTTAGTTAGAAGATATTAATTCCAACAGAGATGCTTTTAGAATTAAACTAATATAAATATGAAATACTAAATAATTTGGTGAATTAACTTCGGATTTAAAATGCATTTAAAACATTTTCTTATCAAAGAAATTGAAATTCAAAATGTCTGAATTTGAAATGTAGTAGAATGCGTACTGCTTAAACCAAATCATTGACTTGGAGAATATGTCACTTTTCACGAATCAGTTCAATGAAAAAAAAAATGTAAATGTTATTTGAACCACGAGTGACGATTTAGAATCAGCTGAAATCAAATTTTGCATAAGAGCCATGGTTATTGAGATTCAACTACTGTATTTATGTGCAAATTGTAAAATATCGGAGATTCCTAGAGTAAGTTAAATTCCTTACCAATATTTCTACAATATTTAATCTAAATTATCGAGAAAAAGTTTTAAACGTTAGAATTTCTAAAATTTATTTTTGCAATGATTTAGATGAAGCACAAATACATGAAAGAATCACAGTAATGTAATCCTGGGCCCGACTTAAACTGCAAGATAAGGTTTCAAAATGATAAAGTTTTAAGGTGTTTCAAGATAATGAAACAGAAACAATAATAGATATCGATACTAACCCAAAGTTTGTTAATGTATATTGAAAATAAAAGCAGCTGTATCAAATTGTGCGCACTCGTTAATCTCCAGAACCACATCAACACCCACGTAATGGAGGAACGTAAGACTTCATTCTGAGCTTCCTGAAAAACAGAATATTTTTTTCAGAAAATCAACACATTATTGGGCATAAATAAATGCATATAAACAAACAACGTCTTAATGAAAAGGTAAGAGATAGAGGTGCAAACGGACGCTTAATACATTGTTAAAAATCTTGTCCTAGTTTGTACCAAATTTTGATGCTCAATAGCTCCTGCTGTCAGATGGTGAAATCTTGAACTAATATTTGGAGCTCCAGTTGAAGCATAGTTCCAATACTTGGAACGAGGTTGAAGTAGGAAGCTCCAAATGTTGGTACGAGATTTCACCATCTCATGGTGCAGCTATTGAGCACCGAAATTTGGTTCAAACTAGGACAAGATTTTTAACAGTGTAAGAAGCTATAACTGTAAAGATTATGTTTGACCTCTTTTCTTAATTCAGAAAACCCACAAATTATTAAGTAAGAATTTTTACTTTATTTAATCACGAAATATCTGTTATTAAAAAAGCAAAAATTGCTATTAATGACAGTCTACGCTGACGGTCTATTGATGGTCTACGCTAATGTTGGTTTACGCTTAATAGCAAAGTTATAATTCACGTAATGAATATCCAATAATTTCAAGCGTAATTTTATTGTTGAAAATTAATTGAAAAATTAATTAAATTATATATGTGATTATCGATGTTGGTTTTGCTTATGTCTTATGTTACGCCGCAGGAGTGCATGCTCATGAAGACTATTCCATCTTGTGCTGTAGTTGCAAGTCTTACCAACATATGTGTGTGAGCGATGCTAAGCTGGGTAACGTCCTCGTAGCTGAAATGGTACAGCATAATTTGGAGTGCTATTCTTAAGTTTCCGGGTTCGATTTCCGGCTTCATTCTGTTTGTCTATGTTTAGTTAGCAATGTGATAATTCATGTAATAAATTTACTATTAATGACTGTTCGAACTTTCTTTATGAAAAAAAAAAGGACAAACTGACAACTTTGTTTGAGAACGCAATATACCTTATAATTGTCCAAAAAAAAAAAAAGGAAATAATGCTCATAATGCTTGTTTTATTTCCTTTATCTTTTTTTTACGATAAAAAATATATTTTAATCGGATTTTAAAAACATTTATGCAGTCTGTTTCAAAAGTTTATGCATAACATTTAAGAGAGGGTAGGGAACATTTATATGAACTCTATTCCGGTTGGCAAGCATGTCTGAAATCGCCATACAAAGAAGTTCAAAGCTAAGATGCACCAAAAATACAATACAGACACCAGTGCGAAATAGAAGAGACATGCGGCAAACAGATAATTTAAGAAAGCATATCAATATAGCTCGTACACCAAAATAATATTTTTTATAGACTGATTAGCTTTAGAAATTTTAAAATTCGTCTACCACGTAATATTAATATAACAAATTGTAAAAAAATATTTTTGTTACTACGGTTTAAATATGGTACAGTTTTCAATTTGTTAGATATTTAAAAAATTTTCGATGGCTTATCGTTTAGGAGCAAATTTGTCCTGCATTGAAAAATAATCTTAATTTTCTTTCATCAATTATGGACAATGAATTGCAAATTGTGTTAACTCTGCTGATTTTTTATTCAATTTATCTATTTATATCAGCAAATAAATGTTAATTGTTAAATTATACATATAATAACGTTTGAACGTTATTTAAAAATTTATAAAATATACAGTGAATGAATCTACAGCTTTCAAACAAATTTCATTTAAAAGTATACTTTTTCTTTTATACAATGATGTAAAAATTTAAATTATGTTATATTAAGATTGATGTACGAAGATAAAAGCGACAGTGCTAGTACTTCCATGGTTCTGACGTCAGCCTGTACTTTATTTTGGAACTATATTTTCCACTATATACTGCAAGAATTGTGAGCAACTTCTACGTTGTAAAAAAATGGACGATTTTACGGAGATTGTACAGGTAATCAGGATGCCAGTACATTTCACTGTTTTTTAACCGAAAAATTCCCGTATAGCCCAAAAATTTTTCCGTTTTTTACTGGAATTTACGAGATTTTTTTTGTCACGTAACAGTAAATTGTACTGACGTCCGATTACCAGTACAATCTTCGTAAAATCGTCTGTTTTATTTTTACTTTGTACAGTTTACAAATGTTATAAACTTACCGCTGTTAAATCATTTGGAGCAGCAGATTCTAATAAATTATGATAAGCATTTATGTAATGATCCCAGAAGTAAGCGCTGACAGCCATCTGTAAGCCAAAACAAAGAACTACTGTGAAGACCCGTTTTTGGCTTCCTGACAATAAGTTGCTGTGGTTGGAACTGCAGTTGATGATGTTTCCTTCTTTGCATTCTTTGCACGTCTCGTTTGTACTGAGAGGCAAATAATATTTGGTTTTTGGAATAGTTGTACGTAGATAGTGAAAGCAACCTATTAATGAAAGATTACGAAAAAAAGAGATTGTAATACAACAATACATCCAAAGCGTTTCATAAAGGACTAATTTTAAAGTACTGGGTGATCTAGAAGTTCTAGAAGTTTTAAAATGCCTAGATCCATAGTATCTAATGCCACAGTATCCTACGATGCGTCGCATGCAATACCTTAGTCGTGTGCAAGCCATAGTGGAAGTTACACGTGTGCAAAGTTGAAAAAGGTAACTGAGACCCACCCTCGCAGTTAGTGTATAAATTTCGAGCCATGTTGTGAAGACAAGATTTTAAAATCATGTCTTCACAAGATTAACTGCGGTGGTGGGTCTCAATTATTTTTGTCATCTTTGCGCACGTGTAACTCCCACTATGGGTCGCGCACGTCTAAGGTATTGTATGCGACGATTAGACTAATTCAATACCTCCAGCTACTAAGAAAACCGGCAACATCGCACGGGTAGTTACCCAGATTGAAGCAAAATAAAATGTGCCGGGTCTCACAGAACAAACCCCCATGATGCTGGGTTAAATTAACTTCTTGATAAAGGCATAATCGTTATTTTTTTTAAGTATACTTTTCATTTTATAAGAAAACTTTAGATACTGACGTCTTAGTGTTGCAATAAAAAGTTGAGAATTTGAGAATCGAATTTTGTCAAAAATTGAATCGTACCAATCAAAAAGGCTGTGAATCCTAGGGCATCAGCCACCCCGTCGACAACGTAGCCACTCGTATTCCTGAGCGAGACATGTTGGACCATGCCCATTCGGCTTCTGGCCACCATACCATCCAAGGCGTCGAACCACGTTCTCATCTGGAAGAGGAATATTGCTAAGCAATGGAAAAGTCTAGATTCCATGGACATGCACTTCGCTGCCCCAATAGCAAACATGACGCCTATAAGGCTCACCATGTTTGGAGTTACAAAATAGAAGACTGTGCTGAAATTTGTTATCTGAAAATAAGAGAGAGAGAGAAAGTGGAAAATAAATAGAAATATTTTGATCAAGATGGTTAGAAACAATATAATAAAAAAAAAAAAATAACCTCCTCAGTCCTGATATCGCCTGTAGAAGACACTAAACAACATTCAAATTGATTTAAAGTCTTCTAAAACTGTTAAAATTACTCCTAGGACTTTTTAATAAGCGCGTGTATATTATAAGCATTGATTTATAAGTTGATATATCTTTGGAACTGTTTCACACTCAATTTTAAACAGATTTTGGTGACCTCACATACTATTTGTCTCAGGACTGAAGAGGTTAAAAATAAATATAAGTAATTTAAAAATTATTAGTATTATATTCATTAATATATTTAAAATCATGATGTAATAGGATGGAATGAAAAAGCTTAAGTTAAAAAAATAAGTTAAAATATGTAATTCCATCTTTAGGGACACCCTGTATAGTCCGAAGATTTCCACTTCATGATTGATTGTTAGTTAATAATCTCTTTAAAGAAATGACATAACTAAAATTTAAAAAAAAATCGTTGAAATGTACCTCTTACGTTATCAAAACATAATCTTATTTGCCTAAATATATATCATATATTTACAGAAATTTTTTTCATTTGATTCATTCATATAAAAAATGAAACTGTCCTAGAAATGTTGAAACAGAAGTTAATCAGATTGTTTTGTTTTAACCTATTAGTCATTGGAAAAGTAGAGTGACATAAATATCAGTTATACATATGTTTTCAAATTATTTTTTATTGTTTGAAAAATGAAATAATAAATAAACGATATTTCATACAACAACTACGCAGAGTAAAACAAAGTTTATGTCATTATTAAAAAAAAAAATAAATAAATAAAAATTTCTTACTAAATAAACAGCAATAGCCATGTTAAATGAAATATTTGACACAGATGTCATATATGCACCGTGTTTGGTCAACAGCGACGCTATAACACTGTTGGTGTCGGTGTTGGTTTGGCGCGATGTTTTTTACAACAATTTAGTTAAAACTTCATTTTCGAATACCAGTTGCACACATATTTAAAAATTATTTTCTATTATTTGGAAAAGAAATAACAATAAATTAACGATATTTTATACAATGACTATATAGAACAAAACAGTTTTTGTCATTTTAAAAAAGAAAAAGAAAATTTCTCGGTAAGTAAACAATAGCCAGGTCACCGTGTCAAAAAAAAAAAAAAATGCCATTTATATTTTTGACAAATATTTTAGTTAGTCTTATTATTATTACGAATAATTATTTATTTACGTTTTATTCCACTACAGTTGCCTTGGCATTTTTTTAAAAGCTTTGAGCAATTAAGGCTTAAAAAATGAAATACTTGCCAAAGCATGTGAATAGCTATTAAAACAGACCTGGTTTATAACCTGATTTGTTTTTTGTTTTGTTTGTATGTATTTGTATCCATATAAACATATACAACATACATATTTGTTTATATCTAAATTATTTTTGTTTCTATATAAACATAGATTAATAACCTCTTTAAATTAAATAAATTTTATACGTATAAAAAAAATTGGTTATGTATATGAAATAAGATTTAAATTTCCGGAAAATACGATGCTACATTTTTTTTTCTCGCTAAAAACCTAACATCAAAAAAAAAAAAAATAAAATAAAATAAAAACGAAATAGCCGTTTAGCATATAAAGAGTGAAGTGGTTAAGCCCGGAAAGTGTTGATGACAGTCACATGACTTAGGCTTTTATTATAAAAATGATAATGAAACATGACAGAATTACAATATTAAGAAAAGATTCTTCTGCACCTCATTAGACTTCTAAAATAATGCTTTAATTATCATAGAACAGTTACAGTCAACTAGCGCATAAAATACACAAAAACAATAAATGAGACAGGCAGTTTTATTATTTACACTAGTACGTAAAACTTTGAAAAGAGGAAATAGTTGTTACTCTGATATGTTTAAAAGTGATATAGTGGAGAGTCAAATTCTAAAGCAGTTTAAAACAGGTCTAAGGCAGGGCAAAATCTGATAAGATCAGAGTTTTGCTTCAAGTAAAAATAATGGTATCTGAATAAGAGTGAGAATGTAAATTCGATTTACTTCATAATAAATAAAATTATTACAGAACTAATTTCAGAAATTTTTATATTTTAAAATAGACATTCGTATGCAGTATGCACATAGCATGCATAGAGAAACAAGTTGGAAATTGCACGTGAAGCGTAGCAAATGAGGTGCGTTCGTACGATTACGAAGTTTTAAAAATATCACTCTCATATATCAATCTCATAAAATTGTAAATAGTGAATTACAATTAAAACTCTCATCAAACAATGTTCTCTCTATACCATTATGTAATGGATTACTTTTGTGTGGCCTTGTAAATCAATAAAAAATGTTCTTTGCACCACAAATTATGTAAAATGTATATTATAATATGTACTTTATAGTTGCATATAAATTTTATTAAATTCGAATGAGTGTAACACCATTAAACTGCATTTGAAACATTTTTCCTCATTCACCGTAATGTAACGGAATACTTTTGATTGTCCCTGTAATTGATCTATGCATCCGATTTTCATAAAATTTGATATAACTCGACAAAATAATGTAATAATTATGTATTTTAAATTTCAAACGTATAAAATTCATTTGAAACTTTTTCCCCATTGACCATAATGTAATTGTATACTTTTGATTGCCCCTGTAATTGATCTATGCACCCGATTATTAAAAAATTTGAAATAACTCGACAAAATTATGTAATAATTATGTATTTTAAATTTCAAACCATTAAAATGCATTTGAAACTCTTTCCCCCATTGACCATAATGTAATGGAATACTTTTGATTGCCCCTGTAATTGATCTATGCATCCGATTTTCATACAATTTGAAATGATTCTACAAAATTACGTAATAATTATGTATTTTAAATTTCAAACGATTCGGTTGGGTAGTTTTTGCATTGTTATATGCGGACAGACGGACAGACAGACGGACGGATAGACGGACGGACTGAACGACCACTATAGGTGCTACGTATTTACATAATTACGAACGCACCTAAAAAAGGAAATAAATAAATGAAATTTATAATAAATAAGTGATTCGACATGAAAAAGAGAAGTCGAACTTCAAAATTAAGGTTGTAATATTTGAACATGTAGGATTATTAAGACAGACAAGATGGGATGCTATAGTAAGTCATTTTTGATATGAGGAGATTCTATAATTCCATGCTTGCGGGACATCCTCTGTACAATAAAAGGCCCCACTTGATCATTCAAAACAAGAAAATTTGTCAAACTCAATAGTTGAGATTATCTACAAAATGTTTAACAGTGGATTATCTATATATTTAAAAGACCTGGCTGTTTTTTTAGTCATCAGCCTTGAATTTTCTACTCAACCGATTTTGATAATTATTTTTTTAAATGAAAGCTATTTATTTGTAGTTGTGCCCATTTTAACTATTTTTTAATTTATTTCCATTTTTATATTTTATTTTTTAATTTTAAATGCTTTTTACGATATTTCTTCAAAATGGTGGCAACTCAATTTAGCTTTTCTCTCGATAATAAAAATTTATTTTCCATTATCACTTTCCACCAGTCAGAAGCTTTATTTCATTAGTGAATATGTCCTCGCATTTAAAAGAAAAAAGTTAATTGTTTTCGTAAAATTTAACCACAATAAAATGTTTGCGTATAATTATGCACTAATTGAGGTAAAAAAAAATACATTTACTGAGACATAATATTAATAATGTAAATAAAATGACAGAAAATAATTCATGATAAAAATTAATGTCTGAAGCAAAATAAGAAAAATTTCAAATGAGGAAAATGATGTCATTCAGCAACCAGATAAATGGGAGTTACAATATTATTACGGATGCCTTTTTCATATTACTAATAACAGTAACTTTTAAAAAACATTTGAAGAGAAAATGACATCACTATTTAAAACATCGCATTTTTATTGATAACGATATTACATTTCAATATTTCTTTTCATTATGGACACTGAGATTGAGATTTTACTTTCAGATGACTTCAGTTAGTGAAAATAATGTCATGGTAAAAATGAAATTAGGTTTTTTTTAAATAAAACTATCTTTCTGTGAGTGCATATAAAATAAAATTTCTGGATTTCGCCGGCACTCATATTACAATTTTAACTGAAGATCTGCAAATATTTGCATGCAAAATCGTAACTGGCAAACTTGACATTAAGTTTGGAAATATATTTATTATATATTGATTCAATAATGTAATTACTTTTATTTTTTTTAAACCAAATCGATCGGAACTTTTAAACATTTCATTCATCGAATTCGACGGGGTTCCACTCCTTCGTTATTAGGCGCTCAAGCTTTTTTGAGGATCTTGAACAGACGGGACGAAGTCTTCAAAGATAAACGGACGTACTCGTAAAGTCTTCAACAATCTGAAAAAGTCCATGTGTGGATGGAGCCTAAAGGAGAGTTTTGTAACTAAATTTGTTGTTGATTTGGTAAATGAAAACAATGTTTCTGAAGTATTTGGATAATTCTGTAAGTTTTTTTTTTTTTACTTTAAGTAGAGAGCAACGGTGGGAGGTAGGGGTCGACATGAAAGAGAGAGGACCAACTTCAAAATTGAGGATCTAATATTTGAACATGTAGCGTTATTTTAACAGACAGGATGAGATATTTTAAGTCATGCTTGATATGAGGAGATTCCCTAATTCCATGCTGCGGGACAGTCTTTGTACAATAAAGCGGCCCAATTGCTCAACCAAGACAAGCAAACTTGTTCAATAGATGAGGGCATGTTCAAAATGTTTAGCAGTGGATTTTTCATAGTTAAGCGATCATACTTTTCTGCGGATCTTCAACGGAAGGGATGGTGTCCTCAATGATGTACGGATAGACTCATAAAGTCTTCAACGATGTGAAAAAGTATTTGGAAAATGTTTCTGAAGTATTTGGATAGTTATGTGAGGATTTTTTTTTAGTGGAGAGCAACATGGTTGGAGGGAAGGGTCTGTGTACAGTACAGGGATCAAGATTAAAGAACGACGAATAAAACTAACAAAGTATCGGGTAGCTTTGGAGTCCACACTCCCTTCTTAAATATAGGAAAGTTGCAATCAGCTGATGATCTTTTCATCTGCCAGTACAACTGTCTGGTTGACCTCCAATCGCACCCATAAAATTCCACTACCAATGACAACCGCCCTCTAACGATTGTTTCACCTCCAATAATCGTTTTGTAAAGTCATTTGAAACTGCCCTGTATACCGTAAAATTATGAGTACCTACGATTTGAAATTGTATTTTTCTATTTTAAGGTATATTTGCTGTATAATGTGCAACCTTTTCTTTAGAAAGAAACCTGAAATGTAAGTTCATATGTGATGCTCTTATCTTTTGAAGGCATTCATTCCAATTATTTTCCTGGACTTTCGAACAATGGTACATTAAAGCGACAAGCAATACGTGGCTGTTAGTAAGTGACAAAATATTAAAAATAGGAGTTAGAATTTGTTGTTCCCCTAGTTAAAAATTAGCGTGTGACTGCATAAAAGCATATAATTCTTTTATGTTCATCTTTATTTTTAAAGCTATCTTTTTTCAATCAGCATACAACGCGCATCCGTAAATTTTGATCATATTTTTGGTATTAAAAGTGAGCAACCGGATCCTTACTGGGAGGCTTTTTCAATGACAATAGATTGAGAAAAGTCAAAAATCATCTTTGTAAAATAGCATCAATTCGATTAATTTTAATTCTGATTTTTAAAAAGTTAACTGTGAGGCTAGTGGAAGGTGTTTGTACACAAAATATTGCAATTGTATCTGATGAAATAACTTTGAAGGTGCTTCAAACCAGAATAAACATGTACAGAAACATGACTGCAACTATGACCTAAGAAAAATTGTATGTCATTATAAAAAACAAGAATTTATAACTAACTAGAATTATATAACTAGAATTATTAAGTCATAGTAAAAAAAAAAACAGAGCTGTCATCATAAGCGTCAAGAAATCAAATAATGACATTTTTATACTCATTGTTAAAACAGCATTAACAACTATGAAAACTTATAAAAATGTTCTATTATTGTTCAAGAGCTTGTTGATATATTGATAATCATGAAAGTTCAAACCTCACCCTACTAGAAAAATTTTTGTCCTCAAGCCAAGAAAAAGCGAGATGGAGCAAAAGATTTACCCTTCAAGAAGTTTGGATGAAATATGCAAAGAGCAAATTTAATTCCTATACTTTTTCATGCTGTAATTAAATAATTGCTATTTTCCAGAGAGGAATAACCAACAATGATAAAATTACGACAAAATTGTTCAGATTTTTCAGATTTTGTTCGTTGCTGTATTTTCAATCAAAATTATTTTTCTCAGCATTGATAACAGAGAATGGCATACATTTTTTTGTATTGATATTCCTTTCTTAAAAAAATAAATACCGCTAGATAATTATATGTATTTCTACTTCATCAAATCACTTTTATAGAATAAAATTATGGTTTGATATGCGATGCTTCCCACTTCAGACTCATAAAAGAACATTTGCTTTTGATTTACTAATCCGTAAGCACAATACTTGCCATTGAATTGCATCTTGAGAATATGGAAAACAGTTTTTTCCCAATCATACAAGTCAGCCACACGCCCCGGCTTTTCGATACGAATTTGTGCCCATGTTAAAAAACTTCCAAAATATACAGTAGACTCCCTCAAATCCGCAAACCAGAAATCCGCACATATTTTATGGATGTAAAAAATGAAACTTTCAGTTTGGATATTGGGACACAATTTTATTTTTTTTAGTTCTGTATCCATTCCTTATGTTTTTAATTTGTAATTTTTGTTAATATGACTGAGTTCATGTTTTTTCATGAAGGAAGAATAAATTTATTTCTGAAAAAATTCAAGATAGTCAAGATAGTCAGATTCAAGATATCACTGGTAATCACAATCTTTTTACCAAATATATTTATCAATAAAGATTTTTTTTTTTTTTTTTTTTTTTTTTTTTTTTTTTTTTTTTGCTAAACTTGAAAAAAAAATCCTTATTTTATGATTTTGATGGGAATGAGTAATATAACTTTATGCGGCAAGTTTTGTTGAATAATTTTAGAAAAATACATTTAATCTTTATAACGAATATTTAATCATACTCTATTGTTTAACTTGACCTTTCCTATTAGAAATTTAATAATTTAAAAAATTATCTAAATTTTTATTATTTTAGTTTATTACTTATTTTAACATTTTATTATATTGTAAGCATTCATTATAGTTCCAAATGCACTATTAATTGCACTCAAATTACTGTTTAAAAAATGTAAACAAAGCAATGACCAGAAATCCGCAAAATTCTAAAATCCGCACAACCTCTGGTCCCAAGCTGCGTGGATTTGAGGGAGTCTACTGTATTATGGATACCGAAAGTTGAGACTATACTACTCTCTAGTGTACAACAATTACCATAGACAGACTTATCTAAATAAATGCTGTCAATCCCTTGAGGACGAGCGTAACTTATACGTCACATATAAGGTACTCAGGTTCCGTGATTATTCCCACTAGTTATTTTTTATTTTAAATTTTGCCTTATGTAATCAGAGCATTTTTACTTATTCATCCACGTAATTTTTTTTTTCAAGTGCGGAGGTAAAAGATTAAAAATTCCGTAAAAAAATCTCTTCGCGAAGGGATTAAGGCTTCTAGTTACTCAGCTTCTAAATTCCCCTCTGAAATGACTATTGGCGTTTCATGCATTCTTATATTCAGAATATCTTTTCAAGAAATTAATATTTTTTACTTCTTTTTTCAGTGTTCTCTTCGTAAAGAATGTCACTTTTTTCCCTAGTCGCCAATTTTTTTAATCTAAGTTTAATTTATGTTTTAAAAATTGATTAACTGGGGGAAAAATGCACCATATAAAATTAAGCGTAGATTTTAGAAATATTTTGAAAATTAAGGAAAAAAAAAGTATCTTTTAAGAAGAAAACTTCATAAAAAGAAGTTAAAAATATTAATTTCTTGGGAAGGTATTTTGAATTTAAGAATGCATGAGACGCTCATCATTTCCGAGGGGGATTCGGAAGCTAAGTGACTAGCAGCCTTAAGGGAATCTTGGAAAGTGACTCATACTCAGACCTCCTTATGGTTAAGATTTAAAAAAGATTTGGGATTTAAAAAAATATATAAAATATGTATACTGAAAATATTAGCGTAAAAACATTTTACAACTCTCATATTATTGAATGTATTAACTTTATTTAAAATTCATTCAAATTAAATGCGACAAAGTTCATCGATATTGATGTCCCACTTGCCTAGAAGCTAACTTATAATTTCTGTACTCCCTTACACTCAGTCGCCGGAATAAGAGAAGCTACAACAGAATTTCAAGAACTTTTGAGATATCATTTAGACAAAAAAAAAAAAAAAAAAAAAAAAGCTCTCTATGAAACATAAAATACATTATGTTAAAATTAAGTTTAAAAATATTTATACGAATAAACATAAGTTACTCTAATACTAATCGAGTTTTAAAACCTCTAACAAGGTTAATACATATGAATATGTGAGTTTCAAAACTTCCCTTATCCAAAATTAGAGAAATCGAGTTATTTATTTTAGTATATTGGTAAATTTATTGCAATGGTGAAGCTGAATCGTAAAAAACATTACAATCTGCAAAAATATTAGTTTTATCGTGTATTTTTAGCATTGTAATACATTGATTTAGATTGAAAACCAATAGACGCAGTTTGATTTTTTTTCGAGATTTTTTTTGGATAAAGCGAGTTTTGAAGATCGAGTCCTTATAGGTATAATTAATAAAATCGACATACTTCATTAAAAATATGTGCTGCAGGAACGTGTATATAATTATTTACAGGGTCCATCATAATCAATTTCACTGACAGTCCAGTGAATGGTGATATCATCTGTGGAACTGTAACAGATGAAGCCGTCGGAGTATCTGTTGACCCTAGTACATGGTGGGCCCGATTCGCTGTCCTCGTGTGCACTTGATAAAACAAAGCAATGTCCATCCATACGAAATACAAGAGTACAGCAATGCCGATCACCACAGTACCACGGTTTTCAAACATGATGGGTCTCGAACGAAATTTTTAATTCGTATGTTTTTCGCCTAGAAAACTACCTGTGAAGATAAAAAAATATATATTAGGATATTTAATTTGCAACAAACATATTGAGTATTATATTGTTGAAATATCTGGTTTTTTGCAATATTTTCAAAAACAGATTTTTAAATACGATAAAAGCGCGTGCATTAGATCTTGTTTTTATAGCAAATGAGATGTAAAGTAATAAATTGAGCAGAATTTTAAATATGAATGCAAAAATAAATAAATTCTATATTTAAAAAAAGATAATAAACAACATTTTTATGATGATCGAATGTGGTTTACGTAATAACAGAATCCTATATTACGTATGCCATGAATTAAAAAATGATATTTTTGCGCCAATCATATACAAATTTGAAATGAAATTTTAGTTTTACAATTTTCTGTACTGTAATTTTTTAGACTTTTAAACATAACACATTTTCAATTTTTACATAGTCATATAGAGAAAGAAAATTACTTTTAAATGCAATTTGTTTGAAAGCTGTATCTCAATTTGTTTTCAATTTATAATTGTTTTTAAGTTATAAATTTTTTTTTGTGGTTTTTTTTTAATACTTTTTTGTCATTGTGGCAACAGAAGTGTTTCATTTCTGGACAATAAACATGATCCAATCAGAAAACGAATAAAACAAAAATCAGAAGTATTCCATTTTTAGACATTATACATGGACCAATAGGAAAACGAATAAAAATTTTCAAAAAGTTTCGGAATTCAAGCAATAAAAAGGTTTAGATATACTCCAGATTTCCCAATTCTTTATCGAGGACAACAACTATTTTCCAAATTGTTAATAATGTTTTTAAAAACTCTATATAAAAATTATTCTGAAGTCAGACATTCTGCTTTCAGATAACAGTGACGTGGTGTGATTATTCATTTTTTGACTAGTAAGATTCTACCCACAAAGTTTATTGTAAATTTAAATTGCAGTTTTACAAACAACTATGATGCTTATATACTATGATGATTATATACTAGATTTAATATATTTATTTATTTATTAACATTTCATTATGCTTGACGAAGAATATTTGTTATTTTTTTCTTCAATATATACATTTTAATAAGGAAATTGCTTATAAGCATTTTGGAGATATTTGATTATTTCAGGAAATATTGACTGTATAACAATAACCTACGCCCTGTTAGTATAGGTAAAATAGGGTTTTTCAATGAAAACTGCTCGACACTCACTAAAATTTAGAAAGAACTTCGTTTTTTCACTAGAAGTAAAGATCCGACGAGTCTTCAAAAAATAAATTGTTTTACCGTTGTTTACTTTATTGGGAGGGGGTGAAGCAGGAATTTTAACTCAAGAGAAAGCTCAACTGTAGAATCGTTTATTATGAACATTTTAATTCTGAATCGAATGATACGATCCGCAAATTGATACGATCGTTTGTTAGAAAGTTACAGCAATGTTTATGAATACAAAGTCGAAAATTATCATTTAGTGCGATTAAAAAGTTTTTTACAACAACAGTTGATGACCATTCATAAAAATTTGTAACAAATTTTGTTTTGGCACCATAAATGAAAATTCGGGTGTTTCCCACCAAAATATTATTATTATTATTATTTTATATTGTCTTGTGTGGCTGATGGATAGGGGGTTTTGATTAGATGGAGAAGAACTATTTAAAAAATAGATCAAATGAAGTATCATTTTTCATGTATTTATTACTAATTAATCGAATTACATCCTATGTAAATGTTTAAAACCATTTGTTACAAAATTACACATACTTTTTACAAATACAAAGTGGAATATTTTATTATTAAATAGAGTTTTGACACATATATTGTTAATCTAAAAATATGTTGTTTATATAGTATTAAATAATTTCAAACCTATGAAAAGTCCTAAAAATAGCAATAATCAAAATCAGAGTCATCGGAGTTTTCTTCAGCGTCATCAAAGTTGTCAAAATCCTTGCGTTCATAAAACCTGCCATAGCTTTGTAACGAATGATCCTATCAACTTATGGGTGGTGTAGAGGTTTGCACGGCCCCGGGCCGGCGGAATGGTTCCAAGTTTTCTAATGGGCAGGGCCCGCAGAATTAGAACAATTTTTTCGACGGCCCCGGCCGGGTTGGCAAAGAAATTGAACGGGCCGTATTAATTTGCCTGGTTGATTAAAAAATTTAGCGGGACTGCCGGCCCGCAAAAAAGATTTCAGCGCAAACGATAAAATATGAGCTATTGTAAATGGCCTGGAATTAGCGAGAACAAGTATAAATGAGTGTCACGAGCCAATACTAGTTTGCCAACATCAATGCAATGTAACTTGTACGGTGTAGAGATCATCGGACAGTTACTTTGTTTTTAACCCGGGCTGAATATTTTCTTAGCAGAATCGAGCCACGCCGATATCAGGATTGGATTGTTTTTCTACATATAGTCGAGCTGGGCCGGAACTAGACTTAATTGTTCTCAAGATGCGTAGGGATGACAACATGCTTTGTAATGGCATTAATAGCGATAAAGAACTTATGTTAACGTAGCCTTTCGAAATATACTTATTGGTAGTTCTTAAATTCACTTCTCAACAATGCGAAAGTTCGACACATTTTCTGACTAATGTTTAACTGTTAAGGTATAAAATTGACAAGCTTGACTATAAAAGGGATTTAAAATCGAATAGCGTTTTTTTTCTTTTCTTTTTTTTTTCTTTTTTTTTTTTTTGGTAAATAAGATACTTGTAGAATGCTTGTTGAGATATAAGAGATTCTTGTCATGTAGTTGCAGATTTTTTTTTCCGTTCCCATCCTGCCGCTTCCGGAAATTTGATTCAAAGCGCTAACTTTAACAGCATTTTCTTAAATTGCTAATATCAAAAAATGGATAACGTTATTCGATTACATGTTTCTGAATAAAAACCGCTGTTAATCTTATGCGATTCTGAAAAAGAAATGAATTGAGAAATGTATCAGACAGTAGTTACTTTGAATTTGAGAAAATTTTTAATAAAATGATGTAGTAATATTTTCATAAATCTACTTTTATTATACAGCTTCAAAAGTTACGATGTTTTTAACTTTCTTTTATTCTAAACCATATTAATTTTTCAATGAATTTTTGCTTGAATGTTGAAAGTGTAAGAATCTAAGTAATCATTAATGTTCCTATTGTGCATTTTCTGTAAAATTGGAAAAGAAATTCTTAAATAAAAAAAAAAATTAAAAAAGGATGAAAGAAAAAAAGCAAATGATTTATTGAACTTGCCAAAGTAAATGGAGACTAACTTTACTTCAGAACAGATTTCAACACTTGCTATTTAAAAGGTAATAAAGTGAAAGCAAATTCTCATGTATATGTCGTTAACACTGTTAACGAAACCAAAAATACACCCTTTGCTGTAAGTACACGATGAAAAGTCTTATGTTTTCCTGTCAAAGCAAAATTGTTTTTAGAATCTCTTGGCTAAAATATAAAGCAGATGTTTGGGCAGCATTTTCTATTTTTGACAAAGATAAAACTATCTGTTTATTTATAAAATCGTCATATACAGGGTGTGAAGAAAAGTTGAACAACGCTTTATTTTTGTATTTTATATGTTGGAGATTAGATAACAATGCAAATTGCGAAAATGTTTTAACCCTTTCTGGCGCACTGTGCCCGGTCTGAAATACCTAATTTTAATTCCAAACCTGCAAACGCACCAATAATATTTTAGTAAAATTTTGATTTTACGACAAAAGCTTAAATTAAGGAATTGAAAATATCTGAAAAATTCGTTTGTGAATTCCGGTGTCAATCGATAATTTCTCATTTTGCTAACAAATATTTTCGTGCTGAAAAGGGTTAACCCGTTCAGGACCAGTATCTGTAACACGAATCTTATTCGTTTCGCACCACTTTTTGTTAAGTATTTTACTTAACTTTGTAAATCATGAAAATGTCGTAATTAAATAAAATCAATTTTACTTTTCTTTTTTACTGGTGCCAAATTCAAGCGCTGTAAGCAATTTTTTAGAATGCCTATATGCACCCATGCTTCCGAAAGGGTTAAAAAAATAAATAAAATTTCATAAAAGTAATATCCCTAACATTAGTTTTCAAAAAGTAACTGAATTTTCATAAATCTCTCAACCAAAAAAAAAAAAAAAATCCCTGTCGGCTGGGCCTATAGGCGGAGGTAGATTTCGAAGAGTACTCATTAAAATAAAAAATAAAAAATAAAAAAAATAAAAATATATGATTAGAGATAAACCCAGTTTAATAACTTCATTTGGCCGTTTATGAAAAATTTTTAATTTCATTTTTCTGCAAAAACTGGTTTTATCAGAATCATCTTAAGAAAAATTCAGCTCAAATGCCCATTTTGACAACATGTTTTGAAATAGATTCTGAGTTTATTAAAAAAATCGACCAAAACAGTACATTATACAGCTCCTAAATAACAAAAAACTGTCAGTTGAATGCATTTGAGAAAAAAATTGAATTTAAAAATGAGTCATAAAATAACCGATTTGTTGTTTGAGTACATCCTTAATTCTTTAATCATGATTGCTTCGGAAAATTTTGTGCGAAATACTCACTTTGACAGCATTTTAAAAAATATATTCTATCTTTATCAAAAAACTGACCAATGCGTCACAGTATATAGTTCCTAAATAAGAGGATCTGTAAATTGGATGCGTTTGAGAGCGAAAATGGATTTTAAAATAAAACGAGTCATAAAAAACGCAATTTGCTATGTGAAAACTTCCTTAAATTTTCAAATCTCGAAGACTTCGGGAAATTCTGTTCAAAATACCCTTTTTGGTAGACTTTTTTGAAATATATTCCGTCTTTATAAAAAAAAACTGACCAATGCATCACATTATATAGTTCCTAAATAAGAGGATCTGTAAATTGGATGCGTTTGAGAGCGAAAATGGATTTTAAAACGAGTCATAAAAAACGCATTTTTCTATGTGAAAACTTCCTTAAACTTTCAAATCACAGACTTCGGAAAATTCTTTTCAAAATACCCTTTTTGGTAGCCTTTTTTGAAATATATTCCGTCTTTATCTAAAAACTGACCAATGCATCACATTATATAGTTCCTAAATAAGAGGATCTGTAAATTGGATGCGTTTGAGAACAAAAATGAATTTAAAAACGAGTCAGAAAAAAACGCAATTTCTTATTTGAATACTTCCTTCAATTTTCAGTCCCGATGACTTTCGGAAATTCTGTTCAAAATACCCTTTTTGGTAGCCTTTTTTGAAATATATTCTGTCTTTATCAGAAAATTGACCAATGCGTCACTTTATACAGTTTCTAAATAAGAGGATCTACCATTTGGATGCGTTTAAAATCAAAAATGAATTTAAAAATGAGTCAGAATATAAGCAGTTTGGATTTGAGGTTTTTTCTGCAACTCCTATTTTTGTTTAATTTCTTTTTGCTATACGAATTGGTCCTATGAAAAACTTGTCAATATAAAAATTGTAGGTATTGATGAGGAGATGTAAAATAAATTTAATTGGATTTGATATCTTAAAAATTGACGGAGTTATGGATTTTTCTCTTTTTTCAGCGCCCTTTTTCTTTTCGTTTTTAATTTTTTTCATCGGTAAAAGTTGGTCCTATCAAAAACTTGTAAATACAAAAGTTTTAGATAATTTTAAGAACATTTACAAAAAATTTAGTTGGACTTGATATCTTGAAAATTGACGAAGTTATGAATTTTTTTCTCTCAAAATCCATGTTTTTTTCGCCCCTTGAGCCCACTTCTAAATTTATCAAAAATCTGTCATGCATATACTTTTGGCCCATTTTTAAGAAGTAATATAAACTTTAAACCGATTCGATATCTACTTTAATTAAGAAGTTATGGCGTTTTTTCGGTTTTCACAAAAACGCCCCCTATTCCGACCCCCTTGGTCCGATTTTGCCCATTAACGAACTTATCCAAGAGTTTATCCCCTTTGATTTTATGTGCAAGTTTGGTGGAGATTGGTGAAGAATTATAGAAGTTATCGTGTCCATAAAAAAGTGAGATATATATATATATAGATAGATAGATAGATAGATAGATAGATAGATATATAAACTGATGCGATTGCAATAGGTAGTATTTCTTACGAAATCTACCTAAAATCGATAACATTATTACAAGAAATTCCTTCAGGCCAAAGTGATCTATTGTTCAAATGTATCACCATATGTTTTTTCATTAATCATTATCTTTTAATGTAACGTCAAGATGTCCCCTTTTAGTGACATAATTGTTATTTTAATTAATGAAGAAACTAACAAATGAGTAAAACATCATTATAATAATAAAGAAAGACTTTACGCTGTATACCAATGTGATGGTTAAAGGTTTCTAACTAATGTATATTAATTCCGAGATTTTAAACGCAGATGTAAAAAGTTAAATCACAAAAAAAAATATGCATCGTGCAAATTATATATTATTATCACATCATTATAAATACAGATAAATATCGAATTAAAAATCACTTCATAACTAACGAAAAAAATGTAACGAACCTTTCATTTTTGCTTTGTGAGTAATTAGCTAGATAAATTAATATTTTTTTTGGCTCACTAAAGAACGAATATTTTATATTTTTTTCGGATGAAAGAAATATTGGGTTATCAATCTCACTGAAGGTATCTCAAAACAGTACTGTTATCCCGTCGACCAATTTCGCCAAATTGTACAAATCGCCAAACTAATAGCCAAATTATACATATTGACATAATTTTTATTTCAAATAACGAAAAAACAAATAAATAGTAGAATATTAATAAAAATACAAATAAAAAGTCGAAATAAAAATCGCTTGATGACATTTTAAAAACGTGAATCGTATTTAATGTCATATAATGTGACATTCACGATCATCCATTATTGGCATTTAATCTTATAGTTTGGCGATAATTTTTTGGTCGACGGGATAACCTAGTAGTACCCTCAAAACATATATATAATTGAAATATAACTCATGTTTCAAACATAATTTTATTTTAATGATCTTTCTAAAAATTTATCTTTTAAGTAGTTTTATTGAAACAAAATAACAATTTTGAGTAAAAATGGCTGTACTTTTATGTTGAGTGGATGCAAATCTCGCCAACAGTATTTTTTTATTCGCTAGTTTTCATTTTTCGGGTGTTTCACTAAAAAACAATGCCTTGATACTGAAATAAAATGTTTTATGTTGTTAATATTATTACTATTATTTATTTATTTATTTTCTTTTATAGGAGCTTGGGTATTTTTAATAAAAATCTTGGCGGGAAGAGTTCTATATCCTGATCTGGTTGGCGTGGTTGGCGCCAAATAGTAATCCAAAATGGAGACAAAAAATCATTTAAGCATCTTATTAAATTTTTCAAGATGGCGATAAAACTTGGTCTTTAAGTATTTATAAATTTGTATTTAATAAATGTTACACAGTCACGTGTTGAAAATATCAATAAATTATTTATATAAATATTTTTTATGTATATGTATTACATGTAATTGGCTTTTTTTTTTTTTTTTTTTTTTTTTTTTTTTTTTGGGCTTGGCTTTTTTCTACTTGGTTATCCCGTTGACCAATTTCGCCAAATTATACAAATCGCCAAACATATTGCCAATTTTTTATTTTAAATGGAGAAAAAACAAATATTTAGTAGAATATTAATAAAAATACAAAGTCGAAATAAAAATCACTTAATGACGTTTTAAACACGGTTATAGTTTTAATAAAAATTTTTAATTTGAAAAAAAAAAATAAGAAGAAAGGTGTTATAATAAAAATAAATGACATTGACATATGTTTCGGAACCGTCAAATAAGTTAGTAAAATTAAAATTTTTTATTAAAATGTTTATATAAAAGGAGAATGTTTTAAAATCTGGTGATTTAAAAATATCAATTGGATTTAATAAACTTTTATCACGGTTATCGTTATTTAATGTCATTGAATGTGACATTCACGATCATCTTTTATTGGCATTTAATCTTATATTTTGGTTGACGGGATAACCAAATAGTACCATGTAATTATCTATAGAGATATACGCGCGTAAATTTACATTATATACACCTATAAATAAATATTATACACATATATTTATATATTTTTATAAATTTATATATTTCATATATTTATTTTATAATATCACATATTTTATATAATTATATATTTATTTTGTTAAAATTTATTTTGTTAAAATAAAACAAAAGTCATAAACTTTTCCGAAAAATATGTTAAATGCAAAAGGCATAGGGATAAAGTCCATTTCAGTAATTAAAAAAGCAACCTTAAATGCTGAAAGTCAAAACCACATCGGTTCCTTTAATGCTAAATAATAAAAAGGAAAAAAGAACAGGATATGGAACTTTTTCCATCTTGGCGCAATTCTGGCGTTAGAAAGGGAGGTATGTTTCCAAAATATATAAACAGCTATGAAAACTTGACGTCACTATGACGTCATATACTCACTGGGACTGGGGTACCTAATTGGGCACAGATGTCATATACGCACCACATTTGCGCCAGTGCAACAAAATGGCAATTTTATGCCTCATATGATAATCCGGTCATTGTTGTTTATTTATTAATAAAATGTTTATTTACTTTATATTTTCTTTCATAAATCGAAATAAATTGTTTTTTTTTATAGTTATTAATTAAACTTTTGTAGTTTATAATTATTTCCTTTATAAAATAGTAGAAAATAATTAAAAAATGTATATGTAAATGATATTTGATAACGAAGTTTTTGCCAAACTGGTGTCAGAAAACAGATTGCGCCAATATGTTGTGTATATGAAATCTGTGCCCCTAATTGGCGCCAAATTAGTGCTATTTTGCCTGACATGGTGAGCCGGTTATTAATGTTTAGTTTTTAATAATTTGTTTGCTTTATTAATGTTATTTAATGACCTTTATTTTCTTTTAAAATTACAAATAATTATTTATTTTTTAATTATTAATGAAACTTTTCTTATTTATCGTTATTTCCTTTTTTAAATAATAGAAAATAATAATAATAATAATAATAATAATAATAAAATTGTAATTTGACAAATTACAATTACCATTACAAACGACAACTAGTCGTTGGGGGCCACCGTAATACTTACCCATCATGGATATGTATATGAAAATAAAACATGTGAAAACTATTTATACAATGCATTGCAATTCATAAACAAAATTTAAATATTGTTAATATACACAGTAATGCTTTATTAAAGAACTGCTCATGTACCAATTTCGACAAATTATATAAAACGCCAAACTACTCAAGTAGTATCGAACTGCGTAAAAGAAACATCCCTATAACTCCAAAAATAATAATTTTATTAACTAACAATTAACTGCGTCGGATTAAGCGTCTCATTTCCAATTAAAATATACTTCTGAATTGAAATTTGAATGAAATACAGGGTCATGAAAAATCGAAGAATGTGGAAAACAAGATTACAAATATCTCGACAACTAATAATCCGATCAACTTCGTTCTATATGCAAAATGTGTGTTATTTTATTGCCTTTTATGTCCATTCCTTAAAACAAAAAAATTCGAAAATTTTTATATACCTTTCATCAGAACGAATTTTTCGAGAGTCCGAAAAAAATATTTCCGGATAATCGATGTTGCTGATATTAAATAGGGTTCGTCCCATTCTTACATACTAACTACATACAAAATTTCAAGTCTCTATCTCAATTTGTTCGGGAGATAGAGCGTTTACAGACAGACAGACAGACAGACAGACAGACAGACAGACAGACGGCAAAATTTTTTTTCTAAAAATATGTGTTTCGGAATCTCCACTATCTAAAACGTGTAAATCCGTCAAAAAATTTTTTTCGATTTTCAAAACGATTGCAAAACTTACCCTATACTACGTATGATGGGTAAGTAAAAAAACTAGTCGTTGGGGGCCACCGTAATACTTACCCATCATGGATATGTATATGAAAATAAAACATGTGAAAACTATTTATACAATGCATTGCAATTCATAAACAAAATTTAAATATTGTTAATATACATAGTAATGCTCTATTAAAGAACTGCTGATTACCGATTTCGACAAATTATATAAAACGCCAAACTACTCAAGTAGTACCGAACTGCGTAAAAGAAACATCCTTATAACTCCAAAAATAATAACTCTATTAACTAACAATTAACTGCATCGGATTAAGCGTCTCATTTCCAATTAAAATATACCTCTGAATTGAAATTTGAATGAAATACAGGGTCATGAAAAATCGAAGAATGTTTAAAACAGGATTACAAATATCTCGGCAACTAATAATCCGATAGACTTCGTTTTATATGCAAAATGTGTGATATTTATTGCCTTTTACGCCCATTCCTTAGAACAAAAAAATTCGAAAATTTTTATATACCTTTCATCAGAACGAATTTTTCGAGAGTCCGAAAAAATAGTTCCGGATAATCGAGGTTGCTGATATTAAATAGGGTTCGTCCCATTCTTACATACTAACCACATACAAAATTTCAAGTCTCTATCTCAATTCGTTCGGGAGATAGAGCGTTTACAGACAGACAGACAGACAGACGGACGGCAAAATTTTTTTTCTAAAAATATGTTTTTCGGAATCTCCACTATCAAAAACGTGTAAATCCGTCAAAAAAATTGTTTCGATTTTCAAAACGATTGCAAGACTTACCCTATACTACGTATGATGGGTAAGTAAAAAAAAAAAAAAAAAAAAAAAAAAAAAAAAAAAAAATGGAAAATGGGTACTACTTGGTTATCCCGTCCACCAAAAAAAACTATCGCCAAACTATAAGATAAAATACTAATAATGGCTGATCGTAAATGTCACATTCAATGACATTAAATAAGATACACGTGTTTGAAACTTCATTAAGGGATTTTTATTTCGACTTTTTATTTGTATTTTCATTAATATTTTACTAATTATTATTATTATTATTATTATTATTATTTGTTATTTAAAATAAAAATTATGTCAACATGTATAGTTTGCCGATTTGTATAATTTGGCGAAATTGGTCGACGGGATAACTAAGTAATGCCGGAAAATGATATTTTCAAAGACTAAAATTTTAAAGACTTATAAATAAATTCTATATTCAAATTAATCATTAATCATCATCTATGTAATAAAAGCCTAAGTCATGTGACTGTCATCAACAGTTACGTGCTGACCCCTTCACTTTTTATATGCCACACGGTCATTTTGCTACTATTATAAGCTAGTTTGGCGCAGATGATTGAATCGCCAAGTAGAATTCCATCGCCATCATTTCATTCAAAATATAAACCCTTCACTAATTTCATTTTAAATAAGTATATATCAGATACATTTAAAATACACGTCTTTGATCTCTAATAATAAAGTAAAGCCTAAGTAATGTAACTCCCATAAGTAAAAACGGTCTACCTAATTCGCTTTTCACATATGCCAAATAGCCATTGTTAGATTACTAATATGTACTCCGGCATTCAATTTCTTTACTGAATTGGGAGTTTAATAAAACTACGAAAATGATAAAATAAAAAAAAATACCTCTATTCAATTAAAAAATAATAACGTTTACACATTTCATTAAAAAATACTACCTATCTTATTTTATAAAAATCTACAATATTAAAAATATTTTGTTTTTCATTTTCAATATTTTTATTCACTATGTACCAATACGTACATCTTTGGAATACAAAACAAATATATCAATGTAAAACTATTGTTGCCAACAACATCAAAATAGTTGAAATAAATAAATAAATATAATAACTTAATCACATTTGAGGAATTGCTAAAAGCCACTGAGTTCAGTTTATCACGTAACAGCCATTTTTAAATAAAATTATCTTTCCCAATAAATCTGCATAAAAATTACATTTTTAGAAATATCGTTCAAAAATAAAGTACTTTTCGGCTAGCCGTTTGAGTGATAAATTACATTAAAATATAAACATATTCTGAGATAAGTGAGTAAAACATTTTTTTGTCGAGAAGGATGAAATGTAATCAGGCCCATAGCTAAGGGCCTGATTACATTTCATGGACGGCATTTCATTACATTACTATGGGCGGCTCAGTCCCCCCCTAAAATATTTTGAATCTCCCCCCAACTGGAAAAGATTTCAAGATCACTAAATGAGTTTCTGTTCCAAAAATTCAAATGAGATTCTGTGTAAAAATCTAATTTAGTTTTGAGATCCTTTCCTAGTTTTGCAGAATTACTATATTGTATCTAAAAATAATTGTTTCAATACTCCCTCATCCTATTTGTACATATGAAGCTAACATGATGTTTAATTTGCACCATAGGCCAGTCAAATTGTCAGAAAAAAGGCCGATAGATGCAAAAACTCTGCTAGAAGATTTTATGTTTTTAAAATGTTTATGGGGATGCTAGTAACAAGAATTAAAGGTTTTCCAACAAAATATCTCGAGGCTAAACTTTGTGGAGTCAAATAACCACAAACTTTTTGCACTTTTTCAGTTTTTTGCCTATAACTCAAAAATTATAAATTTTTTGTGTATAATAATTAGTTACAAAAAGAAATCGCATTAAATTCTCTACAAATTTCATTATAAAATTGTTTTCCTAAAACTGTTATGAAGCGCACGACAGCTTTCTGAAAATGACCCTTTTTTTTATTTTACAGAAAGTGACCTATTTTTAACTTCCCAACCCAAAAAACTTTCTTTTATCACTAATAATGAAAATCAAATACACATATTGATGGATGAGAAATCAATTTTTTTAGAAAAGCAGGGAGAAGAAGTACAAATTCTGGAAAACCGTATAAGAAAATCAATTATGAAAGGAGGGAGTAGCAATTAAAAAAAAGCTGCGAGATTAGTTGACAGTGCATCAACCTTTCCCGAAAGTGATTATGTAACGTGCATCAGCAGTGAATTTATTGGAGGAGCTGTCTCTGATAAACTGTCATTTGGCGGGTGAAGTGGCAGAAGTCAGATTGCGAAAATTTCAAGAGTGTAAAATTCAAGAAAAAAGTTAAGGCAGTAATTTTGGCTTCTGTTTCCAGTTTAAGATTCGAAAACGTTACAGATACTTCTGTTCATCCATTGACTCTATCCAAAGGGTTTGTTTAATGAAACAGATTGATGAAGACGTGTTGTCTACTAACATATGAACTTGTTCCCTATCCGATGTCTCTGTTCTCCGACGAAGGCATGTGAAAAGGAATAAAATATTCGCTCTACAGTGCGGTTATCCCATTAGACAATCTAAATCTCTTTGGAAAATATAAGTTTTTTGTTGTTGAAGAAGGGTACCTTCTTCATGGAGTAACTTGGTCTCGAAGTGTTTTCTTTAAATTTATTATTAAAAGCTATATTTCTTACCTTGAGAAAAATTTTGGATCAATGGTAGCGATTGAGTTTTATGGTTATCCATCTGACAGAGAACAGAATGGAACGAAAAATGCAGAAAGAGTACATCAATCTAAAATGCATTCTTCTCCTGAAGTCATTGCGGCAGAATTGCTGAATAGAGTCCCTCAAGACAAGTCTCTAGCCAATGACAGAAACAAGAGTCGCTTCATCTCATTGCTTAAAACAGAATTTCAAAATACAGAATTCAAGTTGATCAGGCAGAAGAAGACGCTGATGTCGTGATAATTACTTTTCATTGTTGATTGTTGCCATTTCAAGAGCAAAATCTTTTGAAAGTGTCGTAATTGTCGGAGGACATTGACCTTCTCGTGATCATGACGAGCTAGGGCTATCAACACAGAAATCTGTTTTTCCAAAAACCAGGAAGAGGTAACATCGAAACCAAGTGGTTTTCAACCATGTCATACAAATACAACTACAACAATGTTCTTTTTACTCTTGCAATCATCGGATGCGATGCAACATCCGCTCTTTTTGGACAAGGAAAGTCAAACTTTTGAAACATTTTGAAAAAACATGATCAGCTTGAAGGAATAGCCTGCGTGTTCAATAAATCAGATTCTACCCGTCAAGAAATCATCACGACTGAATAAAGTTCAATATTCTTCTATGCAGTAGATGCATAGATATCACACATAATTCGAATACCTTGAGATTCCAGTTATTTGCTAAATCTGCCACAAAAAGCAAAGTTCATCTTGCAAGATTACCACCGACGAAAGAGGCTGTGCAGCATCATTTTCTCCGATGCTATCATCAGGTACAAGCTTGGCTAGGAAACAATATCCCTCTTGAAGAATAGGAGTAGGTTCGCGGGGCGAACGGTCTCTTTCAGCCAGTTCAAATGTGCTAAGACCCAGCACTTGAATCCTTTCTCCATGTTGTGTCATGTAGCTGTAAAAAAGGGTGCAGCAAAGCAGCTTCTTGCCAAAATCAGGACTCAAATGCTCGGCAACTTGTAAAAACTGTAACGGGATCAACTGCGAAAATGTCGATGACATTATTTATCCAGAAGAAGAGATTGGCAAACCTGATGCCTGGGAAACTATCGAAATCAGCAATGACGAGGACTTTCAGTCAGATAGCTGATGTCGCAACTTACTCAAAGAATATCAAGGCTATTGAAAAACAAGAAATCTGCTCATTTGGTCCTCAAGCTGAGGTTGAAGAACCCTTTCCATTAACCAGAAAGCGTTCCAGACTTTATTAAATACATGAAAAATGTCATCGTAAGTATTTTTTACTTACATTCAGTTAAATGCCTAATATTAATGTTCTCCACTTCAGCTCTAAATACAAAAAAAGTTACAATGTTCTTAATTATTTTACAATGTTACCGTTGTAATTGATCATGATTGCTATAATGTAAATGCCTGTAATACTATTGAGATACATTAAAGAGAATAATGAAAAATGGTGTCAAGTTTCCATTTTGCGATTTTTCCACAAAGTTAGAAAAAAAGGGTCATTTTCAGAGAGCTGTAGCGCACTTCATAATAGTTTTAGAAAAACAATTTTTGAATGAAATTTGTAGAGAATTTAATATTCTTCCGTTTTGTAACTAAGCATTATACACAAAAAAATTATAATTTTCAAATTATAGGCAAAAAACTGAAAAAAGTCCGAAAATTTTGTGGTTTTTTGGCTCCAAAAAGTTTAGCCTCGAGATTAATATCGAGATAACCATTAATTCTTGTTACTAGCATCCCGATAAACAGTTTTAAAACAAAATCTTCTAGCAGAATTTTTGCATTTATTTATGACAATTTGACTGACCTACCAGTTATACACTCAAAATTTTCATCATCATGTACTTTTCTTAGCATAAAATGAAGGTATTACAACAGTTTAATAAGAAACATAGTACCTAAAATGTAAATATGCACTAACTTATCTTTCTACGTCAGAGAGAGAGAGAGAAAATTATGAGCCCCTCAACCTTTCTTGAGCCTCCCTATCATTCATTTCTGGCTACGGCTCTGAATCTATAACAACAAACAAGATACGAAATGCAGCCACGATAGTAAACAATTCTCGATTTCTTAATCAGAATCTTTCGATTTGTCGAAGAATAAAATAAATAAATTGCAAATAAAAGTAATATATTGCGCTTTAACAAGCATTTCAAGGCGACCAAATTGGTCGCCAGAGGCGACTAGTAATAATAATAAACATCACTTTTATGATGATCATAACAGTCATATATTACGTACGCCATGCATTAAACATTAATTTAAACAGTTCATAAGAGTCTTTTTCATATTAAACATTACTATTCCTAAGACCAATGATAAAAAAACAGTAGTTTATACATATAGGACTTTAACTGTTTAAAATATGCATTTTTTTTCTTTTGATGGACTCTTCTGATGACTTCTGAACCCCTCATATTGCGTACGACGTGAATTAAACATCAATATCCCTGACGTAAACATTAATATTCTTCATAATAAACAAATTTTAATTGAATTTCAGTTTTACAATTTTTGGAACTGCAAATTTTTAAACTTCCAAACATCGCATATTTTAAATTTTTACCTCTTTGCGTAGAGAAAAAAAATGCACTTTTAAATAAAATTTGTTTGAAATCTTTATTACGATTTGTTTTCAAATTATAATTTTTTTAAAGTTTTTATTACTTTTTTCTTGTCATTGTGGCAACAAAAGTATTCCATTTTTGGACATTAAACATAGACCAATCAGAAAACGAATAAAATAAAAAAGTTGCGGAATTCAACCAATAAAGAGATTCAGATATACTTCAGATTTCCCAGCTCTCTATCGTGGGCAACAACTATTTTCCAAAAAATTCATAATTTTTAAATATATATATAACTGGTATTTGAAAACGATATTTTCACAAAATTGGCGCAAAAAAAAAAGATCGTGCCAAACCCAGTGCGTATATTTCATCTGTACCAAAACTTTTATTTATATATGTATATATACATACAAACGTTTTGTTTATGCTGTAACGTTCTGAATTTCCTCATTAGCACACTGTCGATAAAGGCAGATGCTAGCACGTGTAAATACCCTCTGACAAGTACGAAACATTTTGTGTATAATAAAACTTCAACTTTCCAATTATCTAAGCAATAAATTCCACTTAAAACCTCTCCAACTGACGTTATAAAAACCGTATTTCAGACCAAGAACTTAACGTTAGACAGTTTGAATATAATAAATCTACACTACTTGAGCTGTCTGATTTACCCTCTTAATGATCGGCAATGATCAAAGAAAACTGCTTTATATATATGCAATTTCCAAGAGGTTCAAGAGAGGATTTTTGGTTTTGACTCTGAAGTGAGTCGACCTAGCTCGCCAGTCGGGGCGCATTTTTGCCCCGTAAAAAGTGAAGTCCGTCACGGCCATCGTCTGATTGTTATAACTCTGGAAAGGCCCAAAACCCACGCGCAACTGTGAAACAGCTGCGGACAAGAGTACATAGTGTGCTCTTATTTTAATCTTCTATATATTTTTTCCAATTCTAATTTTCTTCTGTTTTGCTGTGCTGTGTGTTGCTGTAAATAAAGCTTTACCAAAAGTCATCATGGATTTATTCAATACGTCACAGCAAGTTGAATTGGTGTCAGCAGTTGAATGGAGTTTTAATCAGAAGAAATAGTGATTGGATTTTCTTAGCGGAAGAAGATAAGCAGATCATCTTTCCGAAAACGGAGCCTCCCTGATCCTTTGGTAGAGAAACGAACGACTGGAATTTCCTGGGATACGTCGTTCCTCGGAGGCGGAGGTGAAACGGTTTTCTGACCCTCGACCCTTGTCAGCTGATAAAAAAAGAAGAAGAGGAGCGATTTTGTTGTGACCTACTTTCGGGAAAGAAAATAGTGAAACAGTGTTTGTTTTTAGTGCCGTGTTTGGTGATTGCGCGCAATTCTGTGTGAGTGCTTACAGATTGTGACTTTCCGGTTTCTTTTTGGATTAAAAATTTGGAGAGGTATAAAAGCTTCAATGGGGTAAGTCATTCCATTTCAAAAAGTTCTTGAGTAAACAATTTTATGTAGATAAAAAAAGGAAAAATATTTATAGAAGAAATTTTTTTTGTTGTAAATGTTAAACTCAAATTGTACAAGTACATATAAGGGAAGCATTTTTTTTATATATATGTATGGGTATAAAGATCATGGTTCTTTTTCTCCTCTGATTTTTATGTATGTAAAATTTAAAATTTGTTTTTAGTTATTTTAATAGTTAAAATATGTCTATATGTAAAAGAAAAATTTCTATAGATATAAATATTCAAAAAAATATAGAAAGATATAGAAAATTTTTTTTTGATATCTTTTGGAAGTCTTGATAAAAGAATCAACATTAAATGTGTACATTTTGATTTTTATATGTAAATTTCTATTAAAAATTATAAGTAGAATAAGGTAAAAATTTTATTAAAATGGCGTACTTAGGCAAAGGTAAGAAAGATGATGTAATTAAATTAATCGATGAACTGGAAATACCTAGACTGGGCACCGAAACTAGGACTCAGTTAAAGAATTTAATTGTGAATTCAGATGATTACAATGAAGATTTTGTATCCGAGATATATGATAATATTTTAAGAGAAAGTCAGGAAGCGGCTGAGAGAGAGGAACATGAAATAGCTAGACAAATAAATTTAGAGCGCGAAGAATTATTAAGAAAAGAAAATGCTGAACGTGAGTGTAAAAAAATGGAACAAGAACGAGAGTTGAGGCAGAAAGAGTTAGAATTAAATTTTGAATTAGAAAAATTAAAGTTAGAGAAAGGAATCCCCGCATCGAGTTCAAATTCAAATGACATTAATTTGCGTCCTTCAGAATTAAATTTGAAAAAACTAATACCCGAATTCGACCCCGAAAAAACAGATATCAGTTTGTATTTGGTTCTGTTTGAACGACAAGTTAAAAGAGCTAAAATTAATAAAGAAAACTGGGTGTCCCACTTAATTAGTTTATTGCCAATTGATATTGTAACGATTATAGCAAGAGAAGCCGAAGATTTAGCGGAGAATTATGATCACATTAAATCAATTCTTTTAAAACGTTATAAATTAAATGCAGAATCATTTAAAGTTAAGTTCTTACAGCACGTCAAACGTCCGAGCGATACATGGAAGGATTTCGGTTTCGAGTTACGAAATTATTTGCAGGAATGGCTTGCAGGTTTGGAAATAAATTCGTTTGAGCAACTCACCGATCTTTTAATCGCAGACCAAATCAAAAAACGCGCTAAGCCAGAGATGAGAGAACACTTCTTAGATAAGTGGCCGTTAATTAAAAGTGAGGCCGAAATTACCGAACTACTTGATGGTTTTGATAGCATTCGAGCGTCGACGCCGAAGAATAGAGATAATAAGCATGAAAAAGCTCGTATGCAAATTGATGATAAATTTAGAGGAAGTAAACCCCGATATACACCCTCCTTTGGCGTTACTAACACACAAGCGGATATAAATAGAGACAGGGCATTCGAAAGGAGAGTTAAATTAAAATGTTTTATTTGCAATTCGGAAAACCATCTAAAAAGTTCGTGCCCAAAATTGCAGAAAAAACCACCTTCAGGGTCAGTAAACAACCTCCAGGAAAAAAAAGGAGAAGATTTGTTAGAAACATATACTTTTCAGGGAACGGTAAATGGATATAGAATAGAAATCTTAAGAGATTCCGGAGCTACGTTGGATTTAGTTTGTCGGAAATACATAAATCCGAATGATTTTTGCGGTGAGCAAATATGGATTAAGCAACCCTTAAGCTTGGAGTTAGTTTGTCTACCGTTAGCAGTTGTAGAAATATCGGGAGATTTTGGTAAATTACGGACAAAGGCGGCCGTGTGTGGAAACCACTTGAACCAAAATCGATATTTGCTAGGGAACAAAACGGCAGAATTGATTAAAGAAAAAACGGGGTATGAGTTTTTTTCGGTGGGTCAGGTAAATGCCGTACAAACGAGAGCGCGTGCAAAGCGCATGGAGAAAGTTGCCGAAAGGGATCGGCAGGAAAAACTTGAAACGGAAGTTTCAGAAGGGTTGAATCGAGAGTCGAACGATGAAGCAGGGATTTTAGTTCCGACGGTAGAAGAGGAACCGATAGAAATTCCCGCTTTAGAGGCCGGAGCGCCAGAGTTAGGGTTATTGAAGATAGATAAACAAGGTTTTATCGATGCACAACGAAAGTGCGCGGAAGTAAGGGAATTGCGGAGTCGTTTGGATAAACCAAACGGGGAAAATGCAAATCGTGTATATTCGATTAAAGATGATTTTCTAGTGAAAAATCGCGAGGATCGATTTGGAAATGTGACGAGATTGCTGGTAATTCCAAAGCCGTTAAGGGAAGCGGTAAAATCGTTGTGTCACGAAGGGACGTCGGCACATTTGGGTTGTACTAAATCCAAGGATAAGTTAAATAGATATTTTTTCTGGCCAAATTGCAATAAGGAGATGGAAGATTTTGTACGTTCTTGCGATTTCTGTCAGAAAGCAGGGCGGCTAAATGAAAAAAAGAAAGCCCCCTTAAAATTAGCACCAGTGATTCAGGAGGTGTTTTCCAAGTTAAACATTGACGCTTGCGGTCCGTTACCTCTGACCACAAATGGGAACCGTTACATTTTAACAGCGATGTGTATGGCATCGAAATATCCTGAGGCAATACCCTTAACAGATTTAAGTTCCGTGAAAGTAACTGAGGCATTATTAGACATTTTTTGTCGCACAGGTTTTCTTTCTGAGTTACAGTGTGATCAGGGAAAATCGTTTACCTCAGCATTAACTACAGAATTTCTAGAGAAATTCGGCATAAAGGTAAGCCATAGTTCTGTTCACCACCCACAAAGTAATCCTGTCGAACGATTTCATAGAACTATGAAACGGCTTATGAGAGCGTTATGTTTAGAGTCCGGAGCGGACTGGGATAAGCATTTACCAGCGATACTGTTAGCACTCAGAACTGTAACACATGAGAGTACGGGATACACTCCATCAGAATTAGTGTACGGAAAAAATTTACGCACACCAGAAACATTAATTGCGGAAAAATGGCTGGAGCCACCTTTAGAAAACGATTTAGTTACGGAACATGTGTTCAATTTAATTAACAGGTTAAAGCGATGTCGTGAGATAGCAGTTACGCGAGTGGAAGATTTACAAGTCAAACGAAAGAATTGGTACGACAAAAATGCTATCAAACGAGAATTTAAAGAGGGTGACTTAGTTTTAGTCTTGGCGACATCGAGACCAAATAAATTATCAGTTCAATGGATTGTTCCTGGGACAGTAAAAAGTAAAATTTCGGAAACGAACTATGTTGTCGAAATACCGGGAAAAAAAGTAAAGACCCAAATATATCACGTAAATATGTTAAAACCATATTATACGCGAATATTATGTGAATCTACTAGACTTCGAGATTTATCCTAAATCATTGGAAGACCAAGACTTAGAGATTCCGTATCTAGAGAATGGTCCTATGGTATATGATTTTGAGGAAGTAATTCGTAGCAGTGATTTAGAAAATCTATTGAGCAAAAGTCAGATAAATCAATTGCATGAGGTGTTAAATAGATTTTCAAAGTGCTTTTCTAACAACCCTGGTCTTACAGACTTAGTTGAGCACGATATCATTCTTGATAGCGATACTCCGATTAGGTCAAAACCGTATAGATTTTCTCAAAGACAGACTGATATTTTAAAAGATGAAATCCAGAAAATGTTAAAGTTAGGTATTATAGAGGTAGGAGAGTCAGACTACACTTCTCCGATGATATTGGTAGAAACTCCCGGAAAAGATCCCCGGCCATGCGTTGATTATCGCCGCTTAAATAGGATCATTAGAACCGAATATTTTCCTCTTCCGAATATCGAAGAAAGAGTTGAGAAAGTATCATCTGCTAAATTTATAACGGTCTTAGATCTAGCTAAGGGGTACTGGCAAATCCCTTTAAGTCCAAGAGCCCAACGGTACGCTGCTTTCTGTACAACCTTTGGTACTTTTAAATGTTTAAGAATGAGTTTCGGTTTAAAAAATGCTCCCTATTTCTTTAGCAAACTCATGTCCGAGTTACTCAGAGAATTCGAGGAATTTGCTGTTCATACTTAGACGATGTTGCTATATTTTCAAATACTTGGGTAGACCATTTACAACATATAAGTTTGGTTTTGGAGAGAATTGAAAAGGCAAATTTGAAAATAAAACTTTCAAAGTGCAAGTTTGCGCAAAACCATGTCAAGTATTTGGGGCATATTGTAGGAACCGGTACAAGATCACCCGCTGAAGCAAAAGGAGAAAGTGTTAAAAACTTTCCGACCCCTAAAACGAAAACGCAGATACGCGCTTTCTTAGGTTTAGCCGGATATTATAGTAGGTATATCCAAAACTATTCGGTAATAGCTGCGCCTTTAACGGACGCGCTAAAAGGGAAAACAAAAAAGGGCGAAATCACTTGGACAGCTGAATGCGAAGAAGCATTCCGCAGGTTAAAAAAGAGTTTAACAGATACGCCAGTTTTGCATGCACCGAACTTTAAAAAAGAATTTTTAGTTCAAACGGACGCTTCAAACCGAGGCATGGGAGTTGTATTAAGTCAAGAGGATGATAGAACATGTGAAGAACATCCAGTTCTCTATTTAAGCAAAAAGTTCTCAGAAGCGGAAAAACGGTACAGTACTACCGAACGCGAATGTCTGAGTATAATCTTTGCAATAAAGAAATTGCATTACTATTTGGACGGTAGGAAGTTCAAAGTATTTACAGATCACAATCCCTTACGCTGGTTGAGATCAAATGCTAGTTCTAATCCTAGGCTTATGAGATGGGCTTTAGCCTTACAACCCTACGAGTTTGAAATAATTCATAGAGCAGGCAAAAACAACAAAAATGCGGATGGTTTGAGTAGAGCAGAAATGCTAGAGAAAAAAGAGTAAAAATCTTTTTATATTGAACATTTTTATATTGATATTCTATTATTTTGTACAGTATTGTTTAAGAAATTATGCAACTATAATATGTGTTTGTGTTTTTATATTTGAAGTAGCAAAGTTAGAAATGTTTGCAATTGCATAAAATCTTTCCATAAGAAAGTTCTGGTTGTTTATATTGAAATATAAACAACATGTGTAGTAAAACATGTGTATATTGTACTTAATTGTGAACTTTCCTTATGGGTACTTGTGTTCATTATGTTTAAAGGTTTTTTTTTTTCAAAATTTAAAGTTAAATTTTAAATTGGGTTAAGGCTGTTTGCCAGCAAATGCAGATTAACTCAAGATCTTTTTGTTTGTTGACTAACCCTTTATATATGAATTTTTCCCTTAAGAAAAATTCTTGCTAAGAGGGGAGGACTGTAACGTTCTGAATTTCCTCATTAGCACACTGTCGATAAAGGCAGATGTTAGCACGTGTAAATACCCTCTGACAAGTACGAAACATTTTGTGTATAATAAAACTTCAACTTTCCAATTATCTAAGCAATAAATTCAACTTAAAACCTCTCCAACTGACGTTATAAAAATCGTATTTCAGACCAAGAATTTAACGTTAGACAGTTTGAATATAATAAATCTACACTACTTGAGCTGTCTGATTTACCCTCTTAATGATCGGCAATGATCAAAGAAAACTGCTTTATATATATGCAATTTCCAAGAGGTTCAAGAGAGGATTTTTGGTTTTGACTCTGAAGTGAGTCGACCTAGCTCGCCAGTCGAGGCGCATTTTTGCCCCGTAAAAAGTGAAGTCCGTCACGGCCATCGTCTGATTGTTATAACTCTGGAAAGGCCCAAAACCCACGCGCAACTGTGAAACAGCTGCGGACAAGAGTACATAGTGTGCTCTTATTTTAATCTTCTATATATTTTTCCAATTTAATTTTCTTCTGTTTTGCTGTGCTGTATGTTGCTGTAAATAAAGCTTTACCAAAAGTCATCATGGATTTATTCAATACGTCACAATGCATATTATATTGAGTCGTTCGGAAAGTCGTTTCCGTTTGGGAAAATCAATTCGTACCGGAAAAATTTGTCCATTTATATCTAAGTATTATATATCGGAAACAATGTATAATAATTAAGTAATAGAATTTTCCGGTACGAATTGATTTTCTCAAACTGGAAGGACTTTCCGAACAACCCAATATTATTTATTTTTTTTGTCTAAATTCTGTTTCTATATAAAAGTAGATAAATGCATTCTGCATATTAAATAAATTGTATACATATGGAAAAATGCTTGCGTATATGAAACAGTAAATAAAATAAGCTGCTGTAAAATACGTTACCGATTTCCTTTTTTTGCCAAGTAGCTATATAGAAAAAATACTGTTATTTATTTATTTTTTTATTCATCGTATTTTAAATGGGATGAAATGAAAAAGTGTAATTTAAATGCATCGGAAAAATGCATTTCAAATTTATGTCTTTTAATTAAGGTTATATATTTCAAATTCCATGTTTTATAAGTTTTATTTTAAACGAAATAATGACAGTGGAACAATTTTTGACGATTTATCACATATACCCGACTAACATAAAAATAGCAAAATGGTAACCTTGGCATATAAAAAGTGAAGTGGTCAACCCGGAACTGTTGATGACAGTCACATGACTTAGGCTTTTATTATATGGATAGTAAACCAGACTGGAAAGGGTTCAAGGTCATAAGTTTTATGACATTAAAATTTCAAGTTCCCTAATTTATATTTTATGTACCTCTGTTCCCCTTCCTACAGATTTTTTTCAATTAAAAACAGACTTTTCAGAATTAATTTTCAACAGATTAATTATTATATTACATTGCTAAATATAATATTAATGAATAATGCTTTATTAAAATCACAGAAAATATTCAACATACATTAAAAAACTAAAATTTTTAATATAACGATTGCGTGCAACCTTATAGTCCAAGAGCCGAACGAAAACCCTAAGTCATCGAGCACAAGAAAAAAAAATCCTTTATATTATGAAAGAGTAGTTATAGAGGAATCTAATGATCCATGTCTGCTGGAAGCAAAGTGGTGCATAAGCCAAAAATGAATACCAGTAGTGATTGACTCGTAGGCTTAGAGCATTGTGTTTTCCTGCACCCAGTGTTTACTTACTTTTGATTGTACGGCAAACACAATGATAGACCTACGAGTGAGCCACTGGTGGTATTAATTTCTAGCTTTTGCACCACTTCACTTCCGGCAGACATGGATCATTAGATTTCCCTGTTACTACTCTTTCATAACATAAAGGATTTTTTCTTGTGCTCGGTGACATAGGATTTTGTGCGGTCGGCTCTTGGACTATTACATTCAAACCACTAATTTTTAGTTTCAGTTTCTGTATTTATTAAAGTAAATATCATCATCATCATCATCATCATCATAATCAACCGTTTTCGATCTACAGCTGGATGCAAGTCTCCCTCAATCATTTTTCCAATGTTTCCTGTCTAATGCTTTCGTAATCCAATTTACACCAGCCACTTTTCTAATTTCCTCACTCCATCTTACCTGTGGTCGTCTTCTTGACCGTTTTACATCTCTTGGATACCACTGTAGTATATTTGTGCTCCATCTATTGTCTTGCCTTCTTGCAATGTGCCCAGCCCATTTCCATTTTGGCTGCTTGATTCTTACAAGGATGTCAAAGACTTTTGTCTGATTATACATAAGCCTGTATTTGTTTAATATATTACATCACAAATATTTTAGTGTCAGATGGTTACGTTTTTAAATCTTAATAAATATAAGAATCAAAAATATATGCTAATTACAATAAATTAAAATTCAATTCGATTAGTTGACAGAAAGTTGACAGGCATCGTCGATGTTATAAATTTATACATTCTTGTGAAAAATTATGTGTCTATGACGATTTTTTTCTATAGTGCGCGCAAGTAGAACACATACACCATCTTGAAATTAAAACATATGCTAAGTTAAAAATAAATTAAAGAGGGTATTAAAACACGTATTTTTAATTTAAAATTAAAAAAGAAAATGTTTTCACATGGTTTATTTTGTTTAATTAAAAATTGTATTATTACTTTTTAATTAAAAATAAGGAAAAAATATCTATTTTTCTGAAAATTTAAAGTGTTTCTTTAACAGAAATTTGTTTTTAATAATGATTTTTATCAGGTAATTGATTCAGCGGAGGATCAGGATTTTTTTTAAAGGATTCAGATTAAATCAGATTAATTGATATTATCAGATAAAGGATAAGGATTTTATTACTCTGTAGAACACATGGATTGAATTCCTCAAGCGATGACATTTGATTTGCTGGAGTAGAGATCTTCAACGTGTGTCCCGCGGGCCACCTAAACATATTTTTACTTTCTTCTATCTTTACAAGAAGAAAGTATTGGATTCATGAAAATTTTCGACTTCCGGTTTTCGACAGATTTATACGTTTTAGAAGGTCCTGAACACGTTTTGACTATTTTTAGAAAATGTCTGTCTGTGAGTCTGTCCGTCTGTCTGTGAGTCTGTCTGTATGTGACAAAAAATTTGTGGGCGCTCTATCTCAAGAACTAATGCTCAAAATTTAATAAAATTTTATATTCAGTTAAACCTTGATATGAATTAGTGCCTATTGGTTTTTGGTGAAAATTGGCCAGCAGGTGGCGCTGCTATGCCACGTTTTTCATGATTTTCATGATAGCTATATCTCAAGAACTAATGCACAGAATTTCACCAAACTTCAGATTCCGCGATACCTTGAGATACATAGCCGCTGATAAGGCTTTGGTATGAACTGCCCTATAGGTGGCGCTGCTATGCTACATTTTGCACGATTTTTGCGATAGCTATATCTCAAGAACTAATGCAGAGAACTTCATCAAATTTTAGTTTCTTTTACACTAGAATATATAACATAATTAGACGCTGATTACATTTTGGTATTAACCTTGCAACAGGTGGTGCAGCTATGCTGCATTTTGCACGATTTTTCCGATAGCTATATCTCAACATCCAACGCACAGAATTTCATCAAACTTTAGATTTCGTTACAAAATGACATATAACATAATTACACGATGATTACGTTTTGTTATAAATCCTTCAACTGATGGTGCTGCTGTGCTATATTTTACACGGTTTTTTTTTAACTAGCTATATCTCAAGAACTAATGCACAGAATTTCATCAAACTTCAGATTCTTTTACACCATAACATAATTAGACGCTTTTTTACGTTTTGACATAAATTGTCCAAGATATGGTGTTGCTGTGCTACGTTTTGCAAATTTTTTGTTATAACTATATCTCAAGAACCAATGGACGAAATTCCATCAAATTTCAGATTCTGTTAGGTCTTGACATCAATAGATGCTTATTAGGTTTTAGTATAAGTTGCCCAACATGAGGCACTACTAAGCTCATTTTCTCAGAATATTAATTAAATTTTGCGTGTTAGGCTTTTCGGATACCAGAATCTCATTAGGCTTGGTCAAATGTTCGAGGAAATTCGATAGTGGGTAACTTTGGGGTCACCACGTTTTTTGTTTAAATATTAAAATGTACTTATGCGATAGAAGAAAGTTTCGGGATTGACACATCCAACTAGTTTCAGAAGAAATTGTGCTAACTGACCGAACATTGCAACGAAAGACGAAGATTATCTTTTAGAAATTTGCTTGAAAACCGACTTTCAGGATAAAAGGTTGAACATCCCTATACTAAAAGGTTTTTCCTTTTTTACTTACCCATCATGCATAGTATAGGATAAGTCTTGCAATCGTTTTTGAAATCGAAAATGTTTTTGACGGATTTACACGTTTCAGATACTGAAGATTCCGAAAAACATATTAAAAAAAAAATGCCGTCCGTCCGTCGGTGTGTCTGTCTGTAAACGTTCTCCCGAACAAATTGAGATAGAGACTTGAAATTTTGCGTGTACTTAGTATGTAAGAATGGAACGAAGTCTATTTAATATCAGTAATCTCGATTATCCGGAACATTTTTTTTCGGACTCTCGAAAAATTCGTTCTGGAGAAAAGTATATAAAATTTTCGAAATTTTTTATTTTAAGGAATGGACGTAAAAGTCAATAAAACAACACAAATTTTGAATAAAGGACAAAGTCGAACAGATTATCAGTTGCAGAGATATTTGTAATCCTGTTTTCCACACTCTTCCATTTTTCATGATTCTGTATTTCATTCAAATTTCAATTCAAAGATGTATTTTAATTGCAAATGAAACGCTTAATCTGACTCAGTAAACTGTTAGTTAATATGATTATTATTTTTGGAGTTATAAGGATATTTCTTTTACACAATCCGATACTACTTGAGTAATTTGGCGTTTTATATAATTTATCGAAATTGGTTAATCAGCAACTCATTAATAGAGCATTACTATGTATATTAAAACTATTTAAATATGCGTTTAAATTATGTTTTGGAATTACAATGCATTTTATAAATAGTTTACACGTGTCTTATTTTTATATATTATATTATGTATATCCATGATAGATAAGTATTACGGTGGCCCCCAACGACTAGTTTCTTTTACACACATCAAGCTTGTGTCGCTGACTCTATAGAACATGGATTGAATGATTTTTTCCCCCTTCAGAATTCCTTCTTTTTTCTTAAAGTACTTGAGATGATGAAAAACTTATGCCATAGAAACCTTAAATAAACTGAATTAAAGAAACTCTTAGAAAAAATATACTTTTCACTTATCTTCATTAAACAGATCAAATATCTTTTTCTGTATTTATTTCAATAAGCTGTCATTTTTGTTCCAGTTTTGCTAATGTCAGTGGTATGAGAAATGTATAGTTAAAGCTTTGTGTATGCGTTTGAATAATTTTTAATACATGTGGTGAAAATTTAAGAAAAGAAAAGAATTTTTCTCTTGAAAAGATTCTAGAAACAATCAAGAGAAAAAAAAAAAGGAACCTGATTCGACTTTTTAAGTGCCCACTTACTTTGTTTTCTCAGGCTGAACTGGAATTAATTATGAAGTGGAATGTACTTAATTATAAGAACAAGTGATGACAAAATGATTAAATTTATCACTAAAGACTTAGTCATTTGAAGTCTAAATACGGTGAAGTTTTCTTAATTGGTTAAGAGTATTAAATATTTAAAAATAATTCTTGTAAAAAAAAAAAAAAAAAAAAAAAAAAAAAAAACTGCAATTTTTACAGAAAAAATTGTATTTTTTATAAAATAAAACTGTTTTAAATAAAAACAGTTTTTTCCTGTAAAAGAAACTGAATTTAGTAAATTTTGCAGTAACAATCTGTATTTTTTTTACAGAAAATAACTGTTTTAATGAAAAATTACACATATTTTCTGTAAATAAAATGGTTTTAAACTGGCGCAAAAATTAACAGTTTTTCCCTGCCAATTTAAAAGTTTTTTTTTTTTTTTTTTTTTTTTTTTTTTTTAAGTGTTCAATGATTTTTTCCAATTTAATTGTTAATTTCTTTTTAATAATTTCCAACAAAGTTTAAAAGTGCTTATGAATTTGGTTTGTCAGGCCGCCTGTCTGGTTATATTTGGATTTTCATGCAATTGATGCATGTTAATGATGCTTACCATAACATGTCCGATATTGTATATGAAGTGCCTAGCCTTAATAATTCATTTACAGGGGCACTCAAACGTTTTCCGTTTAATTAGGGTCAATAGAAAAAAATCGTTTGCAAAATATTTTAATAATGCTATTTCAAATGTATTGAAATTTATATAAATATTTAAATCACTATAAAATAATTTTGAAAGAATAGGGCACTCATAGCATTTGTCATTATGGTCGCGTTGGTTATACAAGTATCTTATTTACCAAAAAATGAAAAACGCTACTCGATTCCAAATCCCCTCAATAGGCAGACTTGTCAATTTTTTACTTTTACAGTTAAAAATTAGTCAGAAAATGTATCAAACTTTCGCGTTTTTGAGAAGCTCATTTAAGAACCGCCAAGATGTATATATCCAAAGATTATGTTAACATAAATTCTTTATCATGATTAATAATTTTATAAATCATGTTGTCTGCTCTACACATCTTGAGAACAATTAAGTCTAGTTCCCACTCGGCTCGCCTATATGTAGAAAAAGAATGCAAGTCTGATCTCACTCCGGCACGACTCTGCTAATATATATATATATATATATATATATATTCTTTTATGAGAAAAGTATGAAAATGATGAAAAGATGAAAAAAATGTAAAAATGGGTGAAACAACAATGAACCACAAAAGAACAACACCAAAAAAAAAACAAAAGAAAATAAACTCCCTGCTCTTCAGAAGGTGGGAGGAGCAACAGGCATCAAAAAGTTATAAAAAAGTGTATCCTCACAGGTTTCGCAAGGCATCGCAAGGCATAAATGGGTACAATGTTAAAAATATGGATAATATTTATAATTTTTGTAATTTGTATGCTAATGTTAATGCTACTAAGAGATTCAAAAGGGGTTCTCATGTTAATTCAAAATTGTTAAATTGCTTGGTTCCTTCTGATTGGATAAAGGATAACGAAAAAAATTTTCTTGCTGTTTATAATGTTAAATTTGTTTAAAATGCTGTTTTTAGTTTAAAATTAAAAACACTTGATAAAATTAAGAAGGCTGTTGGGGGGTACAAGTTTTTAAATACACAATATAAAGATTTGCTTTATGATCTTTTGAATTTTAGATTGAAGTCATTTTCTATTTTTGAATATACAAAGGCTTTTTTTACTATAAATTTTCAACAGAAATCATTTGATGATTTCAAAATAAATAATTTCATTAGGCGATTTCATTTTCTGTTTCCAATAAAAAAGATTAATATAGTTGTTGCTTATAAATATGATATACCTCTAAGTAAGAAGCTTTTTAATTACAGATACATAGCTTTGACAGAGAATGATGCTGTTTCTTGAAATTGTAGGGTGGATTTTCCAGATTTTATAGATGATTTTCATGGGCATGTTGTAACTGGTAATTTAGAAATTATTAAGAATAAAAACTTAAAATTTTTGATGGGCTTCGGTACCAAATTCAGATTAAATAAAAAAATTAATAAAGATAATGCTGTTTTGAAATTTAAAGGTGATTTATCTGCATTTGTCTTAAAAATGTGTTACAAATTCAATGTGCCTTTTGAGGCTTTTAATGAATGGAGGTGGAGTATTTTAAATAGTTTTGTTAATTTTGTTGACTAAAAATTAAATAATAATCAATACACTTATCATCGTTTAAATAAAGAGGATTGCAGCTATATACAATTTTTACATAAAAATTTTGTTATTGTTCCTGTTGATAAGGCTTCATCTAATTATGCAATCATTTGAAAATTATTTTACATAGAAAAAGTTACTAATGAATTGAATGATACTAAATATTATCAAAAAATAATCTGAATCACAATGCAATTATTAAGAAATTTAGTGCTTATTCAAGAAAGGTTAAAAATCTTTATGCATACAATTTTCCTATTAATAATTTTCACAGTCTTCCTTTTCTGTTTTTGACACCCAAGTTTCACAAAAATCTTATAAAATTTAGATGTATATGCTGCAATTCCAGAGGTATTGGTAAAAGTTTCAATGTTAAGTTACAAGATTTTTTGAAGAGAATTTATGGTTTTTTAAAATTTAAATTTAAAAATTGTAGTTATTTTTGGTGTATTGATAACATTATTGAAGTTTTAAAGAAATTAAACACGCCTACAATGCCCACAAATCTGTTTACTTTTGATTTTGAAAATCTTTTTTCAAATATTCCTATTGATCTGTTGTTTAAAACTCTGGAGGATTTGTTTGATACTTTTTATATCGAGGAAGAGCTGGGTATTAATAGAGATTTTTTTCTGAGTTTATTTAATTTTTGTTTTTATAATAATTTTATAACTTTCAATGGTTCTATTTTTTATCAGGTATGTGGAATAGGTATGGGTACAAATTTTTCAAGCACTGCAGCTAACCTTTTTTTATTTTTTTACGAATATAAATTTATTTTAAATTCTAACAAATCATTCAGAGTTTTGAGGTATATCGATGACATAATTGTCTTCGATTACAATTTTTTGGAATCGATTGATCACGTTTATCCACCTTGTTTAAAGTTGAATTGTGCTTCAGATGATAATTTACATGTTGTTTTTTTAGATCTTGACTTAAATATTAAAAATGGTGAATTAGTTGTCAAATTATTTGATAAAAGGACTTTTTTAATTTTAAAACCCACTCCATGCCTCATTGGCACTACAATTTAAGTAAAAGAATTTTTGTAAATATTGTTTTAGGTCAAATAATTAGATATTATAATATATGTGGGTCGAAAAAAATTTTAGAAACACAAATTTTTAAATTTGCTGCAAACTTGTTTTACAATAATTTTTATCCTCATGATTTTATATTTTATTATGTAAATGAATTAAAAAAAAGGTTTCTTGAAGTGGCAACAGCAGGGCCAAACGCCATAATGGAGGTTGCTTCTTGGGTGTTGAATTTATGAGGATCTGTGAATGAAAGTCCGACAAGGAAAGTTCACAGGGCGATGGTTGTCAACATTTTGGAAGTGACAGACCAGATTTGAAAATGGAGAGAAATGAACAGCGGAAGGACAATTCAAGGAATTTTAATCTTTGAAGCTGGCCTGCTACCATCCTAGGCCTAACAGTTTTCCCGCTCATGCAAGTATGGAGGTGTAATGTGATAATTTTTTAACAGGTATCTTTTTTCTGTTTTCTTCACAGGTAAAGGTGGGGGCATCGCATTGCTGCATGTCTATTTAGTTTAGTTTATTGCTCCGTTATTGAGATTTTTCATGTTATTTTTGGAAATTTCAAAATATTTCATGTTATGTTACGAGTTGATTTATGTTATGGTTTTGTTGTTGGCTATTTTGTAAATTCAGTGTTTAATGTTAATTCATTTTATAGTTTTGGTTTATTATAAAAATTTTTTTAATTATTTTCAGTTATTTTTTTATATAATTGGAGTATGCAGTTTTGTGATGCCTTGCGAAACCTGTGAGGATACACTTTTTTATAACTTTTTGATGCCTGTTGCTCCTCCCACCTTCTGAAGAGCAGGGAGTTTATTTTGTTTTGTTTTTTTGGTGTTGTTCTTTTGTGGTTCATTGTTGTTTCACCCATTTTTACATTTTTTTCATCTTTTCATCATTTTCATACTTTTCTCATAAAAGAATATATGAACTTTGTGCAAAAATAGAGCTGCTATGCGCCGGTTGCATAAAGATAGTAATTTTTTTCACTCAGTTAAGGTATATATATATATATATATATGTATATATATATATTAAGCCTGGTTTACACACAATGTAACTGTCCAAAGCCTATCTCTACACTGTACAAGTTACATTTCTGTATTGATGTTGTCAAACTAGTATCGGCTCGTGACGTACATTTATACTTATTCTCGTTAAAGCTCTATTAATTGAAAATAGCTCATATTTTATCGTCTCTGCTTAAATATTTATAACGGGCCGGCAGTCCCGCTATTTTTTTTTATTTAAATATTTAAAGTAGAAATTTGAAAAATAAATTATTTAACTTATTTTTAAAAATTATATATTTGAAAGTAAACTTTTTTTTTCAAATTTTGTGGATTAAAATTAAAGTAAAACAATAAAAAATATTTGATGTATTTATCTTTAACGGTTTTTGAGTTATAGAATTTAAATTTGAGAAAGTGTGAATAAACTCATTATGAAGAAAAACGCATTTTTACAAGAAATCATTTCTATGACAATCATTTCTTTAAGGCTAGATTCTGAAAACAAACAAAAACGAAAAAAAAAAATCCTCTTCTAATTAAGATAGAAGCATGATTTAAATGTCATTACAAACATAAAAAACATAAAAAATTTTAATGCAATAAAATGTCTTTAGAAAATTTGTAAATTTTTGTGTCTCGGATCCCCTAAAATCAACGAAAATTATAAGAATGAAACATAAAATAACAATGTAACTCGATAAAATAAAGAACTGCTAAGTGTAGCAAAGTGACTGCAGAATAATGCTGCTTTATTGCCTTACATATCTCACCAACAAAGGATAGCGGAAATAATGAGTCAGGACTTTTAATGGCTCTATTAAAAGACTCACGTTGCGTATCGCCATCGCGAATTTATCTTTGACACTGTTTTTAGTTTTGTACAGCCCTTGATACATTTCTTTTTATGATATATTATATCTAGGAAAAAAGTATTAAAATCAGCGAGAAGAATTTTATGAAATTAAACAAGGTTTTCTCAGAGTAATTTATTTCAAGTACGATAAAATTACCACCACAAGCGAAATTATATAGCACTGTTGAAAAATGAAATAATATTTTTAATACATAATGATACACGCTGGCGGAAAAACAAAAACAAAATATAATTTTAGAAATATATTTTACTAGAGAGCCTACACTAGTCACGAGAAGAAACGTTCAAGCTAATGTTAATCCTACGTGAGCGTTGTTTACAGATTTTTCGCTCGTATTTTAATATTTTAATGTAATTTATTTTTTCGTATAGGGTACTGATGTCAATAACTTTTAATGTATGTTTGCATTTTTCGATTTTAGTTGCATTTTTTTCATTTGCAGGTACTTTCCATTCAAAACTTGTTAGAGCCGGTTCTGAAAATTAAACTGTGCTCAAGTAAAAAAGCTGTAACCAAAATTGAAAAAGTATTAAACCCACAATAAAACATACTGACCTGAGGTATCCTATGCAAAAATCCTATTTAAAAATATTAAAATGCAAACGAGAAATCTGTAACAACGCTCTCATATGATATTAACATCAGTTTGAGTGTTTTTTTTTCCCATGACAATGTAGTGTAGGCTCTTTAAGAGATCATTCATTAACTATGTAATGCAAATTTTGTACTTTCAGTCCCTCCCTCCAATTGTGTCACATTCAGGTGATATACAACCTCCTTTTATGACGCCACATTTTTTGCAGCAATTAATTTAAACCTAATTTTAAGCAAAAAATGTTGTATATGATACATTATCTACATTGGTTTCCAAAAATTAAGGAAAAATTACAAAAATAGCGATAACTCGTTCAAAAAGAAAGCAATCTGTATGAAATTTGCATATATTGTTAAATAAAAGATGCTGAATAAAAATACCAAATGCAAATTAGTGGCGCTGCAATCGCATTGTGTCTTCCGTGAGGGACATAAAAATGCACGTTAAGAGAGTAAGGCTGCAGTTGTCTCTGTGATAGTGATATTATAAATCTAGGATAGCCAATTCGTTACAATGACCTCGAGGCATCATTTGGCCGTAGAACTGCGATTTAGAGTTATTGAGAGATTGGAGGCAGAACAAAGTCAGGCAGAGGTGGCTAGATGGCTAAATAAGAGTTCTTCAGTGGTTCATAGGCTTTGGCAACAATTTCAAACCACTGTTTCGGGTTCAAGAAGATTCAGCCAAGGACGGCCAAGGGTTTCGACAAGCGCCGATGACCGATATCTGCGGTTATGTGTACGAAGGAATAGAACCGCAACCCCATCTCACCTTAGATCCTGCCTTGCTGCAGCCACTGGAAGATTGGTATCAATGTCTACTGTGCGTAGGAGGCTTTACGAAGGTGGGCTTTACGCGAGGCGACCAGCAATCTTTATGCCGCTCACCTCACGTCCCCGGAGGGAACGTTTGATGTGGGCACGTCAACATGTCCACTGGACGGTTGATCAATGGAGGCGTGTTCTCTTCACGGATGAGTCCCGGTTTAGCCTCTAAAGCGATAGTAGACGTTGTTTGATTTGGAGAGAACAGAGAACACGCTATCATCATCTAACATTTGTGAAAGAGATTCATACGGAGGAGGCACTATCTGCGTTTCGGGTGGTATCTCTTTGGGTGGACGCACAGACCTCCACGTTTTTCCACATGGAATCGTGAATGCTCACGTCTATAGAGATGATATCCTTGATGTTTATGTGCGACTTTATGCCGGTGCAATAGGTAATGATTTCCTATTACAGGGCGACAATGCTAGACCGCACAGGGCTCGCATCGTGGAAGATTATCTTTAGCACCAGACAATTCAGCGCATGGAATGGCCAGCTCGATCACCGGACTTGAATCCCATCGAGCATGCTTGGGATGCTTTAGAGAGACGTGTCGCTGCTCTCAATCCCCCTCCTCTGACCCTTGCTATGCTTACAACTGCTTTGGAAGAGCAATGGCTCTTACTTCCCAGCGAACTCATCGACCGCATAATTGACAGTATGACACATCGGTGTATGTGCTGTATTGTTACTAGGGGTGAAGGCATATTAAAGGTACTTTTCCTATACCAAACTGGCAAACTGATTTTGTTAATTTTATAATTATGCTATTTTTTGAAACAAACTATTTTGTCTGGTAATTTCTTTTCATGTTATTTTATACCTTACTATGCGTTGTATATTGTGGCTGAGTTTCATTAAAATCTACGTGTAATATTTTGAAATATTGCTATTTTTGTGATTTTTCCTTAATTTTTGGAAACCAGTGTAGTCGTGCAAAAAATATGACTATAGACGTTCATTGATAAAAATACTAAAATCGATTGAAATATAATTAAAAATAAATTCTAGTTTATATACTGCTTGCAAATAATGACTATTTACCTGCTTTCACATTTTACATGTGTTAAACAATAATAAAATGTTAGTCGAAATTGTTCATTCAAACCACTTCTTCCTGTCACAGTGTGTCAATATTTTTGGAATCCCCTTCTCCTTCTTGAACAACTAATAAGTTCGAAGCAACTTCAGTTTACCAATACTGATATACTGTATTTTACACAATTTCCAAGATAGCTATATATAGGCATTTATGAGAAAATATTTCATTAAACGTCATAGTTGGCCCATATAGATAATGATTAGATTTTGGTGTATCACAAACAGCATGCACATTTGCAGCAAGTATGATTTTTTTTTTCTGATATTATATTGCCGTGACAAAATTGGCTTGAAAAATTCGCTGCGAATCTCCCACAAGGTAGACCATCAACTACTTGCATGAGTTGTTTGTTGTAAAATTAATACAAGACTGCGTTTAATGCACGAAATAGATGAAAGCAAAAAATCCCTTTGTTGAGAGAATAGACAACTTTCGGGACTGCATTCCTCACACAAATTTTATTCAGTTGACACCGCTTTTTTTTTAACACTTTACTTATCAAATACCCAAAAATACAAATATCATTTTTATTTGTTAACGGGATAAAAACGGTGAATGCGCTTACTGACGATGCGTACATCAGTACGCATTTATCAATAGACATGAAGGGGTTAAACTTATAGTGGGACAGTTGTAAACAGATAGTGTGGCATGACAAGATTATTACTTTGCAAAAAGTTTGTAGTTTTTTTTTTTTTTACAGTATAAAGTTAAATTTTCTACTAACTTGCAAATGTTTTGCAATACTTTAGTCATGGCATAACGAAATTGTCTACTTGTTAGTTCTGAATTTGCAATAAATTTGATACGTCACCTTTCTAAGTCTTGTTATAAACATTCGGTCTTGCTCATGGACACATTTTCTCATGCATCCATCACAGAATGATATTTATAAATTAAATGAACAATTTCACTTAAATAGATCTCCACTACAACACAGACATCTGGGTGGTCAGTCATAAAAGTTTACGATAAAAAGTCCCCAAGCTGTAACAACAAACATCATTGTTGAGCGACATTTAATGTCAGAGAAACATGTAGTGAAAGATATGTAGTAAAAGATATTTATATAAGCAATTACAGCCAAGGAGGCCAGCGGCTCCCAGGGGGTATACAGTGGAGGGATGATTTGCATCCCTCCGCATAAATAATTTTAAGGGACCTAGTAAAAAGAAAGACTAAGTGAAACCAATGGTAACCTTATGCTCCAATAAAAAAATAGGAATTTGGAACCTCCTACAGGTTGGAGCTGAGAAAAATACAGTTTAGTCAATCAGTTGCCTATGATGACCTGATATGTGATGGTGTGGTGATGAAAAGAAGAAAATGATGTGTTTGCGATTGTTGCCGGCGATCCCATGAAAGGCCTGGAAGCTTCGAACTATATCCATAA